>JAQFVV010006282.1:404825-744227 GCA_028023455.1 Epiperipatus broadwayi | reverse complement strand
GTATAAATCCACCACGCTTACTCATACACAGTACCCGAGTTCAAACCCAGTCCACGTTTAAGAATTAATTCCAAAACGCCAACTGAATTCAAACCCAAACCCCGGTATGACTAACCGATGATGACTTTATAACAGCACGGGGTTATCCCTTTTCTAGCTCAGCTTAGAACATGGACTAAATTCTTACAGTTAATGATATATATATTTATTAGACTCTAGATATTGGAACGGTCATTTATGTAACGTATATATTTAAGTTGCCAATACAGACAGTAAGTGGCTAAATAGACTTAGAGAGTAATAAAGTGGAGGACACCAAAATTTAATTAAATAAAGTGTTTAATAAGCAAAATATAAAGCATATAAATATAGTGTTAAATAAGACAAATAGAAAGCACATGAATATAATGTTATATAATAGAAATATACAGCATATAAATATAGTGTTATACAGTACGGTAAGACTTCATAAATCCTCTTGTATTTGGCTACTAGTCTTTAGTGAACGTTTTATTTAATAAACAAACTTATGCCAATAGCTGTGTGATTGAAGGATTGACGGGTGGTTAAAAGAATCAGAGTATTAGAGCATTGGAAAAAATATTTATCTAAAGATTTTTGTTTACTTATTTTATTTGAATAGGCTCGAGCCGGAACGTAGACGAACAGTGGAGGTGGTTTTATATAAATACGACATAAGAGATAGATGTACTGGTGGTTTTATATAAATACGACATGGAAGATAGATGAACTGGTGGTTTTATATAAATACGACATGGAAGATAGATGAACTGGTGGTTTTATATAAATACGACATGGAAGATAGATGAACTGGTGGTTTTATATAAATACGACATGGAAGATAGATGAACTGGTGGTTTTATATAAATACGACATGGAAGATAGATGAACTGGTGGTTTTATATAAATACGACATGGAAGATAGATGAACTGGTGGTTTTATATAAATACGACATGGAAGATAGATGAACTGGTGGTTGCCTATATTCAAAAGCCCTACAGTAATCACTTGCGGTGCATTAACGGAATACCGGGCGGCTTGTACTTTGACAAGGCTTAATGCCCCCAAGTAGCTCCGGGACACGACAACCAGCCGGGATCATTTCGAACCCCGGTGATCCAAGAGATTACCGGGAAAGAAAACTGCTTTCATTCCCCAATGGTAGAATGGCGAGACGCTAACTTCAGCGAAGGGAAGGCATTGCCACAGACGTGAAGGACGAATACTTGAAGCGGATTTTTTTAAAAGAAATTATATAAAACCTGGAAACTATTTGTCTGTTTCTACGCCACAGGCTGAGATCCTTATCCCAATAAAAACATAGCGAAATTAAACTGAAGGTGAAAAACAATAATTAGTTAATTTTACTCTGGGACTCTTAACCCTTCAGGTTGACAGGCGGTAGCGACAGTATTAAATTATACAGGGAGTTATTTCTCAGATCAGACATGACATTACGATAACACTTTGAAACTATTATATATATTTAATATTGAAACTTAGATTGTAATTTTATACCAACTTAACACAGAATAATAAAGTGATTTAACATTTACTAACTCGGAATGTGAAAGAATATTTAATTCAGAACATGAAATTACTTTTAAATTAAATTGATCATTATTACACACTAGTTTACACATAGTTGGAAATATTACTATTGGCAATGTTTGTTTATGAAATAAGCAACATAAGAAAATATAAATGCATTCAGTTGAAATATTATTACTATTAATTACAATTTTATAAATGATTTCTAAAGACTAGAGCAGAGGATTAAAAAAGAAAAGAAAATTTACTGACAGGTTAAATAATAGCATTATAAATGATATAAAAACTTACATATGATTCACTTGATTGATAACATTAAGCACGGAAGAAAATTAAAGTTCGTGTAACAAAGTTACTCTTCTTTCTTCATCCAGCTTGGCTTGTGACGAACGTAGGCGCGCATTTTTGAAAGTTATTTGTAAGGCATAGTAAATTTTGAGATTGGAAGTTGGAAATTCTGAAGTATATGAAACATGATCAAACAGCGGCACGAGGATCCATATTGGCGGGCAGAGACCAGCTCCTGGCACTTAGCCCATCAACATTGCGATTCACTGGTAAACTTCTTAATAAAAATGTTTGAATTATACTCAACTGCTGTGTTGTCTCGAGACTACTTCTCTCACACACGACCAAAGTTAGAATGTAAGTTTTTCTCTAAAGTAGCCACTGCTGACCTTTCCGACTTGTTTTTGTTTTAGGCTCCGCCTACTTTCTCTAGCCTCTAGCGATGCAGCTTGACCAACAATCAATTATCTGTTTTTAGCAATCTTTTAATTTAATATGCCATTTTTAAATCGATACATTAATTACATATAAAAATTCCTTACTAATTTTGAATACAACTTAATTGCTCTGAACATTTGTGCAATTAGATTTTAATTAAAAACACTGATCAAAGGAATGTGATTTTTGATCAGTATTTTTAAACGACTTTATACAATTTTAAAACTAAAATTTAAAACAAATACGCCCGCACTGAAACTTTAAATTAAATGATATAAATTCACAAACCACGCACACACGAATATTATTTCATGGTTTGTGACATTTATATACGGAAACTTTACATATTTATTTATAAACTATAGAATATATAACTAATTTATATTATAACTTAAACTAGACAAAATCTCACTGCGGGCGAACAGTAGTTTGAATTACCGTACATAAAAACACCTGAAACGAAGATCGGTTCTCCGATCTGTCTGTTTCAATACTGAGCAGTGCAGAAAAGGGATATAATGGCGATATGTATATCTCAGTATTGCTATGAATATGAGGCAACCCCACTCGAAAGTGCTAAGCATTTAATATTTGTGCATTCATTATATTTCTCTTTCAAACACTACACACACTTTTAATTTTATTTAAAACATGATTAGGCAAACTATAACAAAGCTGCAGATAGACATCACTTTTACTATCGCATAATTTTGAAATATTCCACTGCCTCTTGTTCTGTTGATGAAAGATTCCCAATTTTACATCATATTTCCAAAAATGATAAGGCAAAAAAGAAATGTTAAAAAATCAGCACATGTTAATTAATGAATGTTAATAAAAAAAATAACATTAATTTTAACCACATGTTATTTGTTTACCTCATGTTAAACATTTGGAAATTATGTTGTGAATGGAATTATTAAAAAATATATTTGATTTTTTTAACATTAACATTCAATTTAGAAAACATTTGTTAATATTTTTTAAGGTTAATAAGTTATACCTGTTTGAGGGGAAAAAATATAAATAATTTTCAGGATCGAACAATTTGTTTAATTTTTTTCCTCAAGATTCTTTTTTTCGAACATCTATAGTTTGTTAACATAACATCCAATATTAACATGAGGTAAACAGATAACACATGGTTAAAATTAATGTTATTTTTTTGTTAACATTCGTTAACACGTGCTGATTTTTTTAACATTTCTTTGTTGCCTTTGAAATCTTTCATTAGAATAAGATGCAGTGGCATATTTTCAAATTTACAGAATAGTTCCTACATGAAAAATATGCAATGGCCATGATTTTACACTTTATGTGTGAACGGAGACACAGTGTGAACATGTTCTAAGTGTCTATTTCTTTGGAATGTGGTTAGAAGGCTCCAAAATATTGTTTGTAAGTGCACTGAGATTAGTTTACAACTGGTGTAATGAATTTATATTAAAAAAAATTTAATTACAAGCCTTTGGATTTTTGTGTGCTTTAGTAGAATATTTTCAAAATTACAGGATAATAAAAGTGAAGTCTGACCACATCTTTTGTCTTGCTTAAGCACATTTTATTTTTATTTTGTTTACTGCATTTTTATTTAAAAAGTTTTTAATTACAACCCTTTGGACTTTTGTATTTCTTTATCATTCTAATAAATAAAAAACACGCAAATATTGAATATGATAATTTAGAGTCAGCCATATTGTTTACACCATGTATTGAAAGCCTGTGAAAATGGATAATTTAAAATAAATTAGGTGGCAAGCTTTCTGGCAGGTAAACTACATAAGTACATTATATTACTCATTTTTTATTTTATTTACAATTATTTGTATAGTATCATCCCTAGGTATACATTGATCCATTTTTTCAATATCAAATGGAACAATCATTACATTTCTATTTAACTTTACATTGCTTAATTTATCTATGACCTTAGGATATTAAAGTAGGATAGAAAAATAGTAAATCTTTAGGGAAATGAATTTGTAATCCAAAAAAGATGGATATTAAAAATAGGGTAGTTAGTTTATAAAATTATGTGTGACCATTGTAATATGATAAATATAGATCAGATAGAAAAGACTGCCATTGAAAGAGATAAAGAGCATGACAGGGCAATTAATAGAAAGAATATAAAATCAGGGTCATATATACATTTTTTGATACTGGCTATAGAATGAATTGCGAAAAAAAATATTCAGGTAATAAAATATACTAAAAATTATAAGGGAAAAAAATATTGTGAAACAATGTATTTTCAAGAAAATTTGGTAATCATCTGAAATCCGGGCACCGCCGCTTGATGGCGTTGATGCTATACAAAATCAATCAAATGTAACGTTACCAGGCCGCAACTTTTTTTATATAACATGATTTTTTTTTTTTGATTAAACAAATTTTTATTTCATTTATAACATGATTTCTTTTTTATTAAACAAATTTTTATATTCATTTTCGTTGTTTTTTTAACCTGTCATTTTTCTTTATTCAACAAATTTTGGTAATTTAACTTTGTGTTTATTTTTCTGATTTTAAAACTTTTGACTGTTTCACAACAAAAAAACTTGTTTTAACCCCGCTGAAAAAATATAATACAATTATTTGGGACTTGTTTCGACTTTGTTCTACCTTTTTTTTTTTTTTTTTTTGGTTGACTAAATTGCTTTTTTCTTCTTATTAAATCAAAAGTAACTTTTGTGTTTTTGGGGGGTAAAAAATTGTTTTGAAACCCCCACCCTCGGATAAATAATTGTAACAAAAAGTCAATAATTTTTTTTTTTAAACAACTTTTTTTCACTTTTTACTTTTATTTATATTTCGTTTGAATTAATTTTTTTTTTTTTTTTGGCTTCTACAATAAACAGCTTTTTTTTTGGGGGGGGGGGGTTCATACTTTGTTATTATTAACAAAAAGTAAACAAAAATAGTAATTTATTTTAACCCCACTTGTTTTAACCCTGCTAAAAAAATATAATACAATTATTTGGGAATTGTTTCGAATTTTTTCTACCTTTTTTTTTTTTTTGGTTGACCAAATTGTTTTTCTTCTTATTAAATCAAAAGTAACTTTTGTGTTTTTGGGGGGTAAAAAATTGTTTTGAAACCCCCACCCTCGGATAAATAATTGTAACAAAAAGTCAATAATTTTTTTTTTTCAACAACTTTTTCTCACTTTTTACTTTTATTTATATTTCGTTTGAATTATCTTTTTTTTTTGGCTTCTACAATAAACTGCTTTTGGGGGGGGGGGGTTCATACTTTGTTATTATTAACAAAAAGTAAACAAAAATAGTAATTTATTTTAACCCTGCTGAAAAAAGATAATCCAAATACTTGTCAATTTCTAATGAAATAAAAAAAAAAACACAAACTTTGGACTTTTTGAACTTATTTTTATTTATTATTTTATTGCTGTAATAAAAACAGTCTGGTATTTGGGAGGACATTATGTGCCTGAAAAAAGGACACAGTCTCACTTTCTGTACTTGGCAATTCTGAAAAGTTTAAAAATTGCATGTTCTTCTCAGACATTTTATTGGTCTCGTATATTTTCCACGCTGAAACGTGACTTAGCGCGTGAGCTTTGTCGAAGCGTGTTCGAACATACCCTTTGCCAATTTTTTACATATTAACATTTTTTTAGGGAAGGGTGGGGACCATATGACAATTATTAGTAATTAACAACATTATTTAAATATAAATGACATTACTCTATTATGGAGATTTGAAAAGTTGTACCGACTTGCAATTAAAACACCCTCAAGCAATACGATAATCAGCTATGAATAGAATGGATACGCATAAATAGTTTTGAAGCACAAAAGAGGCCGTAATATTTTTGTGCAATGCCATGGCCTGCAATGGGGAATACAATATAAATGTATTAGCCATAAAGCCGGCTGCAGAAACGACATTTTTATGTGTTTTGACAAATAACAATGCCATCAAGTGGCTGTGCCCGGATTTCAGATGATTACCGAAAATTTAAACAAACGTGTAAACATAAATACAGCACAATTAGAATGGAAATGAGCATCTTTGGATTATGGGAAATTATAATTAAAATATTACTTTTATAGATTTTGTACATATATATATATATAAAAAGATTGTAATAAGTTTATTCATTTTTATGTATATATAAATTATTATTATTATATTAATCAAAGTACAGTATAAATAATGTCCACTGGGTGGAGTTGCTGTAGAGAACTTGCTTATAACAGGTTCCTCCGAGCTTAGTAGCTGAGAGATTCTTGACTCCGAGAAAGAAGAAGCCACAGTGCATGGCATCACATATAATTATAAAAGAGAAAACAATCTTGATAAGATTCCAATAAGGAATGAAAGCCTGGTTAAATTTATTAAATAAATTTTTTATTTATATTTAGTTGTCTATTTTAATTTTGTTTTAGATTGATTATTTTAAATTTTATAATAAAAAAAAAAACATTATAGGCAAATCTTTTAAGACTGAAATTTGACCATTTAAAATATTTACAATATCTTATTCTAGACATACTTACATCGACAAAAAAAAAGAAAATATTTATAAAAAAAAAGAAATAAAATATAATACCTCATATTCCAATTTTTGTAATTTTGGTAGAGGTGTACTCCCATAAGTTGCAATCAAATATTTATCTCTTTCAGCATGAAGTAAAGTATTTTCGTTATAAATATTTTTATTCAATTTCCTAACAGCTGCAAAAAATATAAATAATATATATAAAATATATGGTGAACATATATATATAAACTAATGAAAGGTTGTGGGCCTATAGTATGCATATAAGCATTTATGTGTGTATATATACAGCGCTACCGCATGAGTAAGAAACGTCTTTGTTTGCAAGGTAAATTTTATCACTCCCCTCCCTCATTCTATGAAATAAAATTTGTAAATTAAAAAACATTTTTTCCCAGCACTTTCACAAGAAAAACTTGGAAATATGAGTTTAGTCATTTAACCTTACCTGTTTTATTCATATATTACTATAAAATAAACCCAGAGAATAAAATACATGCTAAAATAAAACAAATTAATGTTTAAAAAAATAATTTTTGAAACAATAATTAATTAATACCTTAAAACAAAAATATTTATTTAGTAGATTTGAAATTTTTAATTTTTTCTTTCAAAAGTTTTCATATTATTTTTTGGACAATCCTGCAAAATTGATAGCAGAGATAGTAAATATCTGCAAGTAAGGTAATTTTTTTAAATATCTAAGTGTTTTTATCATATTTAAAAGAACCACCATCACACATATCCATGAAACATTGCATTGATCCCCCTTCCCCTTTTTGGGATGACTCTGACACTATATAATATATAAATTACTTACCTGGTTATTAAAAATATTATGAATATCCAAAATATGATTCTTTGGAATGCTTTACTTCTGAGTTCCATCCTGCACAACAGGGAGCAAAGCCTGGCACTTGGCTTGTCGCTATTATTCCTTCTGAATCAATGTTAGATCAACTTTAACCAGTAGATCAGTAATTCATTAAAAATAGTTGCTTGTTTGAAAACCCATTGAAAATCTCTCATGCATAAACCTATTCACATTTTCTATTAACAAAATTATATTCCTTCAATAATAAAATATTTATTTTATCTAGTATTATTCCATTATTAAAAACTATAATTTGTCAAGCGTTGGTGGCTGAGAGGTCAGTACAGCTGCCTTACAAGCAGTTGTTCCAGGTTAGTGGGTTCACTTCCCGGCCGATGCTATGACACATAAAAAAAAAACTATAATTTATTATAATATATAGGGTATATGAGCACAGACTTTCACACGATCCACCACTCTCGCCACTCTATCTAATAACACTGATACACTTAAACACATATGTCGAAAAGATAAATAATCACCAATATACATATTTCATCCTTGCATATGTATTAAATGGATTATGTCCTGTACATGTGGGGTTCAGATTGACCTTAGGTTAACATGGGTGTGACAAGAATCTTGGCCTCAGGGTGGCCTTTGAGCATTCCATCATCAGATTTTCAATTGGATGGATGGTTGAAGTGTTGGAGTAGATTGAAGCCTGTCCATTAAAGTATGAGGATTGTCTATCTTAATATATATCTGAGCACTTATAGTATATATGTGTGGAGATGATAATCTGGACCAACTGATGATTGCTGGCTTAGTATGAAATACGTATATTGGTGATTATTTATCTTTTCGACATATGTGTTTAAATGTATCAGTGTTATTAGATAAAGTAGAGGCTTGTGTGAAAGTCTGTGCTCATATATCCTATATATTACATATATATAGACACAGGTATATAATAAGCCTGTGTTTCAGTTATTATAATTTATTATATAAGTATAGGTTAGAGATAGAGGGTCCCTCTTATCTTTATAAAGTCAAATCTTGCATTATGATATGTAGAGGTTTCTTGCTAAAATTAAGCACTCAAGGCGCATGTACTAAGGTTTTAGCCTTATATAAGTATTACACACTGACATTGCACTTAATAAGAATTAATATTTACAACTTTAAATTGATTCAAAATATTTCTAAATTTAATATCTGAATACTGACTCATGGTAAATCGAAAGATTTCACGAATGTTAATGTTTAATAGAAATAGTGGACTTAATCAGTGAAGAATTTATTAGCTTCATGCTCCCAAATCAAAATGCTTTAGATTTGCCTATATAATTAAGAAAAATACGTTAGAGATAAGAGGGTCACTCTTATCTTTATGAAGTCGAATCTTGTGTTATGATTTGTAGAGGTCTCTCTTGCTAAAATTAAGCACTCAAGGGGCACTAAGGTTTTAGCCTTATATAAGTATTGTTTATTAATATAAATAAGTTTTATGTTTTATTAAGACAATCAAGCTAGATCAATTTTAAATAACATGGCTGATATAACTCTTACACCCCATTAACATCTTGTTAAAAACTTCTGTTTTCAAAATCTATTCATATTTTTAAATTGGAATATTCCAGAAACAAAACTTGTTTATGTTTTCTGTTAACAAAAATACTTTCTATATAGAAAAGGAAATAAACTTCCAGTAGATTATTTACTACAGTAAAAATATTTTCATTTCTTTCATTCAATAATAAAATATTTACACTACTATATTATATTTTTTAATAAGTCCTATTATATATTGAACTGATAGATGTATATAATTTTAAAAATTTGTTAGAAATTTTCAAATTAAAATTTTTTCAACATTTTGCTAGGCAGAAAGAATATATATATAAATAAATACATGATCAAAATGTATATGGCCTCATTAAATCTAAATCGATTTAAATAATGTAAAACAAAATATTTTATTAATTAACAATTGTAAAGGTATTTTATAATTACGTGGTTGGAAATGACATTATTTTTATAAAAGAAATGAAATTCTAGATAAACCCTTTTCAAAGCTAATTTTGTAAAGTCTATAATTGTTCAGTAAGCCACAGACCACAGTGAAGTATAGGAATAATCTACAACCAATGGATGAATTTTGAAATCGAACCATGATGAAAACAGATAAGGCAGCTCAGTAAATTACAAATAGGGGTCTCTCAGAAGATTGAATAAGTATGCTTTGATTACGCTATGCTTTGATTCATTATTCATTCTTTTTTTTTCTTGACTGTAAGAATTAGTAGTGTTAAAATATTATGACAGAATAGAGAATCCCATTATCTCCTCCATTCTGGCCAAACTGGCCATGTGAATTTAATTCCATCATAAAGTAACAAAGTTTCTATAACATACTAAACCATTACAGTAATCATTGTGTCCAGATTATATGCAAACTATATGCTGTCTAACTTCAAAGTGTTTATAGCTTTGGGGAAGAGAGCAGCCATCATTCAGGGATAGAAACACCATCAGATGCTGTCCATTGAAGAAAATAGAAACATGTATTAATGAAGACCATGTCAATCAGCAAGAACGATTTCAGAAGCTTTGCAGAATGCTATCATAGCTATGCTATAGCTACTGTGCCACAATAAGTCTACAGTTATCTGGAGTCAGAACTTGAACTATTAATAATGAAAAAAGTAATTTGTATATACTATTATAGCTTTATTCACTAACATTAGATATTTCATTTCTTATATCTGTATATTTTATTTCCAATTAAAGTTTTAACATGATTTATTTCCCCATGGGAAATTTAAGTGGGGTGTTGGTTCTTTTTTATTTGTCGGCCTTGCCGCCGCGGAGAGAGATAAAAATCTAAATTTTTATCTTAAATATAAAAGAATAAAATAATAAAAGCACTGCCAGAAATTAACACAGAAAAATATTTATTTACGACATATAAAATCATTCTAAATTCGAGGAATAAGTTTAACATTTAGATTTTTATCTTAATTTTTAATTTTACATTTAAAATAGCTTGCTATAATGTTTAATATTTTATTTAGAGGGTCGAGTATGAATGGACTACATGGGTCTGCATTTGAAAAGAAAATATTCTTCCCTGATTTAACCTTAGGCAACAAATTTCGCAATCAACGCGCCAATCCATCTGATACATTCATGTATTCAAGTAGCAGATACGACAACACAAAATACTATATTGTCAGGAATGTACATCGAACAATAAGTAGAAATAGAGAAGACTGACTCTCCACCAACAGAATGTGACACTGTGGGCAAGTAGATCAATAAACTAAAAACTCCATAGGAATGGACCGGTCTTCTGCCGACTTACAAACCCATCCATAGGCAAACAGAGGGTGTGTGGCGTATATCTATAATCCTGCCCGTAGCGGATCTCATACTACATCTACTAATTACACAAATATATCCAATCCATTGAACCAATTCAACTACGAAATGAATAACCTAAGATTACCCTCCCTTAATACAACTTTACAAAACTATATAGCCATTCGCGCCCGACTTAATTTTAACATTTATATACGTTCGCACAGATTTATTTAAAAATGTTGGGTATAGATCGATTTCACAGATTCCACGGTCAAAAACATTTCAAAATAAACATAAACGATCAAAATACAAAATTATTGATACCGACAATCGCAGAGGGAAACTTATAAGTAACCCAATAGTATTCACCATAAGATACTTGCGTTGTCACCAATAACTTAAAAGACATCCGAATAAATACATTTTAGATACTCACCGTAAGGTATCATTATTTATCGAATGTCTATATATTTTGATCAAATATGAAAACCAAAATCTAATTAACCGCAAACGAATCCATGCAAGCGTCTATAGACAACTTAAATGTAATGCATTTAATAATTTCTACAATAAAATATTACTACACATAAAAAATATTAAAAGGGAAATGATTCTTTTAACAATCGGGAAAGATATAAAATTAACCATTATTAATTTGATTTAAAACTTACAAAAAGTCAGATAAGAGTCCATTTTAAATAAGTCGGCTTGTTTATTAATTTGTTCAACTTGACGAAAGTTCTTGATTGATTTTAAGAATTGTTCCTTTCCTATAGCTTACGGTAGCAGAACTCCCGGTTCCTGGTGTCAATGTCCACGGAGTCTTTAATTGAAAGATCGATCTAATGTTCAGGAGGTGGCATTTGCTGGTTCATGGTATCAGTCATTTCATTTCAGAGATAAGTGGGAGAGAACGATAAAGTGCGTCTTTATCGCTCGTCTCCCCAACCAAGTTGAAAAAAGCTCTTCAACTCAATATTTTTTTCTTTTTATATCATCCACAAGGATTCACTGAACAAAACGTCACTAATCTGTTTTTTCGTTATGGTCCGGGCCAAGGCTTAGTGCTTCCATTTGTCAAGCTAAAATCTCTTTCTTCTCTTATCTAACTTTCCATCTGACTTTTTAATTAAACAGCTTTTAGATAATTAATAAACAATCATTTCCTTTTATAGATTACAGGAATTAATTAATACCTGCTTTTATTTTAACTTACGTTATTTTTTTTATTAAAATATTTTTATATTTCAATCTTGTATTTTTTTATTTAAAAAAAATACATTCAAATACTTTTTTTTTTGTTTATGAAAAAAAAATATTTTTAAAGTTTAACATCTGTGCGAATGTATACACGTTTAACAATGTTTTAATTTTAGCGTTTAGTTTTTTCCTTTTATTTGCGAACTTTTAAGTTTTTATTTTAAATTAATGTAACGACATATTTATATATCGTTACAATATATATATATATATATGTTTAGAAATCAGAATGGTGATGGCTTGCCTAACTTTATTAAACACATTGCATAACATAAAAAGAGAATATTTATAATAAAACAACTAGCCAATCAAACCATCACCATTTGCTAAAGTCTTCTTTAGTATTATTTTAATTATTTTAAAACAAGAGTTAATAATGATCATGTCCAATAGCCTTCAAGGTATTAAAAATTAGAATAACAATTTACTCATTAACGTAAATAATGCAAACTAATGATCTCTGGGTGGGATGGAATAAAGAGCTGCATAGACAATTAAATAAAGTAATGAAGATTATTTTTCATAATTATAAAAGTTTACAGTTTTAAGAAAAATACCCTTACAGGTTTGGGAAAGTATCTAAGATAGTATTATTTCCAGCTGTTTTGTATATAGTAAGTTTTTATTGTCTAGAAATGAGTGTGAAGCAGATGCATTTTTCTGCTGCTCCCACTTAGTGACTTAGTTTGAGTAGGGTTTATTCGGTAGACGCCCATTCCTATTGTATATATGTCATATGTATATATTCTTTGATTGTTCATAAATAAGTGTAACACAGTTGTTATTCCCGCCATTTACATTTATTATTATTCTTATTTACCAGGTAGATGCATAATTCTTACCCAGGCATTTGGTGATATTTATTTGATTAATATTAAAACAGATATTAAAGGGTATCTGGCTCAAGTGATATTTTGATCCCTTATTTGAGTCATTTAATATTAGTTTCCAAGCACTACAGTCTGAAAGGATTTATGTTAGTCCAGTTCTTTTAATAATATAATTTATTAAATGATTTTTAGCATATCCTAAAGCTTGAAAGATGAATAAGTCTTAAAACTGGGTAATATTAATAAATATTAGTAGTTACAGTTAGTCTGTGCATCAAGTCTGTATTTATTCAGAGACAATTCAAATGCATATGACCATATATTGTGTGTGTGTGATGAGGCAATAAATATCTAATCATATTAATTTCTTGTCAAACTAGCTAGGGCAGTAAAATAAGACAGTAGATCTTTAGATGTTATTAAACTAAATTTAATCTCAGGTAAAGAACTAATAGGCTGATGTTTCCTAAGGATTTCTGTCAATTATGTTATTAGTTGTATCATTATATATACATAAATACCTTGTAATTTCTCATTATTCTAGCATTTGTCATTTATTGCAATCAATAATGGTAATTAAAATATAAGAATCTCTTGTGCCTAACTGAATCTAGCAGGATATAAAAAGAAAAAGTTTTTGATTATGTGACCTTGGAATGTGGACCTGCATGCAAATTACCCTTGGGTGATGTTCATGTTAGCTTGGCATTTTTGACCATTACAATATGTTATATTTTACTATATTGTTTGACAATTAGGGATTTAGCCAGGACTTATTTAAGGAAAGAAATTTTAAATTTTCATACTCAAATTGTTTATCCTATACATTTTTAGATGTAATTAAAACATCTTTCACTTTATTGTCATTAATCATAGATTATATTGGATAACTAAAACAAAAATCGAACACTTGGTTTGTTCTACCAGAATTTTTTAGACTTTGTCAATAGTGCAATCATATAGGGGTTTGCATTAAATAATACCGTTACCATGACATTTGTTAAAATTTAAATATTTTGGCACACAATAATATCCTTTTAAAAATTATGTTTTTTGCTCATTCTGTTTGCTTTAGATTTGGACGGTAGTGTGGATTATGGATCAATTATGAGTTTTTGGTTAAAGAATGCAACCAAGGAAAAGCTATTTAGTAAAATGTGTAAAAAGATAATATAGTTTTTAAAAAAAATACTTTAATTAAAAATAGGAAAAGCTATTTAAAAAAATGTGTAATGTGGCATAATAAAAAAAAGAAAGATAACATTAATAAAAAAAACTTGGCACAACACAGCATCGATCCCAGACATCACATTTCAGAGGTGACCACTCTCCTAGTACTCCAAACTGAACAACACATTTAAATTCTGTAAAATATTATTGATAAATATAATTTGATTGTACGCAGAATTACTGTAATAGTGATATCATATTTTTAAAATTTTATTTTTAATTAAATTATTAATAATACTGTTACTTTTTATATAAATTAAGATATTTAAATAAAAATGATTGGGAAATCTAAATATTTTCATTTACATATCAATTTTATTAATTATTAGGGCAACGGCCTGTTCAATTTTGTACAATGGTAGAATATATATGAAATATATTTCAAGGCAAGCAATTGTCACAATAAGTTTAAGTAAAGAAATATTCCTCTTATATTTAAATAATAAATATTTACAATCAGAATGTGTTTCTAAGAATAAAGTGATTTGGAAATCTAAACGTTTATATATAAGTTTTATTAATCACAATAAAATGCCTCAGCATGTTAGGTTTAGTGTAATAAGAGTATATATGTCATATATTTCGAACTTGGGCCTAGAAATTTGAGGCTTGGGTAATTGTCACAAATACGTTTAAGTAAAAAAGTACTTTTCTTATATTTAAATAAAAAATATTTATAGTCAACATATTTATAATGATGAAATGATTCAAAAATGTAACCATTTTTATTTATATATAAATTTCATTTATTATTTTAGTGTTTTGGTGCCCCCATGATAAAACATCTTTGTGCCCCACATAGCATGTACACGACGGCTCTGTATATACATACAATTTTCTTATTTAAAAACATTTATTATTCTAAAATAATCAAAAAAGTTATAAATTAAGGGGAAAAAAATAATTAAGTAGAATATTTTTTTAAAAAAAACAACAACTAATAATTGTTTTCGTAAAAAATATATTTAAAAAAAAATATATACTACAACATAAATCAAATCTTGTTAAAAATGAATATTATTATTATTTCAACAACTATTAATATATTGCAGAATGATAGGTTTTTTTTTTTATGGTTTAATCTAATTTCTCTGATCCATAGCTTTTCTTCTCCCAATTACTGCAGCATACTTCCTTATCTCACTTATTCATATATATTGCTTACAATAACTCCCCTCATATACACTTCAATGCAAAATTTTTTTTAATGATTTCTTTATTTTCCTAACAGTTTCGACTATCCTGCAGTCTTCATCAGTGTGATTTTAATTTTCTCTATCTTTTAAAATATATATATATATTGTAAGCAATATATATGAAGAAATGCAAAGAAAGTAAAAGGAGAAAAATAATAATTATCTCATTTATCTTTCATGCAGTTTTTATCTAAATCTCTCGTGATCTCTTGAATTTCAGACATGTGTTGTTCATCTATTACCAGAATTTTTTGCATCATATTTTATGCAGCTTCACTTCAACTTGTTAATTCTTTCAGCAATTTCAATTAATCTATTTCTTCCATCATCTATATCTTAGACTTTCAACCTCTTCCCATTCATCTCAATAAGACTTGGGAATTACTCTTTTAGAGTACGAAGAAAAGTAATACAAATTAAAAAATTTAATGTATCTGTAAGGGAATGGTTTGAGATTACCTTCTTACAAAAAATGGATAGCCTTAGTGATACAAAATATAAACAGGACTGAAATAAATGTAACACATCATTAATGTATTTAATACAAAAAATAAAAAACAAATATAGGAGCAAGTTCAGATTACTTAGAAATTCCCTTCTTACCAAGAAAGTAAAAGTATCCAAAAAAAAAAGATGATTTTAAAAAAATATCATGTCTTGCAAAATCTGGTTAAGAAATCATGATTGATAAATTACTCATTAGAAATTATCGAAGTGATAATAATGATAAACAAAATATCATAGTAATAATAAAATTAAACATTTCAATTTTTTTTTTTTTCAAATATAGTGTAATCGTTTATATTGAAGAAAACTTATCTTGGATAACTTCAAGATCTTCAATTCACAATTTTTTTTTTTAATTTTACAATACATTCCTATCTCCAGGTACATTATTTTAATGTGATTAGATGTTATTTTAGTCATAAAGATATCAAATGAAGGGAAGCTTTTGTTCCTCCTTTGCCAGTTTTTTCTACTCACAATGCATTTTTCTTTGTCATAAGTCCAGAATCACTTTATAAAATTAAGATAAATAGTCAAGTGTTGGTAGCCGAGAGGTCAACGCAATCGCCTTGCAAGCAAGCTGTTGCTTGCAGACGGTTGTCGCGGGTTCGCTTCCCGTCCGATGCTATGACATGAAAAAAAATGTAGATAAATAAGCACAAACTTTTGAGCAAAAGAAAGTATTGTGTTTTTCTTGCTGAAATCATTTCTGCCACTATGGTAACACAAAATTCAATCTTTTCCTTTTTTTTAAACTCTGGCTTGTGAACACGTGATTCTTTCTTTGAATCCTAATAAGGCACTGTTATCATTTGATAAAAACTTAAATAAAATATTTCATTTTTAAATTTAATAAATAAACGGTTCACTTATTTATTTAACTTACTCAGTTAAAACAATAAAATATATTTTATTAAACAAAATTGTTTTCATTATTTAGTTATTTATATACTACAAGTAAACCATTGATGGCAATATATAATTTTATTATTCTAAATAAAGTGGTTATCGACATTACAATTTATATAGCTGATTTTCTTGCTGGAAAAATAGTAGTCTGTATACATGATACAGATACAAATTTATAGTCTTTATTAACATCATGTATGATGGTAATAAAGGCTATAAATTTATACCTGTATCATGTATAATCACTACTATTTTACCAGCAAAAAAATCAGCTATATAAATTGTAATGTCGATAACCACTCCATTTAAAATGATAAAATTTAGTTCAAATTTATATAACAAATACTTTTAAACTGCCTTATAATCATCTGTAATAATGAGCATAGACTGCTATCAACTTTACAATCTAAAAAGTAACATACAATATTCTATTCTAAAATAATTTGATAGAAAAACCCAAATATTAATATAATTATGATAAGATAACTATTATATTTGATATTTCTAAGTTAAACAATATTATTAATATATTTGCCAAGTTCTTAAAGTTTCTTTTTTATTTCTTTGACAATAGTTTATGGTTTCTTGAATTAATTTATAAAATAGCTCTTTTTTTTTTTTAATATATATATTCAAACTTTAAATATGCATATTATTTGTTTCTTGTAAAAAAATTTTTTTTGGAAAAAGGCAGTTGATAAAAAGCATTTGATTTCATTCCTTATAGTCTGCAGTAAATGATTCAACATAAATAGATTTCCCTCCTTTATTAACAATCCATGACTTTTTTAAAAAAAGCACTGCTTTATGTAAAAAGATGCATTTTCTTCTTTTGAACATTTTCTGAAAAACATGGAGGCAGGTAGAGGATGATTTCTGTTTCTTTACAGAGGCATCCTTAACTTAAATTCAAGCTTGACATAATAAGCTAAAATATTTAAGTTTTATTGCTAGACCAAAATGATATCATTATTAGATAGTAATTTTATCACAACCTTCAACAGCCAGCAAAGAAAAGACAAGAACTTTTTTTTTTTATTTGATTCTTTAGTAGGTTTTAGCACTAATTACCATTATATGAAAAGATTACAAATTTCTAATCATCTCCATTTTTATAAACATTCCATCACCTGAAAAGCCCCATTGTTACATAAATATTAACTTTAGAAAAAAGAAATTGTTTGTGTTTATAAAACTGCAACATAATTTTGATTAAAACATAGGAATTCTTAATTAATTATAACATATAACAAAATAAAATTTACATCATTATAAAAGTATAATTCCTTGCTCAAATTATTTATTACTACTTAGTAAACATTATCTTCTTAAATATATTATTTACATTAGGTTAATGTGTTTAGTGCATAAATATATACACAAATATATAACTAAATAATTTCATTTATTTCCCATTGATAATGAATGCCAAATTAATCTATTTTCTTACCTAGATCATTTCAAATTCTTTTGACTATTCTCCTTCATGACTCACCTAGCTTTACAAATCTATCTCTATTGTATTTTTTCTCTTTTCTTCTTTTATTCCACATTAAACAACCATCATGAAATATTTCATTTCAATAAATATATGGAATGTGAAAACTTTGCTTTACGTAATTGCACTTAGAGACTTCTTACAGAAGAAGTCAAAGAGATGACTACAAGTTTTTTTGGTAAAATAGATCATTGATCAAACTTGACATTTTTCATTCTTGGATTGCCTATACATATTAATTAAAAGACTAAAATTGTTTTGTGTAGTAATACCTGTATCAACACATTATCAAAATACTTATGCTCCAATATTAGTTTCGCAAACTTTCAGAGCAAAAAATATTTTATATTCCACGTTGAATAATGTTACTGCATCAGTACTATTAAAAGAATAAAATTTCTTTTTAGATGATTTTAATGCTCATCTTGATGAAACAGTAAACTTTGACTTAGCATTTTTGGAAATGATGAAATTAGCTCTGAGAAATTGAATGATATACAGTCATGAATTGTTTTCATTACACATTGATTAAGCACTTTGTTTAGGCAGAAAATCATTATAAAAAAATTTAAATGCACCCAGAATCAAACAATGACATCTTATGTCTTATGTTATAGGAATTGGAAAGTAAAAAAAATATATACAGTATTACATCTGCATTTACACGGATATTTTTAAAAGATCATAGATTAGTATAAAACAATGAGGATTGCCAATTCCTCAACAAGCTTTGTGATAAATGCTTAACTAGAGAAACCTCTGACCATGGTTTCATGCTCTGGCACTCCTCAGAGAGGTGCTAGGGTAGGTTCAGACACTAGATCTAAAAACACCAATCCAAAGCCGGCATTTAAGTAAAAGTTATTTAGATCTAGTGTCTGAACCTACCCTTGCACCTCTCTGAGGAGTGCCAGAGCACGAAACCATGGTCAGAGGTTGGGGGGTGTGTGTCCTGACAGAGATATTTTAAATGCTTTCTCTAGCTAAGCATTTATCACAAAGCTTGTTGAGGAATTGGCAATCCTCAATGTTTATAACTTGCAAGCTTAAGAGAATAGGGTCATGTGCTCTATGACTTAATTTGACTATTCATAGATTAGTATGTTTCAAGATTAGAATTATATTTACATTAAAAAAAGTATCTTCTTCTGAACATTGTAGGAAATATGATGTTTGTTCTTGTAGAAGCAACTATTATTTGTGCTAAATTTCAACACCTATTAAACACTAAAATTGCCATCTTGGATTTTCAAGTTTGTGTATTACAAAGGTATGGAAATTTCTTAAAATGTTTGTTGCAAGTTACAAATTATTCTAATCTTAGGTTTGTTAAAAAGAAGAAATTCTGAAGTTTTCTAACAATTGCTTTATTTATTTTCCAGAATTGAGTTGATCAAAATTCATTTGCAAAATTTATTTAGAAAAAAATATGATGAAAAATATTCTATGCTTTTTAAAATAAATTGTTAGTATAAATGTATTTTTTACATTATGAATATTATAAAGTTATTAAGCAAATCATATAAATATCATGGCTAATGTCACTCTATGTAATTAGTTCACCTAAAATTTATCAATCAGAATTGAAGTAAAATAATTATATTTAAAATGTACAATAACTGCAGGGGTACTTAGTTCAACTAATCGAAATGTTGCTTTTAAAAAGTATAAATAAATTCACTAGTATGATTAAATCATAAAATAAAAGATGCAAAATAAGAAAATATATTCTCTACATTAGTTATTATAAAATTAAAAAATGAACAGTGAAATAGACGATAACCAAAAAAAGGAGAAATTATTACTTTAAATGCTTTCCCATGGTCATTTATTCTTATCAATTGCAAAATCCAAAAAGTATTTGAAAATTATAACAAATTTAATCAAATTTTCTTGAATAAGATTCAGAAAATTAAAATGTCAAGATAATATTAACACAAAGTTCCATTCTTTAAATAATTCTATTTTTTGTCAAAACGGAAGAACCTTCTAAAGAAAACATGGTGCACTTGAATAATCTCATTTGTTTAACATAATCCTAAGAATGTTTTAAACATGGATATACAAAAATTCCAAAATATGATACATAATGAAACAACTGGATGATTACCATATTCAAATAAAGTTAATGGTTTCTAATATTAAATACAAAATTTGCAAAGGTAAAAATGATGACATATTCAATGGCTAGTTTTTTTATTCCAGAGTCGAAGAAAACTCCTAAATTAAAAAAAACCAACAATAATTTTGAAGAAAACAGATATGAGTGAAATTAATATTAACGAACATAAATGCTATATTACTAAAGTTATTTTAGCTTTATTTGATCAAGAAATTAAAATAAACATCCAACATTATTGAAAAAGTCAAATGGACTAAGCGGATAATTTTTTTTCTGAATTCACATACCTTTAAAGTTCAACATACTTTGAATGAAGCAATAACTTTAAATACTATTTATCTCAGTTTGTACATAAAAACAAGTATTTGGGGCACTGATATGCATAAATTGCCACACTGCTTAAGTTATGGATATTCAAAAATTAAAAGAATATTAACATAATCCTCTACTTAAAGATAATCCATCATCCTAAACAAAAGTAAATCTTTTTAAGATATATTAAAATGCCAAGTCCAGCATATGTAACTAATTATTGGGTCACATATAAGAAATATTATATTTTACAATGAATCAAAAAAAAAAAAATTAAAGCTTCGAAATATAAACATCCACATCAAACATAATTTTTGAAACATATATTCGTAATAAAAGCCATTATATTTGATATCATAAACAAATTAAAGTTATGTTTAAAACACATGAAACATAATTAAGAAGAAATATCTAAATAAACTAAGAAAATACAATATAACATAATTTATACAAACTTAAAATATTGCATGCACTTTTAAAAGAAAGAAAAGGAAGGAATATGTATTAATAAAGTAATTATTAATGGAGTATTAATTTAGTAAATTTATTTATAAATACCTAGAATCATATACATGATGATTTTAATTCTCACATGAATGTAAAGCTTTATATATATATATATGTACATTAATCACCAAAATAGAAGGGTTTTTTAAATTTTATTTTTCTCATATTAGATTTTTTTTTTTAATCCCATAATTAACGATATAATTGAACAATCAACTGCTCAAAAAATCTGGACAGAACACAATACTTTTGTTCAGTTAAACAAGTAGGGAGTTTTTTATTATTTGTCTGAAGATTTGCGATGATGGTATATTATTAAATGTGATATGATAGACTATTTCCATCATCTATGAGTAAATGTTGAATGTATAGAATATTTTAAACTTTATTTAAACTTTCCAAATACAAACAACTTGTTAGTAATAACACACAAATAGACAATACAGGTTAGTAATTACACAACGTTTCGAGTAGTATTCTCCACTCTTCTTCAGGTGTTGCTGGCCTATATGCACAGTGACAATATTCACTTAGAAGTTGAACTCATACCTTTAGATTCTTGAATATCGAATTTATGGCAAACGCTCAAACCAACTGAGCTATTCTTTAGGAAAGTTTAAAATTTTCTATACATTCAACATTCACTCATAGATGATGGAAATAGTCTAACATAAGGGAGTTTTTTAATTTTATTTCTCAAAGTCAATACAGAACTTTTAGCTCTTAATTCCACTTTTTTACTAATGTGTTAAATTGAAAGCATTGCAAACTGTATATTACATAATTCCTCTAGAAATGTAATTCTTATTTGAAAAGAATTGTAAGGTACTTAGTCTTCTTATGTATAGACTAAGAAAGGTTACTAAGAAAGTCTGATATTGTACAAATGAGATCTACTAATGAAGACAATCCATTGTCTATCAAACTTCCAACGAAAACAATTGCATTTAAAACATCAAATTTTTTTTTTTTTATTTCTTTATCAGGAGACTATATCATGTTATAAATTAATGATCCCATATTAATTATAGTACTGATGATTAGCATACATTTAACTATATGTTAATACACAAAAATGGTAAAAAAGCACTATAGACTATAACAGTTTTGATCGTAAACTTAATTGATTTTAGAATAACTTATATATATTAAAAAATAAAAACAGTTTCAAATCATTATTTCATCTAGATCAATATGTATAATAACAGACTGAATTAATATCGGCCAATGAGATTGCTTTTATATGATTCAAAAATCTTGAGAATTCAATTTACTTCAGTAATATTAATCAAATACGTGATTTTTTGTATACACAGATGATGAGTTCTCTTATATTAACTGTATATATTTTATGTTTCCCATTTTATCTAAGTTTTTTTTTTTTTTTCCAGCATTATTGAAAATCACAATAAGATCTAATTTTCAATTTACAGCAAACTGAATTGAGCAATTTTAAAGTTTTAATTGAACACACACACACAAATAACAATAAGTTACCTTTATGATTTGAACTTAGTTCCTCTTCTTCTAATCTATACTTCTTTACAATCTATTAATTTATAAATACTTTTTTTTAAAAAAAGTTGAATTTAAATATAAATATGAAGTTGAAACACATTAAATGATAATTAAAAGAAAGATATTTTTAAAAAAAAGAGATTTAACAAAAAAAAAATTGCAATTAGAAAATTATCATAAAATAAACAATTGAAAAAAAAACCATAAATGAAATGATAATGAAAGATAATATAATTAATGTTTTGATACTTTGAGACTTTTATGTATTTGAACAAAAGTGTAATGATACTATAAAGACATGGAAAAAATAGCTGGAAAGCATTTTTTGTAAAACAGAATCTTATAATTATCAATCATTGATTTCTCCAATGTCTGTTTTTTTTCATATCGATAAAATATGCAATAAAATAAAAATTTAGAGCATTATATGCAAAATGTACAATATAGAAATATATTTAAAACAAATGTTATCAATTCTAGAATTTAAACCATGAATCAAGCACCAAAGTATTCTCTCAAAAGCTCAATATAAAGTAAGGTATCAAGTGTTATATAGTACTAATTTTTAAATTGCAAGTTAGGACAATACAAAATTCATAGTATCAATATCAGAGAAACTCCTCTCCCCTTGGCAGCTGTATCAAGCTTCTAAAATCTCCAATAACAAACTAGAAGCAAACGGAAGCTTGTTTTATGTAAAGTAGATTTTGCGGTACTAATTACTTAGCCGGACCTGGCCGCTTGATGGCATTGTTGCCAGTCAAAAACAATACAATGCATCATTACTGGGTCACGATTTTTAGCAACTTTTGTTTTCTTTTTTAAAATACGGTGACTTTTTTTTGGCTATATGGCAAATTTTTTTTGGCTTTATTTGTATACCGCTGATATAGTAAAACTTTTATTTTTAAAAACAATTTTTATTACCCTTTTTTAAAAATATAAACAAACCAAAAAGAACTTTTGTCTCAGTGACGACAAAGTATTTTTCACCCCCCCACTTCCAAAAAAAATTAAAATAATATCAAAACTTTTGATTTTTTTCAACTTTCATATTCTTTTTTTTTTTTAAAAAAAAAAATACAGCGACTTTTTTTTTGGCTTTATTTATATACCGCTGATATAGTAAAACTTTTAGTTTTAAAACCAATTTTTATTAGCTTTTTTTAAAAATAAAAACAAACCAAAAATAACTTTTGTCTCAGTGCTTTATATAATTAACATCCAATATTACATGATCATCATCTCTTATGCTAGCACATAACTGTTATTAAACAGGCAAAACTCTCCATACAGTAGTGCCACCCTGTGACAACCAGAGTAATCAATGGATGCCAGAAGGCTTGTGCATAAAATCCCCATCTAGTGCCTACTCATCCAATATCCCCAGACTAGTTAGGCGCTAGATGGGAATTTTATGCACAAGCCTTCTGGCATCCATTGATTATTCTGGTTGGCACTACTATATGGAGAGTTTTGTCTGTTTAACATCCAATATTATTAAATGTGTTCCTTTTTTTCTATAGTTAGTAATTATAAACATAATTTAAAATTAATCATATTCCATGTAAAGCGACATTATAATCTATTTCACTATTTTTATAAACCTTACCATAAGATTGTGTGTGTGCACTTATATATAAAAATGTTTATTTTATTTGAAAATACATTACTGATAATGCAATGTCATTTTTTATAATTAATAAGCTTATATTATAAAATATTGTAATAGTTTATAATCAAAAATTAACTATTAAATTATTACATTTAATATCATATTCCGCAATAATCTTTCTAAAGAATACTTCATATTCTCATTCATATACATTATACGTTTCAATTCTATTACAATAATTTAAATTTGCTTATGCTATATATATATATATATTTTAAATAATAGGGTTTATAAAAATTGAATTGAATAACTTATTATAAAAAAAAAAAATTAATTTTAGCAGATACAGAATTTCTAATAAGTTTATAAATTGTTTACCATTTTAAAGATATATTTTTACTTGCTATAAAATTTTAATAAGAAAATTTACACAACAATAAGTTCAGTTTATTTAATTTACACAGAACTTTATATGCCTGGTCTTGAAAATATTATGTAATGTTTTTATAAACAAAGCAAAACTCTCCATACAGTAGTGCCACCCTGTGCTAACCAGAGTAATCAATGAATTCCAGAAGGCTTGTGCATAAAATCCCTATCTAATGCCTACTTATCCAATATCCCCAGACTAGTTTCTGGCTTGTGGCCATCGTCAGTGAGGAGCTTTGGATCTGAGAGCACTGCACCTAGATCTTAGGATCTAATGCAACCCTCCAGCACAAGCCTTCTGGCATTCATTGATTACTCTGGTTGGCACAGGGTGGCATTACTGTATGGAGAGTTTTGCTTTGTTTATAAACAATTATATGTTAGTATAAGATAGTGATCATGTGATGCTTAATGGTTTAACACCAGTCCTGCCTAATAGGATAGTGGTGGCTATGGTTGTTTAAGAGCCAAAGACACATATGACTATATAAGCTATTGAGCTTAGATTGAAAATATTTTTGTGTTTTCAATTTCATTCTCATAGTTTTGTAGTTAAGTAGAGATAAAAAGTGGGTGCTGGAGGGTTGCATTAGATCCTAAGATCTGGGTGCAGTGCTCTCAGATCCAAAGCTCCTCACTGACGATGGCCACAAGCCAGAAACTAGTCTGGGGATATTGGATGAGTAGGCATTAGATAGGGATTTTATGCACAAGCCTTCTGGCATTCATTGATTACTCTGGTTGGCACAGGGTGGCAATACTGTATGGAGAGTTTTGCTTTGTTTATAAACAATTATGTGCTAGTATAAGATAGTGATCATGTGATGCTTAATGGTTTAACACCAGTCCTACCTAATAGAATAGTGGTGGCTATGGTTGTTTAAGAGCCAAAGACACCAAAATGTATGGGTGCTGAACTGAGTTCAGACCCATGTGACTATATAAGCTATTGAGCTTAGATTGAAAATATTTTTGTGTTTTCAAATTTCATTCTCATAGTTTTGTAGATAAGTAGAGATAAAAGGTGGGTGCTGGAGGGTTACATTAGATCCTAAGATCTAGGTGCAGTGCTCTCAGATCCAAAGCTCCTCACTGACGATGGCCACAAGCCAGAAACTAGTCTGGGGATATTGGATGAGTAGGCACTAGATAGGGATTTTATGCACAAGCCTTCTGGCATTCATTGATTACTCTGGTTGGCACAGGATGGCAATACTGTATGGAGAGTTTTGCTTTGTATATAATTATTTATTTTTCATAAATTAGTTTCGAACTCAGACTTTCACATGACCCACTACTCTCAGTGCCATCTCATATTGCTGACCTACCTGATCACACACATGTTGAAAAGATAAATAATCACGAATATACATATTTTGTGCTAAACCAACACTAATCAGTTGATCCAGATTACCATCTCCACACATATGTACAATCAGCGCTCAGCTTTGAACGTTCCATCATCATATTTTCAATGAAATGGAAGGCTGAAGAGTTGTGGGTTGGAGTAGCTTGAAGCCTGTCAATTAAAGTATGAATATTGGGCTGAGCACTGATTGTATATATGTGCGGAGATGGTAATCTGGACCAACTGATGAGTGCTGGTTTAGCACAAAATACGGACATTGGTGATTATTTATCTTTTCAACATATGTGTGATCAGGTGGGCTAACAATATGAGATGGCACTGAGAGTAGTGGGTCGTGTAAAAGTCTGAGTTCGAATCCCGCATATATTACATATATAAATGCAGGTTTAAGCCGGTAGAATAGGCTTTTACGTTATTTAAAAGGCTGATATTTTTTGTCAATCAATTTTATGGCCATATTTTTTATAATGGACATATGGATTTATTTTCTTATCTATTTATAGTTCTGGTTTTTCATTTTTTTTTTTTTTTTTAATTATTCTTTACATTGTACTTTCAGTGCAATTTATAATAAGTATAAGTATTAAAGTTTTTTATGCATATTTAAACTGGAATTAAAAACAATATTGCATGTATGCACCCATAATATAATATTAATAAAATATAAATAAACAATATTTTGTTTATTAGAAAAGTTTCATTTAAGGATGCTCTGTAAAATTTTAAACATATAATGGCAAGATTGTAAAACCAAGCAATAGGTTCTTCAGCTTACATGATGCTATCAAGTCCACTATTATAAAATGACACCATGATTGGTTTGGACATGTAAAATGAGTGAACAATGGAAAACTTCCTAAAAGGGTGTTTTATAGTGAACTTGATTGAGCATAGGTTTCATAGGAGAGACAGGCCCAGTCTACATTATAAAGATTACCTCAGAGACCTTCTAAAGAAGTGCGATATCGATTGTTTCGATTAGCAAGATATGGCAGAGAATAGAACACATTGGAAAGCTACAATTAGACATGGAGTTGAAGTAGTTCAGAAAGAAAAGTTTATTGCTAAGGATCATAAAACAAGTAAACAGAAAATTGGATTAACATGATCCATATGCAAGATGTATTTGCAGTTCACAGATTGGTTTGTACAGGCACCCAACAGTTATTTTTAGAATAGTTTTTATTTTCATTCGGCTTTCTTTTCTTTTTTGGAGTTGGAAAGGCCGTAATAATTTTTGAGTGACTATTTATTATTATTTGTTTACAAGGTATAACACTTTGCTTTACCCTATTCAAAGCATTGTAAATATATGTTTATAACATAAATACATTAACATATTTCTATGTCTAGTTAGTCTAAGAGTGCACTTCCCATGAGTATAAATCACTACTAAACAGTTAATATTTAGATAATTTAATGAACGATCTTTAACTACTTACATATATACAATCATTTAACATAATAAGGCCCGAAGGCATACATAAATAATAATTTAGATCAGCTGACTGTTCATAAGTTCAGAGGCCAACTCTCCACACTTGAAAGTCACTGTGCCATGGGAGACGATCTGCTCCAATATATATGTCCGTGTGCACGGGTGAAGTTCCAAGAATGAAGTGTAGTCTTGTTCATCAAATTAGTACCAAGGCATTCATTATTTTAATCCCTGCTCTTGTCCCTCAGACGATTCTTCATTTTAATCTCCATACAAGAATTTGCATCGTTATCTTTCTGACTTTAATTAATGAGTTATTTTTATAATTTGTCGTTTAAGCTTATAAAAGAAATCTAATTTGAATTCCTTTAATTGTTTTATTTCATTAAGAACGACGATGACAACGTATTCTACTCTCATTAATTAGACTTATTACTTTTAGAAAATAATCTTTTTCTAATCTTAAAATGTATAAATCTTTTACTTACTATTTTAAAAGAATTTGTCTTTTAAAATTCTTTAATTGATTAAACTTATTAGATTTTCTCATTAAGTTTATAACTATATATGCATGTGCATTTAAGCATACACATACATATCACATATGTAATCTTTGATGATTTCAATGTCATATGTAATTAACAATTCTTGAAACAGTTTTGATGCGCTACAATATTGATGTGAAAGATTAACTATTAGACTATATAAAATGACTCTAGGGTGTTTTATCAAAAATAAATATAATTGTCTAAACCAAATAAGGGTAACCTGCAGCCAATTATGATTTTTTCCCATAAAATTATTGTGCCAGCATAATAACTAGTTATATAGAACGAATACATACATATGTAGGTATATTTTAAATAATTTTATTTTGGTATATTTCATGAATGGGACATTTTTCCTTTAGTGGTGTAGCCTGATTTATGATGTGCAATATCTTATAATACTGTTCAAAAAAAATTATTTGTTATGCACATATAGTCAATAATTACTAATATCTGAATCTAAATTTCAATGAAATATCATTAATAATGTTATTTTAGTTATATGCAAATCTACTAATACAAGAAACTAAAATATTAAATAAAAGTAATAACAATAATCTCTTTTCATATACATTTCAATCAATTTACTTTGAGAAAAACTTTAAAGTCATTTTATTCCGAGAAAAAAATGTAGATGTCAGATTTATTCTGAAGAAAAAAGATCAAAGAAATTTCTTAGTTCAACTTTTCTTAATCTGAAAGGAAGTATTTATTTTAGCTTTATCCTGAAGTAAAAGGTGACTTTTATAGATAATTTTATTCCTAGAGTACATTCATTATTATTATTAATTATTAAGCATCACATGATCACCATCTCTATGGTTGTTAAAGAGTCAAAGACACCAAAATGTATGGGTGCTGAACTGAGTTCAGACCCATATGACTATATAAGCGATTGAGCTTAGATTGAAAATATTTTTGTGTTTTCAATTTCATTCTCATAGTTTTATAGTTAAGTAGAGATAAAAGATGGTTGCTGGAGGGTTGCATTAGATCCTAAGATCTAGGTGCAGTGCTCTCAGATCCAAAGCTCCTCACTGACGAAGGCCACAAGCCAGAAACTAGTCTGGGGATATTGGATGAGTAGGCATTAGATAGGGATTTTATGCACAAGCCTTCTGGCATCCATTGATTACTCTGGTTGGCACAGGGTGGCACTACTGTACGGAGTTTTGCCTTGTTTATTATTAATTATCTGACAAAAACAGGTCCCACATATTAAACATTCTTCAAAACTATTTGTTTCTTATTCTGTACTTCAAAAACTCAGCCATTTCATTAAAATCATCAATGTCTTTCTTCTTTTAATCTTTTTTTTTTCATCTTCTTTATAGTATCAATACATCTTTCATTATTCCTCTATTTCTAAATATACAGCCTAATCACTTACTCTCCTTATTATTAATTTTCTTTTTCACTTATTCTTTTCAAAATTTCTATATTACTAATTTTATCTCTCCAACTTATCATTTCCATTTTTTCCAAACCACAGTTCTATCATTCCATTTTTTTTTATTCTTATTTTTCTTCCTTAATTGTATTCAGATCCATATGCAGCAATGCTTCAAACAAAACAGTTAATAAAATTAAATGAGCCATAGAATAATATCCACCTCTTGTTAAAAATCTATTTATCTATTTTAATTTTCATTCAGATTTCTTTAGTATTCTTAACATTATGAATTACCAAACTCAACGCAAACATCTAAATGTACTAAAATAAAATATATACTGTAATAGATAATGATAAAGCTTTTTCAAAGCAAATATTTAACTTAAATGTAATAACTTTATTCCTTATAACGTGTCTTCTATTAATAAATAATCTACAAAAAAAAAAAAAAGCAAAACTTGAATAAACAATATAAAAAAGTACCTGGCTATTTTTATTAACAATCAATTCTGCCAGTGACCAAACACAAGAACCACTTAAATCTACAGTATTGACTGCTACACATTCCAAAGCTTCCATTAATATCTATACAAAATATTGAATTAAAGAAGCATGTACATATATATATATATATCATAATAAAAATAATAAATATACAGTAATAAACTATTATAAACAGTCTTTCAATCCGCAGAAGTACTTTCGGTTAATTTCTTAAACCTGCCATTAAATTCAGGTTTAAGAAATTAACTGAAAGTACTTCTGCGGATTGAAAGACTGTTTATAATAGTTTATTACCGCTATATTTATTATTTTTTATTATGATTACAATTTTGTTGTAATTAACAGACATTTTATTTATATTATGTATATATGTAGGTATGTGTGTGTTAATATCTAGGTTCTCTGTTATTATTAATAATAATAAGAAAATACTATGACAAAGATTAAATATGTTAAATAGTATACCTTCAACGTGTGTGCATCGTAAACATAGTTATTAAATAACCATGATTATGATGCACACACATTGAAAGTATATTTGGTCTGCTTACTTTCATTTAACATATTTAATCTTTGTCATCATATTTTCATATTATATATATATATATAACTGAACAGGAAGTAACTGAAGCTTTCAAAACGAGTTGTATAAAGTAAATAAAATTTCCAAAAGACAGATAACACCATCTGTCGCTTAGCATTTGTTCTTATATTTGTTTAGTTTATTTATGTAATTTTTTAAATAAGGGAATCGATTCAATCTTTTGATTATATATCTTTATAGAACAAATGATAAGAATCACTATTTGAATATTTAGAGGCTTAAAGTAGAGCTCTCGTTTAAACAACCTCTAAATATGAAATAAAAATCCACGTTAATATCTATAAATAATAAATAGGCTCATATTATATGTAACTGACCTCTTCTTTGATCCTCTGAACATTTAAATGATGTTCCTATCATTAATTCTATAGGTATATATAATCAATAGATTGAATTTACTCCCTTATTTAAAATTATGTAAATAAACTAAGCATATATAAAAAAGGCTGAGAGACAAGTAGTACCATCTGTCTTTTGGATAGTTTATTTACGTTATATAACTCATTAGAAGTTTCAGTTACTTCCTCTTAAATTACATATATATTCTGGGCTGATGGATGTTTGCAATATGATTGAGCGATGGTGAAAGGTGCTTTAAGATAAGAATAAAATTTGAAAATATATATAATAAAAAGATAAGTGCATTTGAAAATATATAAAAGAAATCTAGAGAGATATTAGATTCAAAGATTGCGCATGAATACATTCATTGCTTGGCTGCAATGCAGTATGAAGTAATTAACAAATGACTCTACAATATACAATTCAGGTAACAAACAGCATCAATTTCCTCAGAACAAAGGTAATCCTCCATGCAAATGTAATAACAGGTCATCCTTCAGTAAATTGATGATATGATCAAAATTAATTAATAAAATGTTTAATGAGATCCTTCTCTGATTAAATTACAGCCATATTCAAATAGACCAATTTATAAAAAATGACCACAGTACCAAACATTAATGTTTTATTATTAAGTAGGTCGATTTGTTTGTATTAATATAAATAAACAGTTCTCCTATTTGGGTAAAATATTAGATTCACTCCAAGAGAGCTGATAATAATTTGTTATTTGAAATGATACATATTGCAAAGTGATTTGCATGGCACCCAAATAACAAATGTTTAACGCACTGATTGGAGATGACATCTCTCCGGATTTCTTTATACGTAGATAGATAATTTTGGATGATTTATTAATAACAGAAATATAAATAAATATATTAAAATAGTAACTTCATAAATAATATTAAATAAAATATATTCATAAAAGATAATTTATATATTAATTAAACAAATACACTACGACTATTATTTATAAATGCAAATAAACAAATACTAAAAACAAAAGCTTAACACAAACACAAAAAAAATCGAGTAAAAATTTACAAGCGATATATTTTATGATAATATAAATTTATGACAGTTTCTTAAATTTAATACTAGAGTATGGTGCAAAGGTTATGGAAATTGATTATTTCCAAAAATATACAGAAAATATTTTCTATTTTGATATAGTAATAATTTACTAAGGCTGTAACCTTAGAAATAAGCGTCTGAAAAATACGAAGGTAGGGACCTCTATAGGTCTTAAAACACAAGCTTACGCTATGAAGAAAAGAGAGAATCCTGGAGAATCCTTCTTTACTTCAACCTACTTTTATATATAAATAGGTGAAGCTGAAGTGTTTTGATCTAAGAGTGTGAAGCTATTCAATACTTCACTAATTAAGTCCACAATTCTTATAATACATTAATACTCGCGAAATCAATTTTGATATAGCTAAAAGAATAATGATATATAAAGTCAATCAAGTAAGTTATATTTTAATACTATTTTTCATAAGTTCAAAAAATTTTACAAAAAATAAACATAATAATAGCTTAATTAGAGGGGATTTGAACACAGACTTTCAAGTTCCCGTCAGCTATCCACTCCATTTTAAATAATCAAAACACATGACCACATATATGTGAAAAATATAAATGATCTCCAGTCTATGTATTTTGTGCTAAACCAGCACTCTTCAGTTGGTCCATATCATCATCTCCCACACATATATATATATAACCAGTGCTCAGTTTATATTAAGATAGCAAATCTTCGAACTTTAATGGACAGAGTTCAATCTTCTCCACCATCCAACTCTTCAGCTATCCATATTATTGAAAATCTGATAATGGAATGCTCAAAGCCCTTGTTGATTTCAATATTGTTGTCATAACCATATTGACTTTAAGTCACTTTGACCACTCATATAGAGGACCTTAATATGTCCAATTAAATACACAGAAGCAGGATAGTCAGAATTCAGACAGAATCTGTAATATTTGAATACAAATATAATGTATATACTGAACTTTAAACGTAATTAGAAGCGATTTGAACGCAGTCTTTTTCACAAGTATGTGGTCATGTGTATTGATTATGTAAGCTGGAGTGGATAGCTGAAGGGTGCTTGAAAATGTGTGTTCAAATCTAATTATATTTACAGTTCAGTATATTTTTAAACTTGTATCCAAACGAATAATAGTTTATTTCCCTTTATCATATAGAACATTTGCTGAAAAATACCATAAATGTTATTAACTAGTATTCATATAAATTACATTTTTTTAGAAATATACTTAGATATTTCTCAATGACATATATGTTATAATGATTAAATCTCCCCATCTTCCTGTTAGATGTCATCTCTTTTTATTTTACTTTCAAGTTTTCACAAATATCATTTTTTATTATATTAAACTACAATCATAAAATAAATTATTAATATGTTTACAAATAATCACTCGAGTTTTATTTGCTGTAATTCATCATATTACAATGACTTTAACTCTTAATTTAAACAATGAAATTTAAGATCAATGATAATAAAATATTATATTCAAAAGTTTATTATAAGAAAACAAATATTAACTTGAATTTTTTTTTTTTTTAAAATATATAAAAAAATATAACTAATGATGATGTAACAATTGGTATCATAATATTACAATTATATCAATCATGAATACTGTCTGTTGATGATAATGAACTATTATATTTGCTAAGACAAGAATCCATACAATTAGTTAAGGTTCACCAAAGCAGGTGTTGAAAAAGACTTTTTATGTATAAAATTATTATTGATTATATAACTATAGTAAAGAATTTATTATTTTGTGGAAGAGCAGCCTAAGGATTTTTATTCTTTTCCAATTTTGATATTTCCAAAAAAATATTGTCCTTAACACAAAAGAGCAGATAGTTTAAAATTAAATAATAGTCCTCCAAAGATTTTTTAAATATGATATTGAAACTTTCTGTTCTCAAATCGTACATTCGGAGTGTCCGTGAGAGATGAAAAGGAGGCCCGGGTCTCAATAATTCATGATATGGTCGTTGCTTCACCAAATATGACATCCCAGTGGATGTAAACTGACCCATATCATTAAGAAAAATGTACACGGAATAAAAATGAAATACTTAGTATAGCAGGTACAGCAATGCATGTATAGTTCCCACATAAAGAAATATCATTTTTTATATCATATCAATATAAAGTGTAAAGAAAATATTAAACAAGTGTAATGTTGGCACATTTTTATAAGGTTCTTTGGAGATAGGATTTTTTTAAGATTGCATTTAATTGTAGTCTTATATGAATCAACAACCATGCTAAATTATGAAATGTGCTATAGAAAATGAGTGCACCAAACTATCTCATGGCACTAATTAGGAATCTCTATATGGAATTAAAAACTACATTCTATAGTAAAAAAAAAAAAAAACTTTTATAAAGGCAAAAAAAATAAAATAGACTGAGTAGTTTATTGGTCCCGTATTTATTCAATTATATAGAAAATATGTAATAAGGTTGTCAAATTGATTGAAGATAAATGTATATTCATGAGTGATGAAAAAAAAAAATCAACCCACTAAGGGAAAAGATCTGAAGATACATTGGCAAATTTAAAATATTTGGCTTATCATATAAGTCTTTGCTGATTTGTTTTCTGAATAAATGGCTCAAAATTTAAGAGGAATTCGTATGAAAATGGTATAATATAAATTTAAACTTGAAACAAAATACAAATTTTGAAAAGTATGTGCTAAAATGTCGTTGACCAATATCTTCATTTTATCTGATCATCTACTATATTCTTACCATCAAATACATAAACTCTTTCATTAAAAAGATTAATTAAAAGATGGATTATTATTAAATATGAAAAAGATAACTATTACACTAAAAGAAAAAAAAATTAAATTGACAAGAAAACATTGAGGTTATTAATAGTTTCTGCTTTATTAAAACTAATCATCAATGCAAAAAAGACAACAGATAAAGAACCATGACAGATTGATATCAATCAATCTGAGTTATAACAGAAAAAATATGGGAATATATTATTGTTAAAAGGAAAAAAAAAAGGAAGAGCTTAAACTGTGATACTTCTAATGATTTTTCTATGGATGTAAAATTTGAATACTAGGGAAAAAAAATAGGAAAAATTGATGCTTTTGAACTGTGATACTGGCAAAAATTTTTGGGAATATCATCAATAACAGTAAATATAAAAAAAATGGATATTCAACCAGATTGGTTGGAAGCACAAATCTTGGGAAAAATTGATAATGAAAGAAAAAATGATGAACAATAAAGTAGATGGGTCTCGCTATTAAATAATCAATGCACCAATGGTAAGACTGAAAATAAACGCACAATTTAAAGGAAATACCAGTCATATTATCAATATAAGTTGATATCAATTTGACTTCACAAAATCATAGTGTAACATACAATTTCATTTCAAATATAGAAACTATAAAAAATTTTGTATTCAGATTTACCTGATTAACACGGTTTTTTACTTTCATAATTGAACTTGCCAAAAAAAAATATGGTGTATTTAAAACATATATGGCATAACAAATGTAATTACAATGTCCAAAGATATCCAACTGCTCAAAACGGAACCATAGTAACTCTCGATATAATTTGGAAACAATAATCTAAAACAAATATCAAATGATTAAATAGACTGAACATCAGTGTTCGAAGGAATATTTATATATATATATATAGCATTAGTATATATATAGTGTGTGTGCATATATAGATATATGTAAACACTCATACTTAAAACAAACTTACAAACACGTAAGTATCATTTAAATACTATTATTCTTAAAATTTGACAAAAATTTTATACACTATATATATCTTCAATGATAATATTCAAAATATTTTTTAAAAATGTGAATAAACTAAAGAGTTTATTACTTTATATTTTTATACACCAATCAGTTAACTCCAAATCATTTTCTTAAGTCAAAAAGTGGAAACTTTTTCTTTGATCAGGTAAATGATATCTTAATCCCATGATTTGAAGAACTATCCAATAACCTAGTTACTATATGAATATTAACTTTAGCTATATTAGATATGTGAATCTCAATGACTAAAACCTTTTTTTTATCTCTTTCAGATTTTACTAATTTTTACATCCACAAATTCAATTTTTTTAGCTTTTAAAAGACCTTCTGATAAGTTTTTATAATTCTGTTATTATCAATGAATTCATAAAATCTCTTATTGGAATGTATTGTTAAATTAATTTCCTTCCTTAATTAATTTATCTTTACCTTCAATACATAGAATTCTCAGATTTCATACTACCCAGTTCAAGATTTAATAAGTTGAAATAACTTAGAAGTTCATTATCTTTCAAAAGGAAGGTTTATTCACAATCCATAAGAATCATTTACAAAAAAAAAAAAGGACCTTTACATATCAACTTAGAAGTTCATTATAGTTTTAATTTGTCAATAAACACATTTTCATACAATTTATTAGACAAGAAAACAATATTTTTCTTTTTTGGCTAGAGTTTCCGTAATACCAATGTATTAAATTCTCTATCTGCTATGTCTGAGGGTTTCACCTTTTCAGAAACCAGTCAGACTACATATATTATAGTTAATGACAACAAAAGAAAATTTTATGTTGCTTTGTAGAGTTCAATTAATTTCTTTTTACTACACACCAGCTTCAATATTTTACACAGTTTCACTTCTGCTATTTACATTATAGTGACCTTAGAAACAGTTTATCCACTTCACGGCTCCTTTCTAGTCAGCCATTCTAGTATTGTGCTTCACACTAGACTGTGCTGGAAAAAAACTTCTAGGCTTTTATAACAGTCATTTATAATGTACAATTAGAGGTACATTAAGCTTGTAGCAGCGCTCTCTTTAATTTATTCCCTAGAGTAAATAATAAACAATACATATCTTAAAGGGAGGAAAGAAAAATACTTCTTTAAGTTCATTGTCTCCCAACGCCCAAACACTTCAATCCTTCTCCCACTGTAGAAATAAATGATTTATTCAACAAACTTAATCTTTAAATTTAATCGGGGGTCGTCGTATTCTAGAAGCTTTAGGGATTTTCTCCCTATCTTCAATTGTGGTATGAGTCTGTCTTGGTTGTTGTTCCACATAACTTCTTTTTATATATATCTCTAGATCAAGATCACTACTAGGATCAATTTCGTCCACATGCTTTTTATTCATCTTATCTTCAGGCAATGTATTTAGGTAGATATCTGGTATAGGGTTTTCATAGCGATAGTGAAGATGATTAACACGTTTCTTGAATTTCTTGCCATTTTTTAATTTTACAATACGTATTTGCTTTGACAATATTTGTGTTATAATGCCAGGGATCCATTTATGTTTTAGCAAGTCATGCATGCAAATTTTTTCACCTGGTAAGAATTTTGTAGCTTGAGGAATTTTACTACTCTTAGCACTGATGGGTAACAGCGAGATAAATGCATGCGAAAAGAGCGGCATATTAATAACTCTGCTGGAGTCTTCCCAGTTGCCATATTAGATGTAAAATGTTGCACATACATGGCTTGAACAAAATCTTCAAGCATGTATTTTAAATTTAATTTTCTTATGGTATACTTTAGATGTTGTACTGCTTGCTCTGTGATGTCATTACTTTCAGGATGGTATGGAGGTATATAGAATGTGTTTTATTCCTCTGTTTCCCAAGAAATCTATAAAAAAATTTTGATGTAAAGCTAGTACTGTTCTCGATTATAATTAATTCAGGGTAATTGTGTGTAGCAAATAACTCATTTAAAATACTGACAGTACATTCAGCATTAGTGTTCCTGACCAATCTATACTCAGTCCAATGTGAATAAGCGTCTACCAAAAGAAATACTAAAAGTTTGTTCAATGGATCATGGTCTAAATGAACGCGTGTCCAAGGAGAAGTAGATTTTAGATTTTACCTATATTTCCAATTGTTTAGACATAAGCTTGGCTATTTGTTGACATTTAGAACATCTTTTAACTAAGTTCTCAATATCATTAGTCAAATTGGGCCACCACACATATGATCTAGCAAACATCTTCATCCTCACGATTCCCGGATGCCCTTGATGTAATAGATTTAACACATGGGTTCTATCTTCAGCAGGAACAAGCAGGCAATCATTGTTCCAAATACAGCCATTACAGACAAGAGTCCATCTCTTGCAGTCCAAATCACTTTATTTACTACCGCAGGACATTTTTTTGGTCAACCATTTTTTATCCACGGCATTAATTGGACATAACTTTTATCACACTTTCTCCAACCCGCTATGACTGCCCTGTTTACTTTTTTGGAATTCATTACTTCAATATAATTTATTTCTTTAATTACAAATTTCCTTTTCCTTACTATCCAATAATCTGTTTAGAGCATCAGCATGTCCAATCTTATTTCCTGCTTTATAGATCAATCGAAAATCATATTGGGATGTATATTGACCCATTGTAACATACATTGGCTTAAATGATCGGAACCAAAAATTCCTGTTAGGGGGCAACGATCGGTGTAAACGATAAAACTCCACCTATATATGCATTGGATGAACTTCTTAACTGCAAAAACCACTGCCAACACTTCTTTATCTATTTGGCTATAATTGTTTTCAGCAGAAGATAGCACTTTAGAGGCGTAAGCAATCGGACATTCACCTTCATAACATGGGAGTGAAATCACAGCTCCTACGCCATATTCAGGTGCATTAGTTGTAATACCAACCGCTAATCATTAAGGTAATGTACCAATAGTGCCTTTAAAGTTGATAAATCTTTTGCAGTTTTAAACACCTTGTCTTGTTTGTTATTCCAAGCCCAACATTTTTTTTTTAAGTAGTTGTGTACTATTCCTGCAATCAAGAGAAGATAGGAGGTCTTTTCACATTGGTATCAATACACTGTTAACTTTGTAATCTTATTTTGACAACCATTTACAAAGTTAACAAACATTACAAAGTAACTAATGGATAGAAATAGTATACAAGATGTATATTTTTAAAAAAGGAAAAAAAAAAATTATACTAGATATACACGTACTTCTATGAAATCTACACGTATGCAGACAATGAAGCTTTGACACTTAATTCAGTCTATTTCAAAAAATATGTAGAAATAGTTTTTAAAAAACACATATCAAAACATTAAATACACACATATGGTACTTACTGGCTATTAATAGAACATGTAGGGTACTTGAAATAATGTGCAATTATTCTTCATTCTTCTTTCAGAAACAAGATGGAGATTTTTTTTCCTTGGAAATTTCCATTCCCCCTCTCCCCCTGAACATGTGATTGAGCAGTACATGGTTCAAACGATATTTTGTCACACAATGTAATTTTTCAAATCAAGAATGTGTTTTATTTTTGTTTAAAAGGAAAGAACAACAACAGTAACACACACACACAAAAAAAAAAAAACTAATAAGAAAGTCAATGTAGTAGTTCTATACGCAAATTTAAAAAAATAGTGAAAATTGCAGCAGTTTGATATGTTTTTTTATTTTATTTACACTGGAGGAAACACATTCTTTATATCATTTAGTATGGCAAAAAAGAAATCATCATTTTGCTGTAATCTACACCACATAAATTCTGACAGGTAAGAATCCATATGTTGCCATGATGTCTATCATATTACGCCATTTGGCAGAGCCCATAGGTGTTCAATGTTTTGGGTGTGAATCCCAGTTTCGAGATTTACTAAGTTGTAGCTGTGGTTGACACAATAATGGTCATAACCAGCAGCTTTTAATTCCTCCATTTTATATGCCTTCCACAATCGGAGTAGACTGTTGTACGAAGTTTGACATTGTTTTTGATGGCTTCTATCAGAGTTGCTGAACTTCTATCTTTTACCCTGATGATGAAACATTCCTCCATCTCCCGACATAACCCACGGAACATTCACTGTTTGGTTAAAATTCAGCTTTGCTGGGATTTGCCTTTAGAAAACAAACTTTCTTCAATTTCCATGATTTTGCCCGGCCCTCCAATTTTCCATATAGCTCATTGAAGCATGGCAATGGTGCAAATTTCTCTCATGTAATTGTTCTGGTCTATGGTTGTTTTGTTGGATAAGCCAACCTCATTTTTGCACCATTCAATGGAAATTAATTGTAGAGCCCAACTATAAATAAAATGGATGGCGATTAGGAATGGTATTTTAGAACCTTCCATCTATATTTCCTTACAATGACTATTTTACTGTTGCAACATTTAACATTTCAACACCGCTGCTTATCAGATTTATGTATGTACATACTCATAGTGTGACCTATATACTCATAGTGTGACCATTAGGACATATTTTGACTGATGAAAAGATGCTTTGCTCTTGAAAATAAACAATCGCCTTCTTTGTGCTACTCGGCAGCTTCCAAATGGTTATCATTTAAACAAATAAATTAAAAAAATGCAATAACAAGTAAACTAGAAATTTAAAAACAAAAAACTCCAAACACACACACAAAAAAGTAAACTTTAAAGATGAAAAAATTCCAAACGCAGAAGTAAACGGATGAAAAATTAACAAAAAATTTCAACAACAAACTTTTTAAATGCAGAATTAAATAACAAGAATAACTAATTTGAAATTATAACAAACTTTTTAATGAGAGAAAAAAAATTTTTTTAGACACCCGCTGAATTCAGTAATATATGCAACCAAAATCTCTAAATGAATAACTTTTGTTTTGGACACATTGCAAAACACGTTTTTCCATGAGAAATAACCCTCAAATCGCAAGGTTTATTTGACATTCGTAAGATTATTACTTTATCGGGTATGTGAAAAGGCCTCCTATCTTCTCTTGGTTGCAAGAATAGTAAACAAGTCCCGAATGCAGAGAAGTCTATGAATATAAAAGAACTGCATTTCTAGGGCTTCTCAATTTTTATTAAAGATTTCTGAAAAGAAAATCACATTTATTGTCTTGTGTACTATTCCTGCAACCAAGAGAAGATAGGAGGCCTTTTCACATACCCAATAAAGTAATAATCTTGCGAACGTCAAATAAACCTTGCGATTTAAGTGTTATTTCTCATGGAAACACGTACCAATGTATTGAAACCAAAGTGAAAAGACCTTCTATCTTCTCTTGGTTGCAGAAATAGTACACAAGTACCCTAATTCTTTATAGCTTTTACTTTGTCTGGGTGTGGATAGCAGCCATTAGCATTTATAATGTGATTGAGAAACTTAATTTCTCTCATGGACCAACTACATTTATTAACATTTAATTTTGCCTTGACATGTGCTAGTTTTGAATAAACTAGATCTATTCGCTTTTCCAATTCAGTATCTGTCATGCCAATGATCAAAATATCATCAGATAAAGGATTATGCCATCTATGGATCTGAGTAACATATCCATTTTTACCTGGAAGACATTTGGTGCAATTGATATACCGTAAAGTAATTTATAACATTTAAATAATCCCTTATGCATAGTTAAAGTAAGTAACTGCAGTATTTTCAGTTATGGGGATTTGATGAAAAACCACCTTCAAATCTATTTTGGCAAAATAATTAGCCTTCTGCAATAATGCTAGCACTTCTCGTACGCTTAAAACCAGAGATTCCTTGTTATATACTTAATAGTGATCCTATAATTGTTGCATAAATGAATATTACTGTCTGGTTTTATTATAGTCACTACAGGAGTCACCCAGGACAAATCTTCAATAGGTGTTAAAATTCCTTTAGCCACCAAATCATTTATTGTTTTTTCTACTTTATACCTTAATACAAAAGGCACCTTATGAGGTTTACATACAATGGCTTTTGCATCTTTTATCAGTTCCAACTGGTCTTGTTCTAAGATCTGTTAATCTAGGCATAAACAATTCTGAATATCTCTTTTTCATTATAGTTTCCACATGAACAGTCTTTACAATATTCATGTGAATTCCTAAGGGAGCAAACCAGTTTCTGCCTAGTAATGGGTTAATATCTTTATTTACAATGTATAACAAGAAATCTTCACCTAGAATTTAACATTACTGGAATTGCAATTTTTCCCCGAATATCGACTTTATTACCATTTATATCTGTAAACATGACATCTGTTTTATGTAGATCAAACTTATTTTTATGGTCTTCTATAATCCCCATCCAGTCATTATGAGAGATTGATGACAAACCAGCACTACTTTTGACTTCAATAGTGACACATTTACTACAAACCTTGCAAATCTAAAAGAATGTGATCCATTTTAGTGGCGCTATTAGTTACAGTCTTGATAGATGATATCCTATATTCCTCCTCTCCTTGAGATTTATAATCTGACTTTTTCTATTCACCCTCTTTGAAATAGCAAACTACAGCTAAGTGCCTTCCAGTGTTACAAATTCCGCATAATTTGTCTTTATGCCTGCAAATGTTTTTTTTACATGTTCTGATTTCCCACAGCAAGTACTTTTTGTTGTTTAATCTGCCTACTGGAAATCGGGATCTTCTTTTTTTCTTTTTCTTTAACAAATAAAATCTTTTTGGGAGATTGAAACCTGGTATATTTTGATGCTATATTTAACATGGGTTCTTGTGCGACACATTTATTCATGGCACTTTTATACATTAAATCTGGATCACTCAATAAAACCTTTCTAAAATTATTGTCAGCCATCCCATACAAAAATTGTTCCAGTAGAAAGTCATTTATTTCTGGACCAAAATCGCAGTCTTTAGCTAACTTTCTTAATGCTAAATCACAGTCCACGTATTTTTCTTGTGGCAACTGCATCCTATTTCTTAGCCTAAACTGTGCTATCCATTTTGAAAATTTTGGAGCAAAATATTTTTTAATATTTGTATAAACCCTTGATATGGTAGGTCTTCGGACATTTTGGATCAGAAAGCCTATTAGCCGACTGAATAATGTCTTGTTCCACAAAATACAGAAGTGTGGAGATTTTATAACGGTCATCTTCAATCTTGTTTATAAAGATATAATATTCCACCTGCCCAATATAACTTTTCCACGAGTCAAAATTATTTATGTTGAACTTGCGAATTGTTGAATTAAAAGCCACCATAATTAATTAGTTTCTTCTACCGAGTTTACAAAGTGTGTCACTCTAGATATGGTTTCCAAGTTGTCGAACTGTGCCATTCTGCTATGTCTGAAGATTTCATCTTTTCAAAAACCAGTCAGATAGCGAAAAATAAAACTCGTATACAATTGTGTCATTTTATATATAATTATTTATTATAACAAATTAAACAATAACGAAAGGAGAGTATATTGCTTTATAGAGTTCAATTAATTTCATTTTACTACACTTGAGCTCCAATATTTTACACAGTTTCACACCTGCTATTTACATTATAGTGACCTTAGAAATAGTTTACCGATTTCACAGCTCCTTAACAGACACGTACTCTGTCTGCCATTCTACTATTGTGCTTCGCACTAGACTGTATTGGACTGCACAGAAGAAAACTTCTAAGCTTTTATAACAATCCTTTATCATGTACAATTACAGATTTGTAAAGTTTATAGCAGTGCTCTCTTTAATTTATTTCTTAGAGTAAATAATAAACAACACGTATGTTAAAGGGAGGAAACAAAAATACTTCTTTAAGTTCATTGTCTCCCAATGAACAAACACTCCACTACCAAAATTAAGATGGTATAATTAAGCAAAAGGGCACTATGACTGTGGATGGTAATTTGCCAGAACTTATCTCTGTCTAAACATAATTTATTCTAACATCTTAATTTTTAGAGCTGCATCAAAAACTTTAATAAGATCTTTTATTTTATATAAATTTTTTTCACGCTTTTTTAAGTTGGTTTATATATTTCAAATTATTTCATCAGCTTAATACTTTTCCCCCAATATTTTTATTACAACATATTATAATTGTTCCAATGACCTGCAGTTTCATCAGATAAAACTATATATATATATATATTATTCTAATAATTTTATTACTACCAATTATATACTTTATATTTCTATTACATCTACTCACATTTTGTACATCATTATACCTATAGTTGTGATAAAATAGGAATATTTTAAATGTGCTGTACATGTATTTTAAATCTATGTATACAGACCGTTCTTGACTTTCTGATCTAATTGGTTCCCAAAACATGTAAGAAAGTTAAAATGTATGAAAACAGAGCAATATAAAAAAAAAAAACCATCAAAAAGTGATTTTAAAATATTTACGTTTTAATGAAGTGTATTGTCATATACATAAATAATACTTTATTGATTAGTATCTGATGTTTTCCCTATAAATTTAATAGTTGAATTGAATTGTATTCTTCATTTTTCTTTTTTTGATTGAAAAGTTCCATAACACGCTGTGTCTTTTTCTAGGGTCTTCGTAATTGTATAAAAGTAGAATGTAGGCATGTATATATTATAACCCGATACCGAGACAATTATCTTGCTGTAGCAATTAAATTCCAAGTATATATGATGATGATCCAATCATAAACGATGATGAGTGTACTGAGGGGCATTATCAGTTTAAACCCTATTGCTGATAATGTTAACTCCACAACAGTAATATTTTCTGCTTATCATATGGATATAATTTTTGATGCCTGAGTTGGCTAAAATATTTGTTAGTTTGGGCTAGTTATAGTATTGAAGACTGATATTGGCACCACTACTAACCTAAGTTTAAACTTATATTCTTTGCACTGAATCACAGCTTGGGCTTCGTGAAACTCATTTGTGACATTGCACTACTCAGCTAACTTGGTGAATTGCATAAATGAAAAGTGAATAAAACAAAACAACATATAACAATAATAGATTTATTCCCAGTAATAGTAATGTTTATGGTATATCCACATTCTCTTAAACAAGGAATAATACAACTCTCAACAAGGCATCTGCATTACTAGATAATGATAAATTACATTACATTTTTATTATTATTATTAATTTAGATAAACACACAAAAAAGTATTTTATTGTCCCAGATGCCCGATGAAGGTTTGTATAAATGTAAGCCAATTTCTCAATTAGTAATTAGATGATACCTAAAAATATATTATAAATATACACCTTAGTCTAGGCAACAGATATAATATTTAGAGAAGATAGATTAATATAATAAAATTTGATACAGATTAATGGTTAACCAACTAAGAAAGAAATATATATATATAATAATGAAAATAATAACTCTTATTTAATTCTTTGTTCATCTTTAGCTGAAAAAAAGTAGTTATATAATTCCTCAAATCATTTTTATTTCCCATTTGTCAACAAAGTTATATGAGTTTTTTACTCTTTCTTGACTGAATTGCAAATGAATTATTTAATCCATGTGATTTTTTTAACAGTTGTTGAGTTTGCATAATAACAAAATAGAATATACCTGCTCTATTTTATACAAATAGTTCATGGTATTATCCAATGGTTAATCACATGATTGATTCACGAATTTGTCATAGTTTGGCTAGGTCATTATCAGATATCAGTAAATATTCTATTCTTTTTTAGATAAGCCACACATAACATAGAGCTGGAATTGAGCAATTATGCAGTTTTTCTTTTATGCTATACCATTTTTCATTTAAAGGTTAGATAACATTACTTCTTCCTTTGTGGAGCAGCCATACAGGCAAGAGATGGATGACTAAAGCTTTAGCAAACTATTCTAGTAAAACTTAAATCATATATGCATGAAACCATCATGTTTTTAAATAGTAAAGCTCTCTTTATGATATTCTTCTAACTTTTACATGTAGATATGCTGTCCAATGATGATTTTCACAATTTTCTAGTCCACATTCTCTGCCAGCAACATGTATTCTGATATAAATTTATAGCCACAACCCCTTTTTTATACGTTATCAAGTGTTTTTTGAAAATAACTTAACCACCTCTATCCAAACTTTATCTCAATCCTATGTTAATGTTGTATTTATTGAAAAATAGCTTAGTTACCTTCCCCTACAAACATTATTAATAGCCTGTTTTTTTGGAAACACACGAAATAAAACAGATGATGATGATTCATAATTGGAACAAAAAAGAAAATGGAGAAAATAAAAAAAATATTACCCTTTTTTGTAATACAAATTCACTTCTGAACACCACATTTAAGCCAATAAACTTCACATGATCACCATTTCTTATGCTTGCTTATAATTGTTATTAAAACAGGCAAAAATTCTCCATACAGTATTGCCACTCAGTGCAAGCCAGAGTAATCAATGGATTCCAGAAAGCTTATGCAAAAAATCCCCACTTAGTGCCTACTTATCCAATATCCCCAGACTAGTTTCTGGCTTGTGGCCTTCGTCAGTGAGGATCTGAGAGCACTGCACCTAGATCTTAGGATCTAATGCAACCCTCCAGCAGCCACATTTTATCTCTACTTAACTACAAAACTATGAGTCTTAAATTGGAAAACAATAATATTTTCAATTCAAGCTCATTAGCTTAAAAAGTCATATAGCTTATTAAATTAGGTCATGTGACATCTGACGATTTTTTTGTAATTTTATTTTTTGCTATTAAGGCTTTGGCGATTTTATGTTGCTAAAGCTATTAATACATGGTGTATCTGAACTTAGTTCAGTCCCATATGGCTATTTAAATTAGATAGCTGGATGGAAGACATATGGACGTCTGAAAATTTCAGATTTTCTACTTAATAGTTATACATTAGATAAAGTGCTGGGCTTATCCTGATATTTTTAATCTAATGCTTGAATATCCTAGCACCTCAAGGACGATGCCAGTAGCAGAAACCGGTCTGGGATTGGGGATATTCTCAAAGCTTGTTAAGAGCTTATTTTGCAAGCTCTGTATATAACATTTGTAGACACAAGGCTTATTAAATTAGATTATGTGACATCTGACTTGATTTTTTTGTAATTTTATAGCTAAATGATAAATGATCAATGCTATAAAATAAAGTTTTTCATATGTAAATATGATAAAAAATATGTTAATATCTCTATAGCACCACACACATATTATTAAGAATTAAACAACAAATTTGGGCTAGAGGTAATCTCTAGTTTAATGAATGGTCAATAATATTCATTAATATAATTCTATAAATTGGTTTGGGGCAAAGTTATGAATGGAAAAAGTTTGACACTTGTAATCAAACTATATTAAATTGCTATCTATAAAATCCTAAACAAATGATGAAAATACATGTAAGAGATTGTGATCTGGGGCAACTGATGAGTGTTGAATCAGAAGAAAATGTGTATGTTGGGATCATTTATCTTTTTCATATGTTTCAGAAAATACGATAGTTTGAAATATATATATATGAAGCTAAAAGTATATTTTTAAAAAAAATGTATAAAGTTAAAAATTACAATATTAGCTATGTATGTCTTACCCACTTGAAAAAAGTGAACTGGGTGTTTCAAAAATATGTCCAGAGTGAGAGAGGTTGAACTCACTTCTGGACGGATGAATAGTTGTGATATAAATGAGTTAAGTGAAAAATGCACTGACATAAGAATAAAATTTGAAAATAGTCTTTTACATTTAAATATGATAAAAGTATAGAAGAAATGTTTATCTTGCAAATCTCTTGAGTAAGCAGTACATCAATTTTAATTGGATTGATAGAGTTTTAGTTAGAACAATGTGGTTTCCCTTTATCAATCTGAAATACAGAAATATTTGTATTAATGGTTTCCAAATCATTGTGAGCACTTTTTTTGCTGCTGATCATAAAACGCTATTGTATAATTACCTCAGATTGCTTTTAGAGGGAGTTAATAAAATATATCATCAGCTACAATCCTTTTAACGAGTATTTATTCCCCCCCCCCCAAAGGGAAAAAAACACCTAGAGATGACCTGCTGCGAATGTATAAATCAAAACGTGAACTACAAAATAAGTCCACATACGGAAGATGCTCGGCCACTTCTTTTCTCTTTATTTGTCATTTTGTGATGCTGCGTTTTAACTTCTGCAGAAAACTTTTCTGAAATACTTGTTGTAGCTCTCAAATATTTTCTCTTCTCTTCCATATCTTTCTAATGGAAGCAATCAACATTGCATTTCCTTAAAATATTTTTGAAGTAGTACTTATAATATGAATGAGATCTACCATATTTATATTTATATCATGCTCAAATTCATCATAGTAAGACCTTTTTAGGAAATCTTACATTGTTCATCTATGTCACATGTCCAATCCAACAAAAATGTTTTACCATAGTGTATTCTAAGACCATTCCAATTAAAATATAAAAAAAACTATTCTAGAGACAAGTTTTGCTAGGACTATACAAATTTATGTTATCCACATATACATCATAGTAAGCCATCTTGCTATTTTTTGATATTTTGCAGTGCTGTCTTTTAATTTTTTCCCATAAAACTTTTCTTTCTGAAATGATTCAACACATATCTAATTGCAGTTCTCCGATATATTCTCTTCTTTGCTATATCTTCTCAATGGAACTAATCAACACTGAATTTCTTTAAAATGCCTTTCAGAAGTGGTTATAACATAAACCGTCATAAAACACTTTTTTAGGTTATTCATTATTCAATCATTTCTAATGACCAATCCAACAAAGGGATGATTTTGCAACAGGAAACAATTTGTCTACTAATTTTTAATTCAATTGTAAGCATTCGTTTTTACTTAATTAAAGCCTAAAAAGTAAAATTTAAATTATCACTATTAGAGTTAATTGATATATTTTTCTAAGTATATGTGTTAAACATAATATTTTCAATATGAAAATTTGTATACCCATTTTGATTTTCATTTAATAATGAATGTCAATTTGATCTATTTCAATGAACATCACATGATCATCATTTCTTATGCTTGCTCTTAACTGTTATTAAAACAGGCAAAACTCTCTATACGTATTGCCACTCAGTGCAAGCCAGAATAATCAATGGATGCCAGAAGGCTTGTGCATAAAATCCCCATCTAATGCCTACTCATCCAATATCCCCAGACTCGCTTGTGGCCTTTGTCACAATACGTATAGTTTTGCCTGTTTTAATTAATCTATTTCACTAACTGCAACTCTTTAACTCTTACTAACTTTTTTTTTGTTCTATAAACTTTACCATCTGCTTCCCCTATTATTCTAGCTTTCCTACCCACCACATCAGGTCTCAAACTGCTAGCATGAAATATTTTATTTCAATACAGAACAGTTATTTTTCATAATTTATAGTATGGATGTGAGAGTTGGATACTCTAATGATGCAATACAAAAGACATGAGAAGAGTTTCATTTAAGAATGCTTTTTTATAGTACCTTATCCATCAAGTGATTGTTTTTTCATTTTGCCATTGTATTTTTAAAATATTAAAAGCATCCTTAAATGAAACTTTTCTCATATCTTTTATATTGCATTATTAGAGTATCCAAGCCTCACTTCCACACAATAAATTAGGTAAAATAACAGCTCTGTATTGAAATAAAATATGTTATGCTAGTGGGTTAAGACCTGATGTAGTGGGTAGGAAGGGTAGAATAATAGGGAAAACAGATGGTAAGGTTTATAGAAACAAACAAAAAAAAAAGATAGTAAGAGTTAATGAGTTGCAGTGCATTATTAGTGAAATAGATTAGGTGGGCATTCATTATTAAATGAAAATCAATGGAAATCTTTAAGTATGTGTGTGTGTATGTATACACAAATTCACATATTGAAAATATTATGTTTAACACATATGATTAAAAAATATATATCAAATAAGTCTAATTTGATAATTTACATTTTATTTTTTAGACTTTAATTAAATAAAAATGAATGCTTACAATTATAAAAATTAGTAGACAAATTGTATAAATAAATAAAAAAAAACACACACACAAAGAAATTGTTATCTACTAAACATCACATGATCACTCTCTCATACTAGCACAATAATTGTTATTAAACAATTCAAAATACAGCAAAACTCTCCATATAGTAGTGCCATCTTGTGCTAACAAGAGCAATCAATGGATGCCAGAAGGCTTGTGCATAAAATCCCTATCTAGTGCCTACTCATCCAATATCCCCAGACTAGTTTCTGGCTTGTGGCCTTCATCAGTGAGGAGCCATGGATCTGAGAGCACTGCACCTAGATCTTAGGATCTAATGCAACCCTCCAGCACCCACCTTTTAACTCTATTTAACTACAAAACTATGAGAATGAAATTGAAAACACTATTAATATTTTCAACCCAAGCTCAATAGCTTATATAGTCATATGGGTCTGAACTCAATTCAGTACCCATACATTTTGGTGTTTTTGGCTCTTTAACAACCATAGCCACCACTATCCTATTAGGCAGGATAGTATGAGATAGTGATCATGTGACGTTTAGTGGTTTAACACCAATCCTGCCTAATAGGATAATGGTGGCTATGGTTGTTAAAGAGCCAAAGACACCAAAATGTATGGGTACTGAATTGAGTTCAGACCCATATGACTATATATGCTATTGAGCTTGGGTTGAAAATATTAATAGTGTTTTCAATTTCATTCTCATAGTTTTGTAGTTAAATAGAGTTAAAAGGTGTTTGCTGGAGGGTTGCATTAGATCCTAAGATCTAGGTGCAGTGCTCTCAGATCCAAGGCTCCTCACTGATGAAGGCCACAAGCCAGAAACTAGTCTGGGGATATTGGATGAGTAGGCACTAGATAGGGATTTTATGCACAAGCCTTCTGGCATCCATTGATTGCTCTTGTTAGCACAAGATGGCACTACTATATGGAGAGTTTTGCTGTATTTTGAATTGTTTAATAAATTGTTATCTACTAATTATGTGTAACAATGAGGTCTCCTGGTTTGGATTAGAATTTTTGACTGAAAGCAACTTATTCAATAAAATCCATAAAAATACCTTTGCTGTAGTGGATAATACAGATATTCCATGAAAATTATTGCAATCTTGTCTATTCCATTTTCTTTATTTAAATTTGAACAACAGAAGCATCCTTAATGAGTCCATATATTCCTAGAAAATTACAATATTGTTGAAGCTATCATATCAATACCATATTTTAAAATTCTCCAGGTATATCATCAGGAGTTACAACCTTTCCATTTTTAAGATTACAAAGAACTTCATTAAGATGAATATCTTTGTCCAAATCTAAATGAGTAGATAAAATGAATATATCATTAAAAATCATCAGTGCAATTCTTATATCAATATTCAAAAGATGATCAAAATATTCCTTCCATCTGTTTAAAATATTATTATTATTATATGAAAGGTGATATTATTTATCAGAATCATATTTATTTTCAGCACAACAAATAAAGATCTAGAATAATCACAAACAGGTGAATGTCTGCATCAATTTTGTAATTTTAATTTACCAATCCTGTTACAAAAGAAAATCAAGTCAGATGTCACATGACTAATTTATTAAGCTTGTATTTACAAATGTTATATATAGAGCTCGCAAAATAAGCTCTTAACAAGCTCTGCAGAATATCCCCAAGCCCAGACCAGTTTCTGCTACTGGCGTCCTCAGTGAGGTGCTAGGATATTCAAGCATTAGATTAAAAATACCAGGATAAGCCCAACACTTTATCTAATGTATAACTATTAAGCAGAAAATCTGAAATTTTCAGACATCCATATGTCTTCCAACCCAGTTATCTAACTTAAATAGCCATATGGGACTGAACATGGAAGACATATGGATTTCTGAAAATTTCAGGTTTTCTACTTAATAGTTACACATTAGATAAAGTGCTGGGATTGTCCTGTTATTTTTAATCTAATGCTTGAATATCTTAGCACCTCACTGAGGACACCAGTAGCAGAAACCGGTCTGGGGTTGGGGATATTCTGCAAAGCTTGTTAAGAACTTATTTTGTGAGCTCTAAATTTAACCAATCCTGTTAGTTGTTGAACTTTTGCTTTTAAATCTCTATATTTATTATAAAGCTCCACATTTAAGTTATTATTCTGTCAAAATATATATATTTAAAAAAAAAATCAATATAATTAATTTATAATTAATTTCTCACTAGCTATTTAGTTTAAATAGATATATTTAGTGATACAATATTATATAATAAAAAACAACTTTCTGGAGTTAATATTCTGGAATGAAGTTTTAAATATCACATCTTTCATTTACTAAGGCAATAAACCTAAAGATTGTGCGCTCAAAAATGCAAAGGTAGGAACCTCTACATGTCTTAACCACAAGCTTACGCATTGGAAGAAAAGAGGGGAACCCCCTCTTTTATTTATAAAATATCCTTAAATATGAAAAGTTTTTAATTTAGATTGAACTTATTTAAGATTACAACACATGTCAAATTATACAAAGAACAAGCATATTTTACAATATTAATGATACATTAGTGACGTTTTATAATCACTCAATAAGTTATAAAATACTTACTGTTTCATCACGCAATGATTTTACAACATTTTTTACATTAGACACAATTAAATCAGCAGTTAAGTTTTCATCTAAAATATATATACACATAATAATTTAAAGCAAAATTTAAACAACAAAAAAAAATTTTTTAAAACAAAATAAAAGATGCAAAAAGACAATTGATATGGGTATTTCTTTACATAGTAGAAATTTATCACTTTATTAATACATAAATTTCATTAATTTAAATGGATTATTAAGAATATTAATGATGTTTTTTCTCAACAGTGCACAAAATCCTTTCATCAATTTACCAAACACAACTGTGATAAATGATCCTGATAGTTTTATTTATATTTTCCCAGGTGTCAATTTATAATGAAAAAACTACCACTGAAAGACATACATATCATTAATTTAAATGGATTATTAAAAATATGAATAATTTCTTAAAGATCATACAAAATGTAACTTAATGTTGGTTCAGCATGAAATGCATCTTGGGGGTCATTTATCTTTTATTGTATCTTTATTTATATGAAGAATATAAAAGAAAAAGGAAGTATGGAGATTATTAAAATAATCGATAAGATAATATGCATACAAGAAGAAAGGTGAAAAGCCATGTATGTGTGTGTAAAAAATCAGATAAAATAATGTTTAACTTGGATTAAAGTTTATATTTGTGCTAGAGAAAAACTCTAGTTTAATAAATGATTAATGATAAATGTAGTTAGATTTATAAAAAATGTACGTAGTCGAGGTTGTGAGTGGAGCAAGTTTGACGGTTGTAAATAAAGATGTGATTATTCGCCATAGGTAAATACTCTTCATGTAATAAAGATATATATGAGAACTGGTGACGTGGGCCAATTGATGAGTACTGTTTCAGCATGAAATGCATCTTGGGGTTATTTGTCATTTATTGTATCTTTATTTATATGAAGAATAAAAAAGAAAGAGGAAGTATGGAGATTATTAAAATAATCGATTAAATAAATTATTAAGAATATTGGCGATAATTTTTCTGAAGATCTTACAAAATACTTCTTCTATGGGTATAGACCAGGTGTGGCCAACAGTTTTTGCCCACTGGCCAGATTAGAAAGAAATATTAAAATTAAAAAATGTTAAATACAAAATCGATTCGTTTAAGTAAACAAAATTTTATTATGTAATTTGTTTATGAATGAAATGTAAGTAATTTAGTACAACAAATTAACAAAAAAACTAATGTGACATGTTGAGGTGCTTTGTATCGCCTATTATTTAATATCTGGCTCTATACTTGTAGTAGCTATTCTTAACACAGCCTCTAAATGTAAATCATTCAATCTTGTATTGTACTTTTATTTAGATCATTAAAGAAAAAGTTTGTTCACAAATATAAGTTGAGCTGAAGATTACTAAATATTCCTCGGCAAGTTTTTTTAAATTTCCATATTGTCCATCATTCAACTTGCTCTTCTCGATATTTCTCATGTAATAATTCATCACATTGTAAATTAATTATTTGTACATGGACAGAAAATGGATTTCGGATAATAGATAAAATTTTATCAATTTTCTTGAAGCAATTGAATCGCTGCTCGAAATCTGTCATTAGTGCAAGGATATTGTTATTAAATTCTTGAATCTTTTCTCTTGAAGTATTTAATGATATGGTCTCTAACGTTGGAAAATGATCAAATTGGCATTCAGCCAGATTTCTAGAAAAAAAGACTAAGTTTCATTTGAAAAGATTTTAACCTTTGTATTAAATCATGAACATATAAATTTTTTCCCTGTAAACATACGTTAAGTTCGTTGAAATACGTGAGAATATCCAAAGAAAATGCTAAATCACAAATCCAATTTGGTTCTGATAATTCAGGAAAATCCTCATTTTCTTTAAGTGTTAAAAATATTTTTATTTCCTCTTGAAGATCCCACACACGTCTTAAAACTTTTCCCAAGCTTAACCAACAGATTTTATTGTGATATAATACATCTACATAACTAGTATTTAGTTCTTCAAGGAGTCCAATAAATTGCCTGTGTTTTAATCATTTTGATCAAAAGAAATTCACTAATTTCACAACTATGTTTGTAACATGATCGATTTTTAAAATATTTTTGCATAATGTGTGTTGATGAATAATGCAGTGTATGGGTATAATTTTATGATTTGGATCAATTTCAGAAATTTTGTTTTCAATTCGTCTTATGAGACCAGTATTTTTTCCAATTTTTTCCAGTCAATATTGTATTTGAAAAACATTTTTCAACTTCTCGGAAAAGATCTTTTCCCTTTGTTGTGTCTTTCATAGGAACAATGGACAAAAGTTCTTCTGAAATTTGAAAATCTTCAGTGATAGCTCTGATAAAAATTAATAACTGAGCAGTATCCTTTACATCGCAACTTTCGTCAAGAGCTATTGCATAAAAATGGGCCAATTCTAAATTATTCAGTAACTGATCATTTAAATTAGCATTCATATCTTCTATTCTTCGGGCAATAGTTTGCCGAGACAGGCTTATATTTTCAATTTTATGTTTAGCTTCTGGACACATTACATCACAAACATCCAACATGCACTTTTTTTACAAATTCTCCTTTGGCAAAAGGTTTTCCACATTGAACAATCCGTTTTGCTACTAGAAAACTTGTTCAGTAGCAGATTCTTGTAATCGATTTTGCTGTGTAAATACATTTTGCTGTGGGTCAATTTTGCTATGAGATCTGTGGCTTGTTTTTTCGGCTTTCTTCATTTAAATTTTGTGCATAACTTGCATGTTTTGTTTCAAAATGTCTTCTCAAGTTGTATTCTTTTAAAACAGCTACACTCGAATTGCAAATAAGACAAACCGTCTTATTATTGTATATAGTAAAAAAATATTTCCACTCCCATTCGTCATTAAATATACAGCATTCAAGAACAATTTTCCGTTTTCTGGAAATCATCCCTAGAGTGAAAATTTTTTTTAATATACAATAATATTTTAATAAAAATATAATTACATACTATATAAATATCCAAACTGTATCGCAATCAATCGAAACAATATTTAATTAATAGAATGAGCTTGAAGGGGTTATATTGTAAATAAAACAATTACAGTACTTTATTTTACAAACAGCCTGGACATGTTTTCAGTTATCATCTGTAGCTATTGTCTATGCTACAATGCCACTTGATTCAGCACACTTGACCGCAAAAATAATAAATTGCTTGACCTTGGGTGTGCCTGGCAAACTCCGCCTACAAGAATGTGAGTTTCACATCGCTGCTAAACATCAAACAGTTCATATTGAGTACAGATGAGTACAAAAGTTGTAAATCTTAATAATGCAATTTTTTTAAAAAATAAAGAAGTATCGCGAATCCATTTGACCAATTATTGGAAGTTAACCCTAGATTAGTCCCATGTGGAATTCTTTTCCACGTATCACTATCTTCTTAAATATCTCAATTTCCAATAATCAAAGACGCTTCCGCTTCTGAGTAGCTGAGATTTTAACTTTCATTGCTGTACAATGGTTAGACATCGTAGTTTATGTATAACGATTTAAAAGTACCACTTATTTCATTTCCATAGTGCGTCGTGCGGAGAATATTAAAAATTTAATCGCGGGCCGGTTCCGGCCCACGGGGCGTATGTTGGCCATGCCTAATTTAGACTGTATTTTCTTGATCATCACTGATTGTTTCAAGATCCCCTATACTGATCATTTTAATTATGTTGTGAAATAATACTTCCCCAGCTTCATGATGGAAAAACTACTGATGATTGATTGATATATTTACTCTCACTTAAAAATGATGAGTGACATAACTATTTCAATTATAATTCTTTACTTCTATTAACATTATTGACTAATTTAGCTTTGAACATAGAAATTGATGATAATGATTGACAATATTAACAAAGTAATAAGAATGAGATAAAATTTAATTTAGAGCTAAAAGCAGAATATAGCATTTCTTTTATATAATAAATTTTATTGAGCGATAAAGATTACTAAATATCACTAATGGTTACATGCCCATACATATACTGTATAATGGATGACTTAATATATTAACGAGATATTATAAGTAGAATCTTTTTAAATAAGTGACATTGTTACTGCTTCCTTAATAAATTATTAAACATAAATACATGTTTAGTTTATTGAATAATAAAAATATCAAATATATTCATAAATATATTGTAAAGAGCAGTTTAGACTTAGTTTATCTTGTTGTTAAGTGACTGTATTGACTCGAAACTCTTTAACACATATAAATAACCATAATTCAAAGGGGCAATTTAGTTTGTTTAAAACTCTAAAATGAAGTAAAATAACTGCCTTCGAATCATTACAAAACTTTTATATTTAATTAAAATGCTATAATATTAGCATCAGCATGGGATTTGAGTTTTCATCATCAGATCTTCAATGATATGGATGGCTGAAAAGTTGGAGATTGCAGTGGATTGAAGCCTGTCCATTAAAGAATGAAGATTTGCTATCTTAATATAAACTGTGGGAGATGATAATCTGGACCAACTGATGAGTGCTGGTTTAGCACGAAATACGTATATTGGTGATTATTTATCTTTTCTACATGTGTGTGGTCATGTGTATCAGTTTTATGAGATAGTGTGGATAGTTGAAGGGTGCTTGAAAATCTAAGTTCAAATCCCTTATACTTACAATTAAGCTCCCAGGTTTGTGAAGAGTGCCTGGTTTTCAAATATTTACACATCAAGCTTGTATCCTGTCCATCCCTCTTATATGTATTTAAATGGATACGGTCCTATACATGAGGGGTCAGAGTGACTTCAGGTCAACATGGGCATGGCAATAATATTAGCATCAGCATGGGATTTGAGTTTTCATCATCAGATTTTCAATGATACGGATGACTGAAAAGTTGGAGGTTGGAGTGGATTGAAGCCTGTCCATTAAAGTATGAAGATTTGTTATCTTAATATAAACTGAGCACTGATTATATATATGTGTGGGAGAGAGTGCTGGTTTAGAATGAAATACGTATATTGGTGATTATTTATCTTTTCTACATGTGTGTGGTCATGTGTATCAGTTTGATGAAATAGTGTGGATAGTTGAAGAGTGCTTGAAAATCTGAGTTCAAATCACCTATACTTACAATTGTATTATATATAGAAATAAGACCATTTCTGGATTTCATTAAAAAAGACAAATCCTGACTAGATCTCTGATAGTGACTGTACTATTAATGACTTGATTAAAAGAAAACAGACTGCATGTATATATATATCTAATTAATTTAAATTTGGACAAAAATATCTAGATGAAGTTAAAACAGTTCTTTATAATCTTAAAAATGGTAAGAATATGGGTTTTTATGACAGAAAAAGATTTAAAATATGATGGTAGTATGTTTCTATTGTTATAATTTATAAAAATAAAAAAGATTACAATAATTACCATAGAATATTATTGTTATCAACTATAGTAAAAGAACTTAGAAGAATTGTATTATTTAGGTACTTCCACTTCAGATATTTAGCATATGGATTTTTTTTGTCTGCTGATTTTTCAGGCAATTAACAATTAATTAATATGTAGAGATACTACCCAGGAGACAGATTCAATTATAGCTACAGTGATTCCTTTATTTCTGCCATTTATTACATAGAACGAACAGTCACTATTGTGGTTTGCATTTGCTATAATTCATGTAAGTCATAGTCAATTAATTTCAAATTCTGAAGCAAATTAACACAGAAACCACGATTGTCTCTTAATATGTCAATGGCATTCCAATATTGTTTAAAAAGTTCAAATCCAATCCAACTGGCTTCATTGTTGGAAAAGATGGGAATTTTTTGAGGTTTCATAAAAGACCTATTACTTATATCATATTTTTTTAGTTTGAAGCGTTTTTTGGGTTAAACTTGTTTAAAGATGGTGAATCTGTGTCTTAATACTAAGTCTGACTTATTTTGTAGCTTTTAATATATTTTCTGACAAGCAACATGTTGTCTGCTATCTAATAGTCTAATAAAGAAATACATGAAGGAATGCTAACTACTGCGTGATAGTGAATTTGATTGATTATGCCAGTAAAATCTTCATGGTAACATTTTAAAAGTATATCAAGAAGTTTAGGGAAAACACTTTTTTCTTCAACAGGTACAATGTATTATTAAAATATATTAGAGCTAAAATAGTATCAACTACCTTTCCAAAAAGGTTATTTCTAAAAATTATAACCTTTAAAAGACAAGGGAAATACATAGGTTAAGGTCTCAAATTACTTTCTAAATAGCAAGGGTTCAGATTGTGTTTCAATCTACTGTTGCAGAAGATTACATTCAATGTATATTTGTTGTTTAGATGAATAATTAAATATACTATCCTTATGGGATCAGTGATAAGGTTTCAACCTTCCATGTCCTTATCAAGAGACTTTTCTATTTCTTGAAAAAATCTCGTCATATTATCAGCATAAATACATTTTATGATGCCTAGATTGGAACCCAAACTATGAGTATAACAGGCATATTCATTAATCACTAACTACAAAATCCTCATATATATACATACACAAAATATTTCAGTAATTACCTGTAATGCCTTCCAATTCATAAACTGTCCATATTTTTTTATTAGAGTTATAAATTATAGCTGAAAATAAAATTATATATAATAAATACATTAAAGCAAAAATTTTCGTAGATAAAATGAGAACATATATTTCAGATTTGTCTGTAAACACATTTTGCTTGTTGTTAATATTAGTATTATACTGATGCTTCAGCTGCAATTCACCAACCATTTTCCAGATAAGAGATTGCATATACATATCTCTGAATGGTTCTACTAGACTGATGGGATCCAACTGATATCAACATAATCCTAATATTAACAAGTAAGGCATATATGTGTAGGTAAATCTAAAATATACATTCATATATATTAGTAAAAAATCAGTCACACGTCACATGACCTATATACCTTCGTTATCAATATATAAAGAGGCTGCTAATAGCTCTAAACATGCTACAAGAGAAAGTACCTGAGGCCTTTATCTATTGTCCCCATTCCCAGACCGGTTTCACTGAAGAGAGCCATAGCTTGAAACTGGTCTGGGGACAATCATAGATAAAGGCTTCAGGTACTTTCTCTTGTAGCATTTATTACAAAAAATAAATAAATAAGCTTGTTTAGAGCTATATTCAAAATTAACATCAGTTAATTATACAAATAAAACGCCAAATCCAAAATTATATAAATCTTTTGATATTAGTAAATTTAAATTATCTGAAAGTGATAGCAGCTTAATATATATATATATAACAATACACAATTTTTTAATTAAATAATGTACAGCTATTATTATAAAGCACTGAAAACTTTGAAATTATTCAAACGGAAGTCAATCTCCGATAATGCGCTATTTCTTAAATATTGTAAATCTCCGTGCATTCTCCCGCCAGTAAAAATTTAAAAAACTAAATTCATTTTTAAACAAAAAAATTTTTTATGGAAGTGATTAAAATTCTAATATTTTATTTTTTAACTGTAAAAAAAAAAAAGATTTAAAATATACAAGAAAATTTAATTTCTTAATCACTTCAACTTCAAAACATGTTTTTGTTAATTAAAAAAATATTTTACTGATTAGAAAATCTTATGATAAATTGTTCATTAGTTATTTAACAAATTTGTTAAATGCTAAGTAATTAGAGTATGACTCAAATTTATTGTTTCTAACAACCAATCACAATCTTTTTATTGAATTGTTTTTGAAATTAAACACTATATAAGATATTTTCAGATTGAAAAGTTCGTTGTTCAAGAAAGATGAAGCGTTTTTATGATAATTGTTTTAAGATAATTCTTATCAGAACTTTTATCAACTTATAGCTAATATTTCAGTCATTCAGGCTAGTGCACAAGATCTTTTCATAAACATATGCTAAAATATTCTGAATCGTCTACCATCTATTAAATTTTGCCATTAGTCATTCATTAGAGTAGAGATTATCCATTTAATGAATAATATTTATGTAACGTAATCATATATGTTTTTCATGTCTTTGTCACATATTTATGAGTACACCCCTCCACAAGGTGTTAAAAGTGGATAGAAATCAGTCCCTACTTTGTGTGAGAATGATACGCAACAGAAATATTATTCATTGAGTGGATAATCTATAAACTATTCAGTCAAATAATCTGAGAAAATACATCAATAAAGTTTATTTTAACTTTACTATTTTTTAAAAAAAACTAATGGAGAAAGATGGAGGTCTACATGCCAAAGATAGAGAAAACTATTTGATAAGTAACAACTTTAAAACTAAACATCACATGATCACCATCTCATGCTAGCACATAACTGTTATTAAACAGGCAAAAACTCTCCATATAGTAGTGCCACCTTGTGCTAACCAGAGTAATCTAGGTGCAGTGCTCTCAGATCAAAGGCTCCTCATTGACGAAGGCCACAAGCCAGAAACTAGTCTGGGGATATTGGATGAGTAGGCACTAGATAGGTATTTTATGCACAAGCCTTCTGGCATCCATTGATTACTCTGTTTAGCACAAGGTGGCACTACTATATGGAGAGTTTTTGCCTGTTTAACTTTAAAACTCAAAGGATTTACCTATAATAGCAATAAATTGGAACAGACAAAGATTGAATTAGTAATCCATCTCACTGCAGACTTTATAAGAAGAATTAATAAAGAAAAAGATCTAGTTAAGATAAAGATTAAATCAACTAATTTATAACAAAGTTTGTAAAATAATAATAAGCACAAAACTTTTTTCTCTTAAGTATATATTTAAAAAAAAAGTCAGATACTAAAAAAACAAATACTTTAATCATTTCCCCCCTTTTCTTTTCAGTTATTATTTAATTTTTAATAATTATTAATAACGGTGAATATTAAATAAAGTATATTTAATATTAAACAGTTAAAAACTCTCCATATAGTAGTGCCACCTTGTGCTAACCAGAGAAATCAATGGATGCCAGAAGGCCTGTGCATAAAATCCTTATCTAGTGCCTACTCATCCAATATCCCCAGACTAGTTTCTGGCTTGTCACCTTCATCAGAGAGGAGCCTTGGATCTGAGAGCACTGCACCTAGATCTTAGGATTTAATGCAATCCTCCAGCAACCACCTTTTATCTCTACTTCACTACAAAACTATGAGAATGAAATTGAAAACACAACAATATGTTCAATCTAAGCTCAATAGCTTATATAGTCATATGGGCTATGGTTGTTAGAGAGGCAAAGTCACCAACATGTATGGGTGCTGAATCGAGTTCAGACCCATATGACTATATAAGCTATTGAGCTTAGATTGAAAATATTATTGTGTTTTCAATTTCATTCTCATAGTTTTGTAATGAAGTAGAGATAAAAGGTGTTTGCTGGAGTGCTCTCAGATCCAAGGCACCTCACTGATGAAAGCCACAAGCCAGAAACTAGTCTGGGGATATTGGATGAGTAGGCACTAGATAAGGATTTTATGCACAGGCCTTCTGGCATCCATTGATTACTCTGGTTAGCACAAGGTGGCACTACTATATGGAGAGTTTTTGCCTGTTTACTAACAGTTATGTGCTAGCATGAGATGGTGGTCATGTGATGTTTAGTATATTTAATATTACTGAAAAACATAGATATATTTGGAAATATCCACTAAAATCTTAATTCTGACAGTTAACAAAAACAATGAATCAATTAAATATTATAACAATCAAAATCTGCAACCCATGATGGTTGATAGTCTAATGGACCTTAATTTTATGAATACTTTTGCCTGTGCCAACTATTTCATTTTTCAGTCCTCTCGGTCAATAAGACACCCAAGAGTCTCAATAAATAAATATCACAAGTAATGAAATTAGTTCAAATAAATAAAGAAAACATATGCTATTAACACAATGGAGATTTATTAGTGTGGCAAATTTATTTATAATTTACATAAAGTGTATATATTGGATGTTAAATCATCATTTTCATGGACTCATTGATTAACAATATACTAGTTAAGGGGCTGAATATGAAAACTTGCCCAATTGCTAGTTCATAATCTTTTATGAACTTCAAAGATTACAAAAGATTAATTAGGGTTTGAATCAAAGCTCAACTAAAGGGTAATTCATTTAACTATTATAAAATTGATTTTTTTTTTTACTTTATTATCCCTTATATTAGATTGATTTACAGACCTTTACTTATGCTAATAATAGCTTATCTTACATTAGGTTTAAATTTGAAGGAAATACTATTTTGTAAACAACAAGTGAGATAAGGATATAAATATAGCACATTACTCTTATGCAAGATAATTATCCGTGGATGGCTAGAGTGACCACTGCCTAGGAGTGGTATTGCAAAATAAGCTTGATATTATTATTAGATAACTTTAAATTACTCAGATAGTACGATCAACTTCACTTTCATAGTAATCATTATCAATGAATTAGAAATATCTTATGGCATGGGTTATTTGAATATTAAGAATAACTTTTCATCAGATGAGTGAAATGGACTTCAATATTTTTAAAAAAAAAAAGGAAATATATTCAATATAATGAGGCTGAAAAAGGAACGAGAAAGAATACCCGGTTACAACTTTCACCAAAGTTGAGAATTATCATAGTGTATTCTAGGATCCACCCTGGACATACTAGAGAGTGATAGCGCCCAGTATATCTAATGGCAGAAAATGTTTGTTTTAACTATGACAGTATACATATTAAAATGACAGTCTATATGTAAAACTACTGAAATCCCGCTATAGTTTTAAAATATGTCTGATAACAAAATATTTCAAATAACGATTAAATCAATGTTCATTCATACGCATGTGTGAATTTATCAAACATTAAAATCTTGAGAAAAATTATGATTAAAATTTAAGGAATAACTAATCTTAAAAAAGATATATATCTAAACTGGTATTACCCATTCAGTAATACCCCCCCCCCCACTCTCTCACAGAAAACTTTAATTAGGTAGTAATCACATGTATTTATTTAGATTGAAACAATATTAAAAAATAAATTAATAAGGAAAATCTTATACCAATTTGCTTAGATGAGCGGTCATTCAGTTTATAAAGACTTTGACCCCCCCCCCTGTTTTTTATTATAACTGTAACAATGAATATTTATTAGCAGGTAGACAATTTATATTTTAATCAACAAATGATTAACGTGCTTTCACGCGAATGTGTGTGAATATTTTAACCCAAGTTATAACTAACCTCACTAAAGAACATTATATATATATCGAAATAACAAGATGGTATGAGATGTTTTTTAAAAAAAAATAAGTGTATATATTAAAATCTAGCCTGACAAAATAATACACTATATAATTTGATGGTTAAATGAGTATAAGATTTTTCATACAACATCGTGATTTCGTTTAAATTAGATTTTAAAACCAAAATATTCATATAACATTAATGATTATAATAAATAAAAATGAAATATGTACATTAATCTAAAATCATTGTCAAGGTAGGTAGAATATATAAGGATAAAAAAAAAGGTTGTTTACTCTTAGCGTGTTGGTTATTCATCTTTTCTTTCTTATTAGACAAAACTGTTCTTCCAGGCACTGTACTCATTTGTAGATTTGGAAATTTGGAATAGCAGATTAAAGCAATTCTATTTGTATACTTATATTATGCACACACTTTCAAAAAAAAACTTTTGGGATTCGGGCAGACAGACTTCTGTTGATACAATATGTTTGGACGATCTCTCTTGCAGCGAAACTATGAATCATAATCAGCGGACCAGTTGAGAGAACAGATACAGTTTTTCTTAACCGCTTATTTCCATGTTGTTAACTCTTTCAGCAGAGCTTCCAATAATGAAGTTTAGAGACTGACTGACTGGTAATATTTTTTTTATAGGTATTTATACAAAATATTATGAAACTCTAATCAAACCACTAAACATCACATGATCACCATTCCTTATGCTTGCTCATAACTGTTATTAAAACAGGAAAAACTCTCCATACAGTATAGGTGCAGTGCTCTCAGATCCAAGGTTCCTCACTGACGAAAGCCACAAGCTAGAAACTAGTCTGGGGATATTAGATGATTAGGTACTAGATAGGGATTTTATGCACAAGCCTTCTGGCATCCATTGATTACTCTGGCTTGCACTGAGTGGCACTACTGTATGGAGAATTTTGCCTGTTTTTAAACTCATCAACTATCCAAACTATCTCATACTACCGATACACATGACTACACAAATGTAGAAAAGATAAATAATCACCAATATACATATTTCGTGCTGAACCAGCACTCATCAGTCGGTCCAGATTATAATCTCCCACTATATATATAATCAGTGCTTAGTTTATATTAAGACAGCAAAATCTTTATATTTTAATGGACAGGCTTCAATCTACTCCAACTCTTCACCATCCATACCATTGAAAATCTGATGATAGAATGCCCATGTTTATATATAACTAATTTATTTGAAATAATTTTATCACTTTGATGAAAACTCTACTTTTTAAATTGTTAAAAGTTATAGTAAATGGAACCCGTTTGTTTCTCAATATCCAAATACACTTCCCTAGCTAAAAAGCTAGCAATATTCATTATTTTTATTAAGGGTTTAATTAACTTTAGAAGATATATTTATAATAGTAACACTATTAGAATTTGTACTCTAATACTTGATTGATATTTCTGGATCTAAAATAAGTCTAGTACTTTAAAGTAAACTGAATTTACTCTGAGATATATTGCTAATTTGAAAGTCAATCAATGCCATTCAGTGTCTATTTCATCAAATTTGTAATAAATCAGATGTTTTTATATTAATCTTATGAATCTTCCTATTTTATTTAGAAAAAAAAATAATGAAAAAATTATTTTGCAAACTACCGGTAACATTATTATTAAACAAGGCAAAACTCTCCATACAGTAGTGCCACCCTGTGCCAACCAGTGACGAAGGCCACAAGCCAGAAACTAGTCTGGGGATATTGGATGAGTAGGCATTAGATAGGAATTTTATGCACAAGCCTTCTGGCATCCATTGATTACTCTGTTTGGCACAGGGTGGCACTACTGTATGGAGAGTTTATATCAGTATATTTGTACAAAAAATGGAATGATTGTATTAAGAGGATTGTTGAGTGTTGTAGTAGTAAGGATGGGATAAAAGAATAGATTTATTAATAAAGAATAGGGAGTTAGAGAGACGGAGAAATAGTATGGAGAGTAAAAAGAGTTTAAATATATATAGAAATAAACAGAATATTAGGTGTGAGTTAATATATGATAATAGTAAGGAAAGTAGTTTATTATTTAAGGCTCGAACGGGATCTTTAGCTACAAGAGAATATACATGTAAATGGAAAAAAATGGGTGATTTATTTTGTAAATTATGTAAGGAAGGAATAGAAAATATTAGGCATTTGTTAATTGAATGTAAATGCTTGAAAACAGAAAGGGTACATATAATAAAGTTATGGAAGAATAAATATGAAAAAAGTGATTATACAGAAAGTGAATTATTGGTTTTTATGCTAAGTTTGGGAAAAGATAAAAAGAATTTAGATATAAAAGTTATAGATTTGACAAAGATTATGTTTGGAAATGGGATGAAGCAGAATATGGCAAAATTTAGAGTGGGGAATAGAAAATAAAGTGGCTAACAGGTTTATCTGGGCATAATTGCCGAGATATTCTTGACTTCGTTTAAGGAGAAATCATAATACATCACATCACATCCTTGTTTGTAAACAATTATGTGCTAGTATAAGAGATGGTGATCATGTGATGCTTAATGGTTTAACATTATTATTCATCAATCCTAAACATTTATATTATCACAATTCTAATATTTGAATTTTTAATATCCAATAAGAAAAAAAAAATTTTTTTCTTGATAACACCCTCAGAAGTAAATTTGTTCGACATATATATTCATATTATATATTTAAACAGACTAATAATAGAAAAAAAATAATACAATACTTTACTTACAGAATAAGTCGATTTCGGCAATAACTTCTTTATCAGCTTTAAAACTCTATCACAAATATAATTAATTTAATTAACTTTTAGCAAAATAAAGATATTACTAAGTAAACTATATATATATATATCTTAAAATAAAAGTGATAACACTTTTCTATGAAAATCTATATATAAATTTAAAGTATTTAGACTTTGCCCGTGTAAAAGATTAACTTTTTAATTTCTAATTTTTAGAAATTAAAAAATGTTGCCTCCAAATATATGAGTATGTTTTGCTACTGAATTTGTAATTTGTTTACTGCTTTACTTTAAAGACATAAATGAATATGAACACATGCATATATATATCATCACCATTAGTAAGTCATTTATAAAAAAGTATAGGCTTTCTAACTACAGAAAAACAAAGATAGGCAACAAAAAAAGGGGTTAAAATTAACTGTACGCACTTTTTATTCCTTATTTAGATTAGCAACAACAAAATATCACCTGACTTTTTTTGAATACATTCAACATATGCTTTTAGAAACATTTTTCACTCTACTTGAGAGTTATTTATAGTAGACTTGAAGAATGAAAGAGCACTAAGGCTCAAAACCATAGAATGTTACTGAATTTAAACAATTATTTTGATAATATAAAGAAAAGAGTTCTAAATTCTTTATTGAAGAAAATCGTAATCCAGAAATTAGTCAAGGGCTAGTGGTAAAACAGCAATATTATTCAATATTCATTGATTATTCAAAACTTATAATAGATGATTTTGAAGTTAAAAAAAAAACTTTTTAAAAAGCAAAAAGCTTAAAGATGAATTTGCAATAATTATACAAATCTATCCATGAAACATAAATACTTCACACACTATATGCTAGCAAAGTCTATTTATTTCACATTTTAAAACAGGCCAAACTCTCCATACAGTAGCGCCACTCAGTGCAAGCCATAGTAATCAATGGATGTCAGAAGGCTTGTGCATAAAATACCTATCCAGTACCTACTCATCCAATATCCCCAGACTAGGCACTGGATAGGGATTTTATGCACAAGCTTTCTGGCATCCATTGATTACTCTGGCTTGCATTGAGTGGCGCTACTATATGGTTTAATAATAGTTATGAGCAAGCATAAGAAAATGGTGATCATGTGATATTTTAAATTTTGAAATGTTTTAAAACTTCTACATAAAACATTCTTTCTGAAAGATTTCCAAAATCTTGTTTGTAAATATTTAAATTATGCACACACACCCTTCCAATGAAAACAACTACTATTGCATCTCTTTAAAATACTTGACATAATCTTTACAAAATATATGGGGTCTGTCTCTTTCAGAAAGTCTACCTAATAATAACCCATTCAATATTGGCACATTCATGAAGATAAAACACATACTACTGCCAATATATTTTCATTTTATGGAGCATCTTTAAATTTTCAAATAACTTTACATCATAATGACGGGCAATTCATATCTCACTTCTATATGGCAGAATGACAACCCCCTATATACAAGTTTATTTAAAGCAGTTCAATACTTATAGTGAAATGCCACCTTTAAATTTTTTAAATGCAACCCCAGCACATTAGAGTTTTTGTTGCACAAAATCCAATTGTCTTTTTATTTAAGCAGGTACTAATTCATATTATCACATTAATAAAGGTAAAGGTTATATAAAAATGTTTTTTTTTCTATCATTCATTCATTCTTAAATTATAAGTTTTTTGAACATAAAATTAGTAAAATACTCTTTAATATTAATAATCAGCCATAAAGCTAATACACATGCGCTTTGCAGATTTTTAACTATAAATGAATACTCTCACTTTCAAACACAAGATAAAGTCTTTGTGAAAAGATAGAATGAATCCATCTATCTTTTCGACCCAAACATTTATGTACGGGAAAATTGTAAGCATTTGGAAATAAGAGCATAAAGATGGCTGTCTATTAATATTACAGTTTATAAACACAGCGCTATATAAAATACTCTTTATGAATAACATTCAAAATATTAAAAATATTAAATAGACTAATCTATGAAATGCAAAAACAATACAACCAGCAAACTGCAAATCCAAAAGAGGAAATTATACATTTTGCTTTTAATTGGTTCAAATCAAAATCTGACATCAAATCTCTATAAATTCTTGATACCTGTTCCAAAAACTAATGTCATAAAAACAAAAGAAGTCCATGCTGATATATGTCCGTTTATCAGTAGTTTTCATTTTAAATGCTTGATTTTCCACCATCTTAATATTTTTTTAACACTATCCTCTAGAAGCAGTGATTATATTAAAAATGAAAAATATATCCATATATAAGTTATGTTAATCTATTATTAAACAAGGCAAAACTCTCCATACAGTAGGGCCATCCTGTCCAACCAGAGGAATCAATGGATGCCAGAAGGCTTGTGCATAAAATCCCTATCTAGTGCCTACTCATCCAATATCCCCAAACTAGTTTCTGGCTTGTGGCCTTCGTCAGTAAGAAGCCTTGTGACGAAGGCCACAAGCCAGAAACTTATCTGGAGATATTGGATGAGTAGGTACTAGATGGGGATTTTATGCACAAGCCTTCTGCCATCCATTGATTACCCTGGCTTGCACTTAGTGGCAATACTATGTGGAGAGTTTTGCCTGTTTTAATAACAATTACAAGCAAGCAAAAGAAATGGTGATCATGTGATGTTGTATGAATATACTAAGTATTTTCTTGCGTGACTGAAATTATCTGTTATAGATTTGATTTTGTCAGAGAGTTTTATAACAAAAAAATCTAAAAATGTCAATATTTTTCTTGATGTATATCTAGAATATTTTTAGTAGTATGTTTCCATGTCATCTTCATATCATTAATAGTCAGTCCTACATATAATCTTCTAAATATGCAAGTGGGCATTTTGTATAGCAATGTTGGAATATTCTTATATTGCACCTCCATTAACACTAGTTCCCAGCCATTTGTAATTTAGGCAGTACCTTCAGCATCAGTAATTTGACAGTCTGCATTGATTCTGGACAGTGCAGTCTCTTCATGGGCTAAGATATACTAGCATTTTGTCATCTCCTGTTGCACTTCTGCTAACACTAGTCCCTAGTCATTTGTAATTTTGACTGTACCCTCAACTGCAGCACTTTAACAACCTTCATTGATTCTGGCCAGTACAGTTTTTTTTTATGGGCTCTAGTACTGGTACTAGTGTAAATAGTTTATTCAAAAGATTTCAGCCCGTAAGTATTCCTGCTGTTAACTTTCCACTGATAGTGACATGAAGTTTATGGTTTCTTGTACATTGTCACAGATTACATAGTTTACTCTGAAGCTTTCTGCACATAAATATCATTGTTGGTGACTTTCCTGTGACAGAAGATGGTGTGAAATGTTGGGGAAGCATCGGGAAGTTTAGTTTCTTATATATTATTGCAGTTTACTCTGATATAACTTTGCTTCAATTACTAAATAGCTTTCTCAGAAATTCCTCTTGACTTCGGGTGATATGATTGATAACATATAAATATACTTCACCTCCATTCAATTAAGGAAGTCAAATTCTGCAGATGTAAATCCTGCGCTCTTAACCAATATCAGGATTTCTTGTGATTCATGATATACAAAAATTTTTAAGACTCCTTTTAAAACTTAAATAGTTTCCAATCACCTAACATTTTCATTAACCTATACTTTGCTCATATTAATCTGACATGCGCCCTGAATGGGCCTGCATTATCTCTGAGCATTCAGCTTCATGATTTTTCAGTTTTTAGCATAGAGCATATTATTTAGTGATGCATTTGCCATGGATTGATAAGATTTGTATTTCTTTATGTATGTTTCAATTTCTGCATTAATATTAAGCATCACATGAAACTATGTGCTAATTCAATCGTACTTGTACGAGTCTGTGTTTATTACATCACTTATAACACAACAGTGTGTATATATATCTAACACACGCTTCTGGTTTATAAACTTCTTTTACGTGTGCCCATACATCCAATACACACTGTTCCATTTGTTGTGGCTTAGCGTATTGGATGTTTACACACACACATTATATATATATATAAAAAAGGGGGTAATAAAGCTATGGTGTGATAAAAATACATATGCACACACATGTAGTAAAATAGTAAAAAGTTGTATTGTACATATGTACAAACACACAAATTTGTAGAATAACAGTAAACTATATAGATAGGATAGTATAAAATTAGTCAGAACCTTAACAATAGAACTAAGAAGCTACTATTAAAAATAGGAAAATATTTCACAATATATATAAAACAGGCAAAACTCTCCATATAGTAGTGCCAAACAGAGTAATCAATGGATGCCAGAAGGCTTGTGCATAAAATCCCTATCTAGTGCCTACTCATCCAATATCCCCAGACTAGTTTCTGGCTTGTGGCCTTTATCAATGAGGAGCTTTGGATCTGGGGATATTGGATGAGTAAGCACTAGATAAGGAGGGTTTTTATGCACAAGCCTTCTGGCATCTATTTGGTTGGCACTACTGTATGGAGAGTTTTGCCTGTTTTAATAACAGTAATGTGCTAGCATAAGAAATAGTTATCATGTGATGTTTAGTGGTTTAAATATATATAAGATGTGATATGATGGATTATTTCCATCATATATGAATGAATGATGAATGTATAGAAAATTTTAAACTTTATTTAAACTTTCCAAATACAAACGTGTTAGTAATAACACCCAAATAGACAATACAGGTTAGTAATTACTAACAAGTTGTTTGTATTTGGAAAGTTTAAAATTTTCTATACATTCAACATTCAATCATAAATGATGGAAATAGTCCAACATATCATATCTTATAATATACCATCATTATAAACCTTCAGACAAATAATATATATATATTTATGAATTGTTCTACTTATATTTTTGTTATTGTTAGTTAATAGTGCTAAATGTTTTATATACGGTATTTTCTCCTTTTTTACGTTATTGTTTACATTGCATGTACACACATATACATATAATTACAATTATGCCACTTAGATATTATTACGAAAGACAATTAGTATGAAAATGCTACGTATAGTCAACAAAATAAAAGTCCAATAAGTCGACATAAATTAGTACAATATATATTTTAAATACCATGAAAATTTATTTACTTACCAAAAGGGTTTGGTAAATTTCGTTAATAAAGCTTTGTTTACTTTTTAAATTCTTGACAATGTCTATTGGAATAAAATTACCAAGGTCAGCTATTAGTTTAGGAAAATCTTTCAACTTAAATTTATTTAAAATAAGTGCCAGATAATGTTTACTCATTTTAAAAATTTAAAATAGTAAACAAATTTACTTTCAATTTTCCCTCATTTTATAGTTGGGACGGAAGTTGAAATTATGCCGCTAGAGGGACTCAATTCTCCTTATCCGGAAAGATTTTCTGTACGTTTATTATTTAGTATTCTTTTTTTTTTTAAAGAATAAGTGGTTGCTAACCTAGATAATAAGAAAGTCTAAATATTTTAATCAGAAGAATTTGCAAATATGTAAAAAATAATTTATTTATATAAGATTAAAGTAAGTTGAAAGTCTTCTCAAAGCATTATGCTGAAAATTATTGCTATAGTATTACTCTATTCCTAGTCGTCACTTATTTTAATCCTTTACATTTTATATATTTTTCTCTCTCATAAAAAAAAAAAAACAACTTCAGTGTAATTTCTTATCATCTATCTAATTCTGTTTTTGTTTTTCTATCGTGGCTTCAATATAATAGATCTTTTATAAATTTCATCACGACCGTCTTTTTTTTTTCATTTGTTTTGTTTTGTTTTAATCTGAAACTTCATTTTCTTTGCTTTCTCTAATTATTCATGTTTGCTAATCGATAGCAAGTAAACATTTTAGTAATTTTTTAAATTTAATTTTGATTCTCAAATATTTTTCTGCGAGTAAAAATTTGTTTAAATTTCACATATTTTATAATTTTTTATTTTCGTGAATTAATTTTTTAATTTCATTTATTTTTATTTTAAAACAATGAATAGTTTTTCTATTATGATTAAATATCCTAATTATGTTTTGTATACATAATACCTTTTGTCTTTACCTCGCAGTTATTCAAAATTTTATAGTCAATTCTTTGAAATTTTATTGAATCTCTATATCATAATCTTATTCTGCTTTATTCATGTAATATTTTGTTATTGTAATTTTACTAGATAACATTCTATCTGCAATAATTAGTTAACGTTAAAATAGATGCTTAACATTTAAAAAGAGCACAAAATCATGTGCCTAAAAAACCTTTTTATGTGCACTTGTTATTAATATATATATATGTAGCTGTTGTATATGATATTTTATTATAATAGATTCTTTTTGTGGTGAATTATTTACGTGAGAGTAGCGTTAACATTATTATGTGATGATAGATTTAGACTTACTGATAAAAAAAACTTTACCGTGAAAGAGCCATTGTTGACTAAAAATGATAATAATAATAATAATGAGAAAGAGTGGACGAATTCCTTCGTATATCATCGTGACGTCTTTCCATGTATTTATTCATTCACAATTTATTCTTTAATACTATGGCATTCAGTATATAATAAATATTTGTTGACCATATTTATTTTTTATAATATAAGAGACAAATGGGTAGAAAATATTTACTATTCATTTATATGGTAAAATATTTTCACTATCGTCATGGCGAAAAATATTTTATCTTAAAACATTTATATAGCGTAAAATCATAGTTATATATAAAGATACTTTGAAAAGCTTGTCATTGATGGAGAACTTTTACGCTAATAAAAGATCGTTCAATTTACAAGCTTTCACTGATAAGTTTTGTGGCATATTCCAAAGAATCAAATTGCTTAACTTGTTATGTTAACATTACAATTAATACATATTTAATTAATATAGATATTTTTCTTTTTGCAAAAGTTTTTGCAGTTTATATTTTGTGATCACTCGCAGCCTTACTTTAAATTTATATAGTAATGTCTTTAAACTAGTGGTTTAGTGAAAATTACACGACAGAAATATTATTAGACCACAAAACATCACATGATCACCATTTCATGTGCTTATACATGCTGATAATAAAAGTACCAAACTCCATACAGTAGAGCCACCAAGTGCAAGCCTTCATAATCAATGGATGCAAGAAGGTTTATGCATATAATCCCTATCAAGTGCCTACTCATCCAACCTTCCCAGATTAGTTTCTAGTTTGTGGCTTTCATCAGTGAGGAGCCTTGGATTAGATCCTAAGATCTAGGTGCCTTGGATTACATCCTGATCTAGGTGCAGTGCTTTCAAATTCAAGACTTCTCACTGATGTAAGCCACAAGCTAGAAATTAATCTGGAGATGTTGGCTGACTAGGCACTAGATAGGAATTTTATGCACAGACCTTTCTGCATCCATTGATTACGGAGGCTTGCACCTGGTGACTCTACTATATGAAGAAATAATATTTATTATCAGTTAATCTCTAGTCTAATGAATGACTAATACAAATTATTAATAGACTTTAATATATTTATCTATTGATAACCTTCAGAAGTTTTTTTAGTGAATAAATTTTTGATAGAATGGAATGAACTTTTGTGAGTGTGTTTATGTATACATATATCAGAGTGTATTATGTGAAGAATAAATATATTATATTACTTTAAATAAATTATTTAGAAAATGTATAAAAAAAAGGTAAAGCAAAAATAATTAATATAATAATAATTAATTTGAATACACCAAACAAATTAATTTTAACATTCTTCTAATTAGAAGACTTTAGAATGCAAACTAAGCTAAAAAGAATGACAGAGTCTCGGAAATGAACAAGTTTTGATTTTTTGAAATAGCAGACAGAAGTACCAAAGTGAGGGACAGACAAAAGTCTTCACAGAGTGGGCAGATGGAGCAAACAAATGCTTAATGTAATCCTTATAACTATGACATCAATGAACTGCATGTGACGTACAAAAACATTTGATCATTCTAGTGAATTCCTTCCATTAGATATTGATATGAACCCTAGGGACTGATAAAGGTCATACTAGCTTTATTATTTATGTATGCCAAAGAGCTTATAAAACTAATGTAAATAGTTCCCAAAATTATACCATATATATTCCTAGCTTCCTCTGAAATTTATTATGCAGTTTATATTTCAGTAATTTATTTTCGCATTAATTGCATAACATATTCAAATCTGTAATTTTATATATAGATAGATAGATAGATATGTAATCAGCCAAATATTCTTATCCTGTTATTATTTTAAAAAACATTCCTGTTTAATAAGAATATGAATTTGAATTATTATTTATTGAGCATCTGGCATATATTTAGAATAATAAGCTATTCCAGTGTAATCGCTCTGAACATAGCAATATGCCAAATTACAATAATGTATGATACTAATATGCCTATGTATTTGAAAAGGAAGGTATTTAATAAATGTATTTTACCAGTTGTTACTTATGGATCTGAGATTTGGACACTTAATAGAAGAGCAATACAGAGACTTCAGACCACTCAAAGAAGTATGGAGAGATGCATGTTGGGAATAACAAGAAGAGATAGAAAACGCAATATATGGATAAGAGAACAAACAGGTGTTACTGACCTCATTGAATAAATTAAAAGACTGAAGTGGAGTTGAGCTGGACATATTGCTAGAAGAGATGATAATAGATGGACACTTGAAATCTTAAACTGGATTCCAAGAGATTGTAAAAGACCCAGAAAGATACCACATGTGAGATGGATGGATGAAATAAGAAAGTGGTGATGTGGAGAAGAGAAGCTAAAGATCGGAGAAGATGGATTGAACTTGGAGAGACCTTCATCCTGCAGTGGAGATGATGATGGATTTAGATGAAATTACAGTTATTTTTGGTTTTTATAATATTAGGTTTTTAAATGTTTTTTTTTTTTTGATTCTATAAATTAACTTAGAATTATTTGTGGCAATACAACAATTAATATAAAATAAAATAGAAATTCATATAACACTACAATACTAGCCAAAATAACAAATTTTTTTACTAAAATTCTTAGACAACCATCATTTCATCTATTAACAAATAGAACCTTTTAAGTGAAATTCAATTAAACTTTCAATATATATAGTACAAAACAAAATAGTCCATCATTCATTATTTGTTTTTTATATATATGTTGTATGTTTAGTTGAATTTCACTTGAGAACATCTATTTGTTAAAAGCTGAAACCACTGTTGTGTAAGAATTTTAGTAAAAAAAATTTTTTTTTTTTTATATGTCAAAGTGTTGACCGGGAAGCGAACCGGGGCCAGCTGCTTGGAAGGCAGCTATGCTAACCGCTAGGCCACCAACACTTGGCTAATATTGTAGTTTTATATGAATTTCTATTTTATTTTTAATTGCTAGTATAGCATTAAGCAGTATTTAATTTTTAACAATTAATATATATATATATATGTTGATTAATTAATCAAAATTACCCCAAATTCACAACTCGACTAGACTAGCCGAGTTGTGAATTTGGGTAATTTTGATTATTTATTGATTAGTTTAGCATTATGCTTTTAATGTTTACATGTTGATTAATTATATAACTTTATACTTTAAATTAAATAATGTCTATCTTAAACTCATGCAAATGTATAATAATATTAGTAGGTCACATTTTAAAGGTCACTCTGTGCGGGTTATGGTTCTTGTAATAAATCTTATAAGTATAAAATCACATTGATCACATAATTATTAAAATTACCAATAAAGTCTGGTAAATATAATAAAAATATATTGTATAGTATTTTTTATTTATTATTTTAATATTTAGTGAATTTTTATTTATTGTAGTAGTATTTATCGATTTATTCTTTTTATTAGAACAATCATATAATATTTATCACATAAATAAGTTCTTAACAAAACTTTTATTTAACAAAACAAAAGAAAAAGTAACTTATGACGAAATTGTACAAAATTATAACATACAAATTAAATAAAATTATACAAATAAGAAATACAAAACAAATAGGAAAACTTTAATTAGATAAAAGTTTTATGTTTTTATAAAATTACAGATTATTTATATATAAAATTGCATTGCAAAACTACTTATTTTTGCAGGAAGAGCTTTTGTGGCATTTAGAATTGCAAAGAATTTTTGATTTTTTTTACATTTGCAGCCGATTTGAGTTATAATCGCCTGTGCAATTGCAATGTTGGAATCCTTCATCTAAATTGGAATTCCTGTGAGCATACTCTCTTAAATTTATTTCCCTATCTGGAACTTCATTAATTGAAATAAAAGTTTCTTTGCAGATGTTAAATTTATTCCTGGCATAGAATTGGTTTAAAATGCCATATTTTGTAGTAAGTTTATAAAAGTTATTTTTAATTGACATTATAACAGTTATAATATTCTGATTATCGGCTTTAGACCTTTCTACATCTGGGATTCTTATCAGAGTGCATTTTACTACATTTGGAATTGGAAATTTAATCTTTGAAGTCGTAACATTTTTTCAGCTTGGTTATTCAGACTCTGCTTAGCAGAGTTTCAAGCTTTTTGAATTTTTTTTTTTTTGTAGATTTCATTGAGTGTGAAAGAAGAATCTTTGGTCTTTTCACTATTTTCAATATTGCCAATATATTTTCTTTATTATCTTCCGTGTTGTTTGGCAATATTTCAGAATAATGTGATTGATCTATTATTTGGCTAACACTTTCATTTCTGTTTTTGTTTGGATCTTCAACAGTTATTGATTGCAACTTTTCATTTGAATCATTTACTTCTACATTATCATTATTCTTTTATGTAATATCCCAATCCTCTTCTGAGACTATTCTCTGGAGTTCAGCGGATTGATCTTTTAATATCATCTCAAGATCTTCTTAACTAGTGATTTCTAATAAAGTTTCATCTGGAAAGTATGCTTTAAAATCTATTGTGGGTTTATAACCAAACATAGTCTTGTAGAGACTATGCTCTTTTCCAGAGTGATGGAGTTTACCTTTCATAAATTGAATGAATTTTCGTCTTTCTAACCATTGTATTGGTTGTTTCAGGTGAATAACTTATTTTCAATGTCTTGATTTTCTTTTTTAATTGAGCTTTGTGACTGTTTAGATTTCAGTTTTCCATGGATGATTTTTAAGTTCATCCCACATTCCACAGACTTCTTCAATGATTCTGTTAACAAATTCTCAGCCATTGTCACTTTGCAAGATGCATGATGTTCCAAATATTGAAAATATACCCAATAATTGGTAAGCAACTTCTTCCGCATATTTTGTTTTTAAATCTCTTAGTTGAACAAATTTTGTAAGATGGTCTTGATAAACTATTATAAATTTATAATCGCCATCTGATTCTGATTGCATGTTTATCAGATCAAATAGGCAAAATTCTCCATACAGTAGTGCCACCCTGTGCCAACCAGAGTAATCAATGGATGCCAGAAGGCCTGTGCATAAATATCCCCAGACTAGTTTCTGGCTTGTGGCCTTCGTCAGTGAGGAGCCTTGGATCTGAGAGCACTGCACCTAGATCTTAGGATCTAATGTAACCCTCCAGCAAACACCTTTTATCTCAACTACAAAACTATGAGAATGAAATTGAAAATACAATAATATTTTCAATCTAAGCTTAATAACTTGTACAGTCATATGGGTCTGAACTCAGTTCAGCACCCATACATTTTGGTGTCTTACTCTGGTTGGCAAAGGATGGCACTACTGTATGAAGAGTTTTGCCTGTTTAATAACAGTTATATGCTAGCATAAGAAATGGTGATCATATGATGTTTAGTGGTTAAACACCAATCCTGTCTAATAGGATAGTGGTGGCTATGGTTGTTAAAGTGCCAAAGACACCAAAATGTATGGGTGCTGAACTGAGTTCAGACCCATATGACTATAATAAGCTATTGAGCTTGGATTGAAAATATTGTGTTTTTAATTTCATTCTCATAGTTTTGTAATTAAGTAGAGATAAAAGGTGTTTGCTGGAGGGTTGCATTAGATCCTAAGATCTAGGTGCAGTGCTCTCAGATCCAAGGTTTCTCACTGACGAAGGCCACAAGCCAAAAACTAGTCTGAGGATATTGGATGAGTAGGCATTAGTTGGGGATTTTATGCACAAGCCTTCTGGCATCCATTGATTACTCTGTTTGGCACAGGGTCGCACTACTGTATGGAGAGTTTTGCCTGTTTAATAACAGTTATGTGCTAGCATAAGAGATGGTGATCATATGATGTTTAGTGCTCTATCAGATCAACTTGAGATCTCTAATTGAATTGACTGCTTAATTGGTTTTACAATGGGTCCTGTTTTTGGAATGCTTAATTTTTTTGTCAAGATTCACAGATTTAAATATGGCATAAAAATTTCGCGAAATATATTAGCAACTTATCTTTCTTTATGCATTGATAAAATTATTAAAAAAATCAAATATGATATGTTTTATATATGCAAATAATGCTTATATACTAATACAAATTTTCATTTCTTTTTCTTTTTTCCATTTAAAGTGTTTCACCATCATATTCTTATCCTGTGTTATATTATATAAATCTTGGAACACAATTCCAATACTTTCATCTCACTAGATCATTGTAAATATACTAAATGGCTCTGTTATATTGTGGTTCCTTCAATCCTTTCATGCCTTGTTTTAGTTGTATTGATTGTGGTTGTTATTTAAGCAGCTAATTCTAGTTACCTGCTTTAAATAACACGCTATCTTTTAAGAAATAATTAAAATAATTTTATTAACAACAGTATATAATGAAAATACTGAACTCCACAAAAAAAACGTATAAACTTTTATGATTCTTGATTATATCACTAATGACCACATAAAATTCTGCCATATCAAAAAATCTGTTATTTATAAATTTAGTAAGTGGATTTATGCTTGACGAGTGTAATTAATTAAATTACCATATCATTGATGTGACTATGATATAGGTCAGTATCTAGTTTGTTCTATTTTTAAAAATAGAAAACAAATTAATTAGATACATTATTATTATCATCCATATGTTATGATTTTTATGTGTGGATGCGCATTATATTTTACGTTTAACTGTGATATAGATTAAGATAATTTGTTTTATTCATATCACCCTATTTTGAGACACTGATTGGAGTGACAAATTTTGTAATAGATTATATGTAACTATAAATTTTATTTGAAATTCCATATAACATTGATCAAATGAGTATACTTATTCTATACAGTCATATTTTTATATTTCTTGTGTTTCACATACATGTGTAAATTATATACAATATATTTTACAAAATAATCCGCGTAAACTTACAGAATATTCTTTATGCAACCCAGTTGCTTAGCATATTATCTCATTTATTCCATCTGTGAATATTTTTTAATTCAAACATAATTGTTCAATCATGGTATTTACATAGTATTTCATTTTAATATATATTTGAAATTATTTTATTTATCATTAAAGCTCAGCGTAATTCCTTCAGTAATTCTCTGTTTAATAAATAATTTTCATTAAATTTCAATCATCGGACATTGCTATAAACACATATATTTCACATATTTTAATATTCAGTTTTGCACTTGTTTTGCCTCTGACTTCCTGTGCACTCAATAAAATATAATTACAACTCTACAATAGTTTACAGATTTTCTAATATTAAGATTGTAACATTAACTCACTGTAAATCGCAAAATTTTACGAAGGTTGATTGATTAAGGAAATAGTGGACTTAAATAGTGAAGAGAACAACAACTTCACACTCCCAAATTGAGATGCTTCAGATTGACCTATATAAGTAGAAATTTAGGTTAAAGATAAGATGCCGCTCTTATCTTTATAAAAGTCGCTATCTTGTCTCGTGGTTTGTGAGGTCCCTCTATCGGCAAAATGATATTTGCTTGACTATTATAAATATTTCAAGGTGCATTTGATACAGGTTTTAGCCTGTCTTAAAGTATTTAATCTTTTAAACTAAAAAGAAAAAACTTTTTAAAATTATACTTTAAACTTTAGCTATCTAGCCAGAGTATTATCATTTTTTAATCTTAAATGTATGATTCCAGATTAAAATATTCTTTAAAGGATTTGAAAAAGTTATGTGTATGTCTATTTATATTGAACATTGATCATTAAATTTACTTCCACTTATTTGATAAATTTCATCGATGTGAGATAGGCTTTCTTTAAAGCTCATATCTAAATCTTTACTTAAAACAAAGCAATAGAAAGCATTCACATGTGTACATAATTTGTGCCAATAATATAATTAAATATAATTTTAAGATAAAATTCAAATTTATCAAAAAGCACTGTTAATTTTTTTATTTATGTAAGAAAGTATGTACAAATCAGCTTAGCACAGGTGAAATTTAAAAAACATATATGTATATTTTGGAGCATGTGACAATTTTAAAATACATATCGTTTTCTTAGAAAGATTCCATTATTGTCAAGCGTTGGTGGAGTGGTCAGCACAGCTGCCTTACAAGCAGTTGTCGCGGTTTCGTTTCCCAGCCGATGCTTTGACACATGAAAAATATATATACTATTATTTTTATTTTTTTGAACATCAGTTTTAAACAATAGACTAAATATTCTGTTTAAAACATAACCCCAACAAAATAATTATAATAATAATAATAACAAGTAGTAATCTTAAATTTCAAATATTTAATCACTTTTTTTTAATCATTTGTTTTTCCATTAATTCTGGTTTCATTTAATTGGATAATGCTTTTTACATTTTTTTAAAAAAAATTTATATCTTAATTCTCTAATTTATTATGTAATTATAATAACTTCATGCTAGTCTGCAAGTGCATAAACACATGTATACTAAGCAGTTTTTGTGAAAAGGAAATAGCTTAAAATGCAAGCATCTTTTTCATATAATTAAAATAGGCAATATAATTGTGAGAATTTATTCTGTTTAATGTCAGTAGTTGAAATTCACTTTCGAATAGTTGGTTCTAGTCTATTAAAGGCATTTAAGATTGCACTGACCTCTATTAATTTACATAACTAAATCTCTCTTGCATGAAACTTATTTATTCTTTGCATATGATGGTCCTGTAGATAACTTTTTTTTCAAATTAGGGTCAGCAAAGTGGTAACCATTTGACTGCACAGATGTTTAAACATATATACTAAATAATTAACATCTAAAAAAATTTCCAATGAATCTAACTATATATATGAAACGAGAGAACATAATAATTTCATTGAAATAGAAATAAACCAATGGTTTGCAATACGTATAGCAGATTTGAATAAATTATATATATAACTTATATAAAGAGCTCCATTATTTTATATGTGATAAATATAAGCACACTAACAAATTTGATTCAGATAATATTCTTTATGAACATATAATAGCTGTTGTTGAAAACATTTTTTTCTTTTAAGATAATATTGTCCAGGAATTATTAATATGCATAGAAACATTACATGAAAATAATTATAACTTTAAATAAAATATTTTATGTGTTTGAATTAGAAGATTTAAATTAAATGTATTATACAATATTTACTTATGAATTTGAGACGTATACACTTTTTAGAAAAATGATGATTGTAGACCATATGGAGATATATGGTTATTATTAGCAAGAAGGGATTTGATTATTTGAGAGAAGAAACAGGTAAAACTAACTTCTAGCAATATACCTGGACATATTGCTAAAAGGGATGATAGTAGATAAGTAATTGAAGGCCTAAATAAGATTCCAAGAGAATTAAGAGATCTTTTAATCTTAACTTTTCCATTTTTGCATTGCCTTAATTAATTAATCTGTTTTTTTATAACAATTCTTTATTTTTAGTACAATGCTTACATATCCCCGATCTAACAACAGTTTCGAGTGCCCCTGCAATCTTCTTCAGAACTATAATATATATATACATACACATAAATATACAAATTATATAAAAAAATACATATATATTGTAATGGATGTTTAAGACACCATTACAAAAATTATAGTTTTATAGGGGTGAAGAAAATAAAATAAATTTTTTATATAAGGTTTCGTTTGTAAAACTTGATTAAAAGTTTTTTTTTTTTAATGCTTGTACAAATATATATGTATGTGCGTGGGAATTATATTTTAATACCACAGTTATATTTGGTTTTTAATTTTAATTTTGAAAATAAAAGGAAACTAAGATTATTATTTTTTGTTAAATTTATGTAAAAGTAAAGTGTACAAATAGATTGCTTTTCAGATTTGGGGATTTAGATGGATAAGGCTAATTAAAAAAGAAAGAAAACAAAAAGAAAAGAATTTTTCATTAGTTAATTCCTAGATCTGTAAAGGGCAATTTATTTCATTAAGAATTTTTAAATTTTAATTAAAAAGAAAAAGTTTGGTAATTGGTTTAAGAGATATGATTCAGAGATAAAGGCTGAATCAGGCCATTGGATTATCTTGGACTAGCTTTCAATACTGGCATCAGCTAGAATACTTGCACCAGCGCAAAGAGACAGACACCAACTCTGACAGGAGAATTGCACGATTCCTGCCAAAATACTTGGAAAGAACGATTCCTGCATATTCTGAAAGCTGATCCAGTAATTATTCTACCTAGAATGAACATTAAACCTACAGCAAGAATATTTTCTTTACCATGATGTGCTAAGCTTCTCGCCAGGACAGGTTCGGACGTCCTGTGTCTCCATTAACTGCCTACAATGCCATAAGAACCAGCTCCAAAGAAACTACTAACCAATTCGCCCAAGCCTACCGTCAGTGAATCCAGAGCAACGGACTAACCTAAGAAGTCTAGTGCACTAGCATTGAAATAAATTATTAAGGTACCTTACATTTTTGCAATTTAAATAATGTTATCTTAGATTTGTTCCCTTTTTAAATATAAATGTTTTTTTAAGTTATATCTTATGTAATTCGATTTCTTTGTACTTGATTTTTTTTTTTTTAATGAGTGCTAGTTTCAAACCTATTACTGTCCGTCCTATTTAAGTCTTAGTAAGTAAGATAGTAGTTTATTTATAATCTCACATTCTTTTATTATAGAAAGCAGTCTGGATATTACAGACTATTTTAATTGACTTCTGGCTCATGACCCATTTTATGATTAGTTCTTATGTCGTGAAACTTTATTATAATAGTTCTTAGTTTTATTTCTTCAAGCTTCCAATTCGTTTATTAGGGGCACGTACGATCGTTTTAACCCTCTCAATAGGTAGATCGTGAGCTCCTAGCCTGTCTCGCTCAGAGGGAGGTCAATCGATTGAAAGTAATAACTTTCAACACTCTTTTTATTATTATTAATGTTTTGGAAGCTACTTTCGCATTTCTTTGGTTTTGACATAAGCTTACATAAATCTCAAATACGGAGATTCAGCCTTTTTCTAACTATGGGTTATAAGCAGGAAGCTAACCTCCCTTTTCTTACGTGAGATCACAGAATACTTACTAATACTTCTACTACTGTCAGTATTTCGCACTCTTTCATGCACAGAAAATCGCTCTCAAAGCCATATAAAATATTTAAATTTAATTTTGACGTATGTTCATGTAGTACATATTTTAAGTGTGCTTTAAAGATTATTATTTAGAATTATGTTTATTTAATCATACTTTTAATAAAATTATGTATTTATTCATCTATTTAGTTGATTTTGTTTTCTGTTGCTACCTTTCCAACTCACTGAACAAAACATAGATCTCATTTGCTTGATTGAGCTAGTCCGGCACATTCGATTCGCATATCCTGTAACCCCTTAAAAATAAATGTCTAGTTCCAAATTTCGGACTAGTGGTGCCCTGGCGGTCAGTATATGCGAGTCTAAAGCTTTTGTCCGGTATAATATATATTCATAAAAATATACAAAGATATACTTATATATCCCCTTAAATACATGAATACATATTTAAAAAAAAAAAAACAAATAAATAAACTCTCAAACATTTTAATTTTAATCTGTAATCTTTTCTTTTATTAAAATTCTATTCTTTAATTCTTTTAAAAAAATTTCCCATACATTTTATATATATACTTATTTTTTAATTATTATTTCCCCATATATACTTTCTTACTGTGTTCTTATGTCATCATTTTATATCCTTCAAATATTACACTTACATTAAAATGTTTGAGGAATTTATTTATTTATTTATTTGGTTTTTTTATATGTATTTAAGGGAATATATAAGTATATGTTTGTATATTTTTATGAATATATGTATGTGTATTTTTTTATATAATTTGTATTTTTTATATAATGTGTATATTTATGTGTATGTATATATATTTTATAGTTCTGAAGAAGATTGCAGGGGCAATCGAAACTGTTGTTAGATGGGTGGTATGTAAGCATTGTACTAAAAATAAAGAATTGTTATAAAAAACAGATTAATTAAGAGATCTTAGAAGGCAATGCATATAAAATGAATGGATGGATAATATAAGACAGTTTGATGTTCAAGTGATTTGGATGAGAAAAGTTTTGGGAACTAAAAACTGGAATATATTGAGAGAAAAGTTTATTTGCAGAGCTATAATGATTGAAAATTATTATATAATGGAGCAAATTAGAGAATCCAGTTTGATACGTATAAGTTATAAGATGATGTACTCATTAAAGTATTTTTTTTAAAAGTAATTTGTTCATTTTTTAATATATATACATTTGCTTCATAAACTGATTTTTGCTGCTAATATTTTACAAAAAAATGAGAAATAATTTTTGAATAACAATTTTTTTTATATATAATTTTAATTTTTCATGTTATTGTAGTTATCCAAATGCATTCTGATTTATCACCTCATCTGCATACAGAAGAATGTAACATAATTGTAAGATCACTACAGCAATGCCATGAAGAGGTAATTTTAAATCTTTAGTCACGTCTTTTACAAATAGCTTCTATTGAAAATTTTATATAGTAATTTCTTAGATTCTTTTTATAAAAAGGCAATCTCAGAAAAAAGCTGTTTACATTTTTCTTTTTTAATCACTAGTATCTATAGTGCTTTTTAAATACTTCCCATTGGTTGTTAATAAATTCATCAAAGATTTTTTTTTATGTATTGATGACTTTTTATTATTATATTAACAACAGATTATTTTATGTTAAAATGAATAACAGTGTAACAGTTATATATATTTATGTATGTGTACAACAATCTTTTTAATAGCCCACTGCAGAACAAAGACTTCTCAACAATTTCATATAGATCAGTCAAGTAGAATGTAGTATTTATCAGGCCTGTGCCGATATTTGGGTTAGGAAGGCTTGAATGGATTTTATCTTTTCTTTACACTTTAGCTCAAGATAGCTAGATACTACTGACTAATATTGGAATGTTAACGAGATTGCTTTGAGCCAGCTAACTGAAAAAAGCTTAAGCCTTTTGTCCCAGATTCGAATCCCATATCAGAGGTATAGCAGATGAATATTCTATTTCTGCATGATAAGACTTGTTTTTGTATATATTGTAGCCTTTCTATTTTTGTACATCATTATGTGATTGTAAGTAATGGTCAATTATAATAAAAAACTTAGATTTGATATAATGATTAGTAAAAGCCTGTTATTTAATTTGTAGAGGAGGTTAAAATACATTATTTCTGTAATATTAAACGTGGGTTCATTTTTTTTAAATAAGTATAATCTATGTAAGGTATAAATTTGAAATATAAGAATGTATTATTTATTTTAAAATAAAAATAAATAATAGTTAAAGTCATATAAGGCATTTTAAATCAGTAGCTATAATGATTAAAAGTTAATATTTTTGTAATTATTAATCAAATTGAAAATTTCTATTTATTTATTGTTTTAAAATCATTTAATTAATGATGAAATAAATGAAAAGTGAGGTGTGTGTTAATAGGTGTGCACACACACATTCATTTAATAATAAATTAACATGCTGATACATTTCAAGACATTTATAATAAATGTTATTACTTTTAATTATATCAATTTCATTAAAAAGTTCATAAAATTAATAATTATTATAATGTAAATTATAAGTTTTAAGTATTTAAAATTTAAGTTTAAACAAAGTATATTATTATTAAAAATAAATTTAAATTTGGCATTATTAAAATTAAGAAAATATTAATTTCATAATATTAGTTCAAAATGTAGAGAAAGTAATTAATATTCATTTTGTACAAGACATCTGAAAATAATTAATCAATCAGGTATTGTGACATTTTTGCTATAAATATAGGATGAGGAGGTGATAGAGAAGAAAAATGAAGAAAAAATTTGAGGAATAAAACTGTATTTTTGAGTCTTGATATTTTAAGTATCAATTTATTGAAATCTTATTGTTTTAACCTTAAAAGTAATAATTATAACTTTAAAAAAAGCATGGAGTGTATTAAGAAGTTTATGTAAGTTCATTGTGAAATAAGAAGCAAAAATATCCTCATTGGTATACTACAGGAGTTGACTATAAACTTGTGATAAATAGAAGGAAGCAAAACTTCATTCAAGAAGAGAAAAATGTATTTTCATATGAAACCTTGCAGATTATCAAATTATTTTGCCTACAGAACATGCACAGGAGATGAAAGGAATTCATATTTTATTAATTTTCATATGCAAAATGATAGAAAACCTTTTCTACTAACTCTAATCATTTGTAAAGGTAAAGATAATTCTATTTATTAAAACTAGTGTCATTTCCAGATATAAATTTATTAATTATTAGGATGATAATGGCCTAAAAGAAGATGTAATGTAAACTAATTTTTATTAAAAGTTTATTACTACTGACTGTAATATTGTCTAAGTATTGTTAATGTATTAACTTGTTAAATATGAATTATTCAGAAGTGAAATCTGAGAACTTTATAATTCTACAGTAAATATTTTTAAAGTTGGAGGAAAGAAATGAAACTTTTAAAAATATGATAAATATTTTTATTAAATAATAAAATACAAATTTATTAAACATCATGAGGGAATTTTTTATAAATGATATGTGTGGGAGATGATAATCTGGACCAACTGATGATTGCTGTTTTAGCATGAAATACTTATATTGATGATTATTTATCTTTTCAGCATATATGTGCTTGAGTGTATCAGTGTTATTAGATAGAGTGGAGAGTGGTGGGTCGTGTGAAAGTCTGTGTTCATATACCCTATATATTACATATATAGACACAGGTATATAATAAGCCTGTGTTTCAGTTATAAATGATTTAAGGAAGTATGAACTTTTTATATAAGAATTTCCTATTGTTATTAATAAATAACTTTTATTTGGATTTTTCTTCATGTTTTTTCCAATTAGGCTAAAGAATGGAGAAGAGCGCAAAATCTTTTTTGTTTCAAGCAGCAGTTGATTGTGATTGTCATATAAACAATACTCCCTTGGAAATATAATTTTTATTTAGTTCAAGGAGTTGAAGAAAACTTTTTGTTTTTATTACTTTATACGGACTATAATTTTTAAGATAGTATTAAGTACTCATAATTATTTGTTCATATGTTATTTTTAGATTTAAGTATTTGAGAATTTTTATATAAAAAGGGGAAAAGAAAAATCAAAATTTTTCTTTGTTCTTGATTATAATTCTTTAACGTAAAAGAAATTATATCTACAAAAGTGTTAACTATAATAATCATAAGATATTATGATTAAGGTAACTTTATTTTTTTAGTATAAGATATTGGTATTGAATTTTTTTGAAACCAGGGATTAGGTAAAATAAATATGTACAATATTTATTATGTGTGTATTTACATAAAAGTATATGATATAGGATTGAATATATTTATTAAATTTTTAGTATGAGTATATAAGCGTATGTATGACTGATCTCTTTACTGGTTAAAGATAAATGATTTATTATATTTATGATAAATTATATCATAAACTATTTGTTTTTTAATCTTCTTGGTATATTCAAAAGTATGAAAATGTTAAGGATAAGTTTGGATTTATTTGAGAAATGATGAATAATATTTTTATGCGATAAGTATTTTATATGGAGTGTTAGATATGAAGTAGTGATACAGGCTATGGTAGAGTTATTATTTCCCATTGCACATTTTCGATCTGTTACAAATGCTGCTCCTACTAGTGGGACTATAACAGAGGTTAGCATACACATATTTATTCTGTTACAAATAGTACCACAATTTGCACAACATAATTAAAACAGGATCACTCTACCATGGCCTTATCATATCCGATCTGTTATAAATGGTGGCCTAACTTTAAGGGTGATAATAAAGTTTATTTCATCATCATCTTTTCATTTCAGTTATAAAATGCTGCCCAAACCTGTAAGGCAACTTTTTATTCTGCTACAATATATATATAATGAAATATCCAAAATAGAAATTTAATTATATTAAAATAATTATATTTTTTTATAAAAACATGATCTTATACAAATTTAACTCAGTAATGCATTTTTGATTACATTATTTTCAATTGATTCTAAGAAAAAACTAAAGTCACATGATATCCCAAGGATTGGCGAAGCTTTATAATCACTCTTTTGCCAATTAAATAAATTAAAGTCTTTGAATGAATATATATTTTTTTATTTTGTGTTTCTTGTCATTATGTTCTGCCAAAATTTCCATTATATTAAATTCAAATAATATTTATTTTATAAAGCGCAAACAGTATTGAAATTAAATTGAGAGGCTGCAAACCTCACGAGCTTATTACTTATCTGACAGCCAATCAGATGTTATGATGGCTGTTTTGAATAGCAATCAAACCGTAAATACAAGACAGAGAATTTTACAAGAAAAGGGCAGTCACCCTCTTTTTTACTTGTCTTTCTATATATATCTAAGCCAGTCTGAAGTATTTAGATTTGAAAGTGTGAAGCTTTAAATATCTTCACATTTAACCTACTGTCTCTAATTTACATACAGCACGAAATCCTACGATTTACTACGCAGTAGTTTTTAGATGTTATAACTTGCAGTAACATATGTAAATAATATTTATTTTATAAAGCACAAACAGTATTGAAATTAAATTGAGAGGCTGAAAACCTCACGCGCTTATTACTTATCTGACAGCCAATCAGATGCTATGATGGCTGTTTTGTATAGCAAGTTATAACATCTAAAAACTACTGCATAGTAAATCGTAGGATTTCGCGCTGTATGTTTGTAAATTAGACTCAGTGAGTTAAATGTGAAGATATTTAAAGCTTCACACTTTCAAATCTAAAGAAGAGGGTGTCTGCCCTTTTCTTGTAAAATTCTCTGTCTTATATTTACGGTTTGATCGCTATTCAAAACAGCCATCATAACATCTGATTGGCTGTCAGATAAGTAATAAGTGCGTGAGGTTTGAAGCCTCTCAATTTAAATTCAAATATAAAAGAATTATTGTTACATTTTTATTTACCATTATCAAACTTTCCTTCGCTCACAACTTTGATGCCATCCATTTCAGATAAATACAATAATGATTATTACTAATCATTATCAAAGCTAGACATTATCTCTAGCACAGATATAAACTTTAAACCTCAGTTAAAAATTAATATATCTGATTTATTTTTTTTAATTTTACATATACGGAGTTATTCACCTTTCTCTTTCCCATGTGTATTATCTTTATAGATATAATAAACACCCCCAAACTTCCCCATTCTTTTTAAATTCATATAAATAAAGATAGAATAAAAGACAAATGACCCCCAAGATGCATTTCATGCTGAACCAACATTCATCATTTGGCCCAGGTCACTATCTCTCATATATATCTCTATTATATGAATTAGCATTTTTTAATTCAGTTTTTAAAAAAAACATATTTCATATTTATATTATTTAATTTTGACCTATGATATAATAAACAATGTTCATTGAAGTCTTTATGGATATACGAAAATTTGCTCTGGCTTTAATCCTTTAAATAACATTATTTCTTTGCTTTTTACAAATAATAATATTCATTGTATTATTAATTAATCTATTTATGTTAGCTGAAACGTAAAATGCAATATTAAACAATTATTCACATATGTATTTCCCCCTCTTAACATAGAATGATTATTTTATTTTATGTAATGCTACATTTTTTTTACAAAAACTAAAAGATAATGAACACTTGGTTATTATAATGTTTATATCGTTTAATAATGTCAACAATAATGTTAATTTTATACCCATATTATAGCATTTCTTGCATACCTCTTCATTTTTGTTATATTTATACTTAACGCAAATTTCATTATGGTGCAGAAAGTTATTCAAATTGATTTTTTATAAATAAATGGAACTTTATATACAGTATAAAATTTTTTAAATATATTAATTTCTTTTATTCATAGATATATACTTTAATTTTTTTTATATTAAAGGCAAGTAATTTTTTTACTGATTATATACGGATGACTCCGCTCTTTTTTTGCCATTCATTTTTTCCCACTTGTGCACAAGATCTTATATTTTTTTTAAATTTCAATGATTTCTTCTTCTTTATTAACTTCTGTTCTTTAACTTTCAAAAGTAAATTTATTCAATATTGAATTAATCAAAACACTATGACTACGAGGAAATTATTGATCTAAGATAATTGGTCATTTAGTCTTTTTAGTGATTGGCTATTTTTCATTAGCCTGAAGTTTTACAGTTTAAAACTATTTCCAAAATCGGTTATTTTTAGCTACAAAAATACAGAATCATCCAAGAATCACTCAGAAATATCTCATCGATATAATGATGCCTTTTAATTACCAACTATCTGAAAAATTTATATAAGGAGATAGAAGTTGATATACATTAAATAGGCATAGAAGTTAAAGAAAATTCATATAAAACCATTTCAATCTCTATAGATCCAACTCACTATAGTTTATATAGGCCAAGAATTACACTACAATACTTGGAAAGCATTATAATGCTGCTGAAAACAGCTATAAATAAGTTCAATGACAAAGTTTAACTGGTCTTTTTATCAAGAGTTAACGCTTTCAAGCTATCTAGGAATCCAACATGTATATTTATTAAACCACTAAACATCACATGATCACCATTTCTTATGCTTGCAGTGTTCTCAGATCCAAAGCACCTCACTGACGAAGGCCACAAGCCAGAAACTAGTCTGGGGATATTGGATGAGTAGGCACTAGGTAGAGATTTTATGCACAAGCCGTCTGGCATCCATTGATTACTCTGGCTTGCACTGAGTGGCACTACGGTATGGAGAGTTTTGCCTGTTTTAATTATATGTATTCACAATTGGTGATTTTGAAAAGATGTTTTATCATCCTTGTTCTATTAATGTGTGACCAAGTCAGGAAAGTATAGCCAAAAAATTTCATGCAATGGTTAAAATGATTATCATCAGGATTAGAAATCTAAATTTATTTTGATTTTATTCTATTATGCCTCCGTCAATTTCATTTATATTAGACTTAGTTTCAAATAGGTATTTTTTATTTTGCTTCATTTTCTTATGTGTTGCACCATTCTTAAGGTGATATATTTTAATCAGTTAGGGAAGAAAGTATATAGCCATCTGCAAGTTAAATTTTTCTGAACAATTATCATATCAATTGGTTTATATATATATTTGTTGAAGTCATTCAAATTATTATGACTCATAAGAATTTTTAGGTCTATTAGTACTACAAAGATTGCATTCTCCTTCACATGGATATAAATAGTTTTGTTCAATGATGTGGTGAAAATAAAATGATTATTATGACAGAAAAAATGTTCCATTACGTCTTTTCCAAAGAGACCTAAGCATTTTATCAGCAATGATCTTTCCACCCATGTCGTACATGTAGTCCGTAAAGCATTTACAATTATAGATATTATTTTAAGATATGGTTGAGAATTTAGTGACTTCATCGTGCTTAAATTATTTGCATCTTTGACTCTGCTGTGCCTGGATATTGTTCAATTATCTTGAATCCCAGAACCAGAAGAGTATAATAAAAATTTGATAAGTTTTTATTAGATTTCTAAAATATAATAATTTAAATAAATGCTATAATCTGTCTATTTAAAAGTCAGAGATCTTATATTTTTATATAAACTATACACAAAAGAGATATTATTTCCGATTTAATACCAAAATTGATATAAAAAAAATATACTAAACATACATTACCTTTTTTATATATAAAATTTTATCAATCCAATATCTCAAGCACACTGCTTTAATTCGGTTATCTAATATTATTTCTAATCTTAGATTTTATTATGTAGGTTTTTTTCATTTAGAATTTTTTTAAAAATTGTTCATTTACTTAAAAGTTAATAGAATGTATAAACATATTATATATAGTATTACATAAACAAATTACGGCAAATTTAGAATTAAAAAACTAGCCAAAATTTTAGTTTTAAATTTTGATTAGTTTAATATAGTGTAATTTGTCTATTTTATTAACTAGTTTAGCTTTTAGCTTTTGATAGTTTAGATGTTTTGCTTTATTGTAATATGAATTTTATACAACTCTGTAATTTTTGCATTAAATAAAACTGAATTGAATTTTTATAATATATCTAACAGATTTTTATATTTTAATAATTTTTTTTTTTGTTTTGTTTTAATTTTAGAATAAATTTGCAAAATTTTTGGGTGTCTGCAATGATTTGGATCGCAATTTAGTGCGATGTTTACGAAAAGAGGTAAAGCTATTATATTTTTTATTTAGTAGTAGACTTTTCTATAATTCTGGAGAATCATCACTGAACATTAATTATCAGATTAGCCAGCTATCAATAGATGGTAATTTTTGCCGCTTTTTTTTATGTTCCTGCTAAAAATAACTACATACTTATTTAGTAATTAATTTAACTATAGATATCTATTCACACAGACTACAAATATCTAGTTAATGACACAAAATCATATAAATTTTTTCATCATTAAAATATTTTTTTAAAATCAAAAATAGAAATTATCTGTTGAGATATTGTTTAAATTAATTATTGTCATTAAAAATGTGATCAATAATATGTTAATATTCATGTGAATTTCAAAAAAATTATATTTTTTAATTTAACAATTGTAACTCTCTTTACTATGCCAGAAATTTATGTAATATATCTATTGTTTTTAAACAGATGACCTTCTGTTAAGCATGAGTGGAATGAATAAAAAACAATGTAACTGATAATATTTCTATTAACTTTGTGTTATGTTTAGTTTGGTTTACAGGTTCGGTTCCAAACCAACAGACAAATGATGCCAAACTACTCAACAATTAATATATATAATTTATTAGTACAAAAATATACATACAGATGTAGCCGTTTCCAGTCCCTATTTGGACTTGCCTCACTGCGTGGACGTCGCGATAATGACTAGAGAAAATACCTTTGGATGGCAGAGGATTTATTGGAGAGCACATTCAGTCATTCAGATTGACAGAAGTAAGGGCTCTCTGCCTTGCCTCCAAAAAGGCTGACTATTTAAATGCAGATCCCCTATTTTACTGGATTACTCGGATTATGTGCATGAACTCCAACGAAGGATTTATCTCCATTGGATAGTGACCGGGTGCTAGCCAATCTGACAAGGAATCTGGAATAGTTTATTTATAAAGACAAGGTCAGATGAGACACTTTGTAAAAAAGTATTTTCATGTAGGAGAGGGGGGGAATCAGGGAAGCAATGGATTGCATATATAGGGTATCCAATAATATATATATATTTTTGCATTTTAACAAAAAGGAAACATAAATCCAAATAATAATATCACTCGTAGGAATTTGAAATGATTAAAATTATAGCAAAATGTTAAAAAATTTAATTAAGATAAAAATTGGTTTAGAAGATTTTAAGATAAAAATTGGTTTAGAAGATTTTATTAAGATATTTATAAAACAAGAATCCAAGACTGAAAAGCCATGTAATGGACTTTTGAGTAAATCAAGTGATGATGTAGAGATTACAATTTTTTTTTATTGTTGCAGGGTCATTAAACATCTTTTTGTTGATTATAATAGAATAGGCATATTTTTAAAATTCGCATATGGGTTCATATAGAGATTAGTTTGATATTTATTTTTTTTTTAATTATTTCAACTGACTGATATAATTTGATGAAAGTATAGATGAATACAGTGAACAAACATTAAGAGTGTCGAACATTTGCGTAAATGTATTGAGTCACATAATTTTATTATTCCTGACGTCATTAACTGTGTGTCTGTTGTTGAAATAAAACATCTAAATTTGTGTAATAAGAATAATGATAGACATATTGAACAAGGGTTTTAAATAAAAGCTTTTGTTTTTTCTTTTTTAAAAAAATTATTACTGCTGGATTTATGGATAACTGGAATATAGTCAATATATATTGAAAATTTTTAATTTCCAAGTTGTTTCTTTTATTTAGGTATAACCTTTTTCTTTTTATTGTCTAAATCTCAAGATAAAACTATTTCAAGAATACTGACGGGCTAGTATTTCTCAATTTTTAAAGTGACATGTCTTTTTTTTTTAATTTGTTGGTATTATTAACCTTTCTAGATTATTGTATTTATATAAACTCAGATAGATGTGGACAAATATATTTATATATAATAACAACTGATAGACTTGTCATTAGATAACATCGACTAAGTATGTATATAGTTATCATGCAACTATTAAACATAGAACTTTAGATACCCTTCTGGGTGTGCCTAATACTTCAATCTGTGCCATAATGGCTTGTGTCTGTCAGATTTAGTATCTGAAAGCTTCCAATTTAATGTGAACTTGCCTCTCTGCTTTATAATATTGAGAACAACATATGTACTGCCATTTAGCTCTGAAAATTATTTGTTGTAGTCTAAACTCCTACCTTTAAATGGATTCCCAATTTAAAATCAAATCCCCTTCCTCACTAGGCGCATATGGATTTACTGAGAAATTTTCATCTATTGGCCTGTTTCCAACATTGGCTGTATTTTATGTATACATATATGTATTTACCTGTAGTGACGAATTCATTCAAAGTAAGATTAAATCTTGATAAGTCTATTACTTGAAGGTAAGTTAACCATATCATTTCCTTTTCCTCCTGGCTGTAAATAGCCCTGGAAAATGTAGTCACTGAGATACATTGGTTGACTTCTTTGTTGTTTCCTGATTTCTTCAGGTCTGGTTCTATTATTGTCAGGTTCAGTGTCTTCATCTGTAAGTGGTAGTGTCATCAGCCACAGATATGTGGTGTCTTTATTTGCAGATCTGTTTTCTTCAAATCTTATAGACTCTTCACTTGTGGATAGTGATCTGTAATTCAACTTTACCTAGTGTCTGTGCCTATATGGTGCTGGTATCCATTAGTGATTTAAATAACCATTATCTGTAATTCTTTTGTCTTATTCACAACTGTTGGAATCCATTTGGTGATTCCACTATACATGTGACACACTTTAATATTTCTATTTTCAATTTTTCATTAAAATGATTAGACCTGATAATTAACAGATTAGTTCTCAGTGTCCTGTTGAATAGTAATACAACTAGCATTTGTCTATTAAATATGCTTGATATGGAATGATGAGTAATACAACTAGCATTTGTCTATTAAATATGCTTGATATTCCAACTACATGTGTTAGCTTTTTTTAACATATTTTTAGTTTCTAGAACTTTCTCTCAGCCTTAAGACCTGATAATTAACAGATTAGTTCTCAGTGTCCTGTTGAATAGTAATACAACTAGCATTTGTCTATTAAATATGCTTGATATGGAATGATGAGTAATACAACTAGCATTTGTCTATTAAATATGCTTGATATTCCAACTACATGTGTTAGCTTTTTTTAACATATTTTTAGTTTCTAGAACTTTCTCTCAGCCTGGCTTATTGCTCTCAGAATAGAATTATGGGCTGAACACTAGTTCATTGTTATTGTTGATACAAAATTTGAATAAATCTGATGTGAAGGTTGTGCCACTGTCTGATACCACAGATTTAGGCAGGCCATTGGTGGCGAATAGCCTCTCAAGAGCCTCTGCAAGATACTTTCACCACCTTCAGTAATTTGGAACATGTATTAACAACTATTAGTAAGATTTTGATCCTCTATGGACCAGCCTGGACAATATGAATTCTGGTTCAGAGACCCTCAGGTTCAGATCATTGACCAGTTTTATTCTTTTCTGGCATGTTTTGGTTATTCTTACAATACCAGTAGTAATGGATCTTAAACTTAAAAATCTGAGTCCAAAGTAGGCAGTCACCAGACATAAGATCTAGGTAATATTTTCATTGTGATGATCCCTAGGTACCCAATTATGTAAAATGGAACTTGGAATCAACTAGCTGGCGGAGTCACAACTTTGAACTCCATATAATGCAACTGTACTCAATTGAGAGCTCTAGCCTTCAATTCCAGTAGGCTATATGCAGCTCATTAGGGGCCAACTATGTTGAATTTATTTCAGTAAGCTTTGAAATCAAAGCTCACCACAATGGTCTTTTGTGCAATCAATTTGCTGTTAGCTGCTGCATTTAATTCCATCATATTAATTGATCAACTTTTTGAGTTTATTTTGTTTGCAGTTTTTGCAAACAATCAACTTTAGGCTTATTTTAGTTTAGAGTCATAGCCTGATGAAAAATTGAACCACCCCAACATTCATGATGAAACATGCTGAGGGATTCCTTTATCGGATGGAAAAATTTCCAACAATGATCTATGATTGGTCTGTATTATGAATGATTGAATATAAATATAGTCATGTCGTAAGCAAGGCTAATGCTTTTCTCAATTTGTGTATAGTTTTTCCCATCATTGTTCCTACGAGGCAGTACTGTACCACTCCCACTGGCGATGCATCATAAGTTAGTAAGTGCTCTTTCAGTCAAATTGGGCTAATAGTAGTGAATGTAAGATCAGATTGTTCAGTTTTTGGAAGCTCTGTCATGCTTACTATTTCATCTCCAGATTGCATTTTTGTCAAGCAGCTTATATAGTGGTTCAGTATTCTGCTTTATGATGTAGAAAGCTGCTGTTATAATTGATGAGGCTTAAAGTCTGGAGTTTTTTTGTTCGCAGAAGTCTTTGTCTCATTAATCGCTATGACCTTTTTTGCTTTGGACGATCCTATATCCTGGAAATTCCAAGTTTTTTAACCTCAGAAATGCACTTATTTAGGTTTATTTTAATGCCTGAGGCCTTGAACTTATCTAACAGTTTCATAGTAGAAACATAGAATTGTTTTAAAGTTCTAGTCCAATAAAAAGTCATGAAAGAATGAGAGTGCTCCTGATATTCTTTGGGGTGACCGATATCCCAAAAGGCAACCGATTCATTATTTAAGAAATACCTGAACTTGCAGTTAAGTGCAAATCTTATGCTTTATCCTTATCTTCTTATATACAGAGATTGAAATGATATCTCTGCATTATTATTAAGAATTTTGGACACAAAACTCCTTAAAGTGCTTGTCAAAGTCAGGCTCAAAACTGGAAGAACCAGAGCTGCTTGTGCATTTATGGTCATATGTGTTTGGGCACTGCAAATTGTTGCGAATGTCACTAAATTTTAATTTTTTAATTTGATTAGCTTGCCTATAGAAAAAATACCCAATCCAGGTAGCTTGGCCAATTTTCTCAATTGCCTGGATCAAACTGCACCAACCTGTTGTGTTTATATAACCTCAGAATAAACACAGACTCATGTCAGTATGATTAAATATTTATTCAACTTACGTGCAAATGTATAATAACAACTGGCATACTGTTTGCTGGATAACATTGATTAGGTATAACTATAGTTGTTGTACAACTATCTGAGCAAGGGACTTTAGGTGCCCTTCTAAGTGTACTTAATACTTCAAATTTAGTGTGGCAGCCTGCTTTGTCCAGTTGTGGTAACATTTCCAGCCATACTATGACAGCTTGCCTGTGTCAGATTTGGTATCTAGCACTTCCAGTTCAACTTGATCTTACTTCACTGCTTTGAAATATTGACAATAACATGTACTGTCATTTAGCTCTGACAATTATTTGTTGTCTTAACTCAGGGGTCCTCAACCCTATGCACACGGGCACCATGGTGCCCGCAGACCATTGTGCGTGTACCTGCCGCTATCCGAATACGATAAAAAATTATTTATCTGATACAAATAAATTTAATTTTTAAAATTTCTTTATTGTATTATATTGTAATCAAATTGTAGGGCATACTATACTTTACAATAACCAACTATAAATTTACATTGAAAAAATAAAAGGTGCCTGTCACCTGGTTGAAAAAATAAATGGTGCCTGCCACCTGGCCAGTATTATATAATGTGCTCTTAAGTGCAAAAAGGTTGGGGACCCCTGTCTTAACTCTATTTCTAAATAAACTACCAATTTATAGTCAGATCCTCTTCTTAATGGGAGCAATCAAATTTATTGTCTTCATTTATTAATCTGTTTCTGACATTGGTTGTATTTTATCTGCTGCAGAAAGGAGTTTTCTATTAACTGAAAGGAGACCCTTTGATTCCTCTTGGAGACCTTAAAGGAACCGAGCAGGGCAAATTCCTAATGTCCACTCCATACGTTCTTGTCATTGCAGCTGTTATTACTATGTGATTGTTCATATAGTATACGAACATGGATGGGCTGCTCACCAACACGCATTAGCCAGCGTGGTGAGTTTATTGGCTTTTTACCTCTGAGTTTAAGATCAAGAAACACCATGGTCTTTCTTCTCAGTGCCTGATAAGGCAGAATGAATGTTTGTGTAAATGATAAATATTTTTCCAATATATATATACAATTATGACAGACAAAAATAAAGCATGGCCCTTATTCCCAGGAGGCTGTAAAGTCACCAACCAAGGCAGCGGTTGGTGGCTGAAGGCGGAGGGTGCTAAGAATCCCCTGATTGCGGACCCAGGCTGCCATTTGATGACGACTTTTTATTTAGGTACTTACAACTGCAGATCACTTTCAAGTGAAGGAAGATTGCAAGAATTAGAAGAAGAACTGTCTTATATTAAATGGGACATTATTGGACTTTGTGAAGTTAGAAGAAAAGGAGAAGAAACAATTGATTTAAAAAGTGGACATATACTCTATTATAAAGGCACACATATTGGAAATACAAGTGGAGTAGGATTCATTATAAATAAAAAGTGGAAGAACAATATTGTGGAGATTGATGGTGTATCGGACAGAGTGGCAAGATTAGTTATACAACTTAATAGCAGATACCAAATGCAGATAATTCAGGTTTATGCCCCAACAAGTTCTCATAGTGATGAAGTAGTAGAAGATTTTTATATGGATGTACAAAAGGCTTTTGATCAGAGTAAACAGCATTTTAAAATTGTTATGGGAGACTTTAATGCTAGAATTGGTAGACAAATGAAAGATGAAATTGCTGTAGGTAATTTTGGTTATGGTAATAGAAATGAGAGAGGACATAGACTTGTGGAGTTTGCAGAAAAAGAAAAACTTTATATTATGAATTCATTTTTTGAGAAAAATGTTAAAAGGAAATGGACATGGAAGCATCCAAATGAAGGTACAGCAGAATTGGATTATATTTTGACTAACAGAAAATACATATTTCAAGATTGTAATGTTCTTAATAAATTTAACACAGGAAGTGATCATCGATTAGTAAGGTGTAAGTTACGTGTTAATGTAAAACTAGAGAGACAAAAATTATTAAGAAAAACAATATTTACAGTTGATATTCCTAATCTTCAGAAACATTCTAATGAATTTAAATTAGAACTTACAAATAGGTTTCAAGTGTTAGGAGATTTTGAACATGATTCAGATTTGAATGAAATTAATATGAAAATAACTGATACACTTTTAAAAACTGCAACAAACATAGCTGGTAGAAAAAAGCAGCAATTGACTAATAAAATTTCTACTGAGACTAGAGAATTTATGAAGAAAAGAAGGAATATGAAGATATACAAAAATGATGTATTAAAAAGAATTGAATATCTCGAATTTTGTAAAATGGTACGGAAAAGAGTTGAAAATGATATAAGAAAGTATAACTGTGAAATAGCAAGGAAAGCTGTAGAAGAAAATAAAAGTCTCAAAAATGTTAAACAACATTTTGGTATTGGTAGGAAATTTATATCTGCAATAAGAAAAAAAAGATGGAATTATTACTAAAAAGAGAGATGACATCATGAAATTGGTAGAAGATTTTTATCAAGAATTATATAGTAATAAAGAACAAGTACCTCCTATATCTATTACATCTTCCGAATTGCCCAGAATTTTAAATGAAGAAGTGAGACATGCAATTAAGTGTATGAAGAAAGGAAAGGCTCCAGGAAATGATGGAATTATAATTGATATATTAAAAGAAGCAGGTGAAGAAATAGAAACAATTTTAGCAAAGTTATATACCAAATGTCTAAATGATAAAGATGTACCAGAAGATTGGAAGAATGCAGTAATAATATTAATATTTAAAAAAGGTGATAAAGAAGATATTAGAAATTACAGACCTATCAGCCTTTTATCAGTTTTATATAAAATTTTTACCAAGATAATTACAACTCGTCTACAGAGAACTTTGGATTTCCACCAACCAAGAGAACAAGCTGGATTTAAAAGTGGTTTTAGTACAATAGATCATATCCAGGTATTGAGAGAAGTCATAGAAAGGACAAATGAATATGAGTTGTCATTATGTTTTGGATTTGTAGATTATGAAAAGGCATTCGATTCTATACACATTTCTTCAGTGATTAAAGCATTGGATCATCAAGGTATAGATCCAGGATATTGTCATATTTTAAAGAATATTTATAAAAATGCAACAGCAACAATTAGATTACATAATGATACTGGAAAAATCAACATTGAGAAAGGTGTAAGACAAGGTGACTCCATATCTCCAAAACTCTTTACAGCAGTGCTGCAAGAAGTATTTTGTGGATTAAAATGGGAAACTAAAGGAGTGAAAGTAAATGGAGAGTATTTAAGTCATTTAGATTTCGCAGATGATGTAGTTGTTTTTGCAAATAATGCTTCAGAGCTGCAGGAAATGTTGCAGGAGTTAGCAGATGGAAGTAGAAAAGTAGGACTAAAGATAAATGTTAAAAAGACTAAAGTAATGTTTAATCGATTTGCTCAAAATATGAAAATAAAGATTGATTATGAAGAATTAGAAGAAGTTAACAGTTACAAATACCTTGGTCAGATTATTAATACAGATGGAAACATAATGGAGGAAATTAATCATAGAATTAAACTTGGTTGGAGTGCTTTTGGTAGAAATAACTTGATACTAAAAGGAAATATGCCTATGTGTTTGAAAAGGATGGTTTTTAACAAATGTGTTTTACCAGTTCTTACTTATGGATCTGAGACTTGGACACTTAATAGAAGAGCAATACAGAGACTTCAGACCACTCAAAGGAGTATGGAGAGATGTATGTTGGGAGTAACAAGAAGAGATCGAAAACGCAATGTATGGGTAAGACAACAAACAGGTGTTACTGACCTTATTGAAAAAATTAAAAGATTGAAATGGAGTTGGGCTGGACATATTTCTAGAAGAGATGATAATAGATGGACAATTGAAATTTTAAACTGGATTCCAAGAGATTGTAAAAGACCCAGAAAGAGACCACATGTGAGATGGATGGATGAAATAAGAAAATGTGCAGGGGTATTGTGGAGAAGAGAAGCTAAAGATCGGAGAAGATGGATTAAACTTGGAGAGACCTTCATCCTGCAGTGGATTGATAATGGTTGATGATAATGATGATGATATATATATATTCATTTATCTGTAGCAATGATTGTTGAATCTATCAAGACATTGAATGTGGACAAGTCCATTATTTGAAGGTTGCAGAATTGTAAAACATCTTTTTGCTGATTGTTCAACAGAAACAGTAATATCAGTAAATAGAATGATTATATCTTTAAAACTCACAATAGCAACCATATAAACATTAGTTTGTCCAGAAATTAAACAAAGATGATCTTAAATAACTTACGTAATTTGATAAAAGTGCAGATGAATACAGAGAACAAAGTGTGTCGAACATTTGCATAAATGTATTGAGTCACATAATTTTATTATTCCTGACATCATGAATTGTGTGTTAATGGAAGAAAACATTTAAATTTGTGTAATGAGAAGAGACATGTTTGAACAAATTTTTCAAATAAAAGCTTTTGTTTTTTTCTTTTTTAAAAAAGTTATTACCGCTAGACTTAACACCTGTATATAGTTAACGTATATTGAGAATCTTTATTTCCAGAGTGTTTTTTTTGTTTAATTATCACACTTTTTAAATCTAAATCCCAAAATAAAACTTAGTTGCGGTTAGTTGCCTTTTCAGCAATTTTATTTACTTACAACGAATACTGAAAGTTTTAATAGAATACTGAAAGTTTTAATAAACGTAGCTGAAATCATATGATACATCTCAATTTTTAAAATAAAATGTCATTTGGAATAAATGACCTCTTTTTTAATTTGTTAGTATTGACCTTCCTTAAAAGAAAAGGGTAGAGAAAGGCCTATAGTTGTCATAAAACTGAAGTATCAGTAAAATATGTAGAAACTGACTTGATGTCAGATCTATATTTTTATGCAAGTGAATTAGCCTGGATTCAAAACTTTCGGTTTTTTTTTTTTTTAATTTCAAGATATTAGCTTGAATAATAATGGGAGTAAAAGATTTCTCTTTCTCTTTTGTTTTCACTGATGGAAGAAAATGCCAGAAAGCAATCTGGTACAGCATTAAATGATCTGGTGTCATTGGATTACTTAATTTTACAGTAGATGTCTCTGGAGTAGAAACCCTTAATAATGTTCACTGTTATTTATAGAATTCTTAAGAGAATGTTTTCAGAACATTTGTAAATAAGCAGCAAGAAATTACTTGTGGAATTTACTATGAACATGTGTACAGATTTATCAGAGCATACGATTACCATATCCTGAAGATTTAAAGGTTGCCACTCCTTGTTTGCCTCCACTTGCATGGTATTTTTATCATGACACTCCTTAGCTCTCACATTCCTACTTCCTATAATAACTGTATTTGGGGTTACAGTTTTAAGTGATTACTGATATAGGCATCAAGGTTTTTTTTTTTTTTGGAAGCACGAAAATTTGTCTGTAATATCAACAAATGCTCCAATCTCATGTTCGGTAAGATTTAAATTTAGAAACAGATTTAAATTATTGTTTAAAAAGAATGTAAACAATATTTATCTAAATCGCATGTTGAAAATTGATAATAAATTGAAAGTATGCTAGCCTTTCTCACATGCGCAATTATAACAGAGAAAGCCAATCAGATTTTAAACAGATATCTAATAAATAATCAAGCTTAGACATGAGACAGAGATTTTGATAGAAAAGGTTGATACCAACCTTTTCTAAACTTAACTTTTATATATATAAGCCAGTCTTAAGCATCTTAGCCTGAAAGCTTTAAATATATAAACAAATACAATTATCATTCATTGTGTTATAAATATAATATATTACGGCACGAAATCTCAGATTTACTATACCGCAATTTTCATAGCAGCAACGTTTGTAAACAATATTTATCTAAATCGCATGTTGAAAATTGATAATAAATTGAAAGTATGCTAGCCTTTCTCACATGCGCAATTATAACAGAGAAAGCCAATCAGATTTTAAACAGATATCTAATAAATAATCAAGCTTAGACACGAGACAGAGATTTTGATAGAAAAGGTTGATACCAACCTTTTCTAAACTTAACTTTTATATATATAAGCCAGTCTTAAGCATCTTAGCCCGAAAGCTTTAAATATATAAACAAATACAATTATCATTCATTGTGTTATAAATATAATATATTACGGCATGAAATCTCAGATTTACTATACCGCAATTTTCATAGCAGCAACGTTTGTAAACAATATTTATCTAAATCGCATGTTGAAAATTGATAATAAATTGAAAGTATGCTAGCCTTTCTCACATGCGCAATTATAACAGAGAAAGCCAATCAGATTTTAAACAGATATCTAATAAATAATCTGAGATTTCATGCCGTAATATATTATATTTATAACACAATGAATGATAATTGTATTTGTTTATATATTTAAAGCTTTTGGGCTAAGATACTTAAGACTGGCTTATACATATAAAAGTTAAGTTTAGAAAAGGTTGGTATCAACCTTTTCTATCAAAATCTCTGTCTCGTGTCTAAGCTTGATTATTTATTAGATATCTGTTTAAAATCTGATTGGCTTTCTCTGTTATAATTGCGCATGTGAGAAAGGCTAGCATACTTTCAATTTATTATCAATTTTCAACATGCAATTTAGATAAATATTGTTTACAAACGTTTCTGCTATGAAAATTGCGGTATAGTAAATCTGAGATTTCGTGCCGTAATATATTATATTTATAACACAATGAATGATAATTGTATTTGTTTATATATTTAAAGCTTTCGGGCTAAGATGCTTAAGACTGGTTTATATATATAAAAGTTAAGTTTAGAAAAGGTTGGTATCAACCTTTTCTATCAAAATCTCTGTCTCGTGTCTAAGCTTGATTATTTATTAGATATCTGTTTAAAATCTAATTGGCTTTCTCTGTTATAATTGCGCATGTGAGAAAGGCTAGCATACTTTCAATTTATTTTAAAAAGAATGGAAAAAAAATATAGTGTCCATAATGATTGGGAGAAGGCATATATTTTGACACTGGTTTTAATAGACACACACATATATATATTATAACCTAATGAAAATGGCCATTTGGAACCTATAAATCCTCGCCTTAGCCTTGCCACTTCTCTCTCTACCTGACACACACACGTAACCTTCAGAGTGGATGGTCTCGGGATCGATGGTGATAAGACAACATATAATAAAATTGCCAACATGCTAAATTGCAACTTTAATGGAAAATCTATTTATTTCTTTATTATCTACTAATAATTTTTTTAATTATCTACATTAATCTCCGACAAATGGGCTAACTAATAAAAATTTTAACGAAATCTCTGCATTACATATGTTAATAGTTTAAAAAAATAAATTATGAGAAAACAAGAAAAAAAATAGTTTAAAAGTAGATTTTTAAAAAAAAAATAAAATTAATAAAAAGAAAGATTGCATCGTTTTTTTTTAAAGAATAAATTGTTTTTATTAAGAGTAGGGGTGGGGAAACAGAATCAGGTGAGATAAATATTTCAAATTCACTTTCTTTTTATAGTTAAAAGAAAAACAAAAGTAAATGTTAAAAAAGTAAACGAATGTAAAAAGATTTTAAAATAAAAATTGTCAATAGAATTGGTCTTGCAAACTATCTCATCAGCAGGAATGAACTTAAATTTGAAAGATTCCTGACCTATGAGCTAGCAAATAAATCTAAAAAATGATTAGATAAATAAAATGTAAAGTGTATTTAAAAACCAAATTAAATTTATGATAAAAATTAAACAATAAGAAAGTTAAGTATAAAACTGGCAGCTTGTCCATTGTTATCGAGGTAGTTAGTTATTTCTTTCTCAAAAGATCAGTTTGCGTTCCAGGTCATTGAGAGCATAATCAACAAGATCTGCAGAGAGCCGGTTATTTACTTGCTGTGGAAAATTGAAATGCAGAAGCCATAGAAGTAGCAACATGCATTGCTAAAGAGTGCTAGGAGTTTTTATGGGCTTCATGCTCCAGGGTCTTCAGCTCCACCAACTTTGATCACCTGCAATAAATGCCTCGATTATAGTGTAGATGCTGCTGCATACTCTCCTATTATCTGCCAGAAACATGGAAAAAAACCATGAAGCTATCACTGGAGACTTCAAGACCAGTCAGCTGGAAATGCAAAACCAAAGGAAAGTAGGTCAACTGCAGAAAGATGATGTCATCTTACCATAATGAAAAACCTAATTTAAATATAACCTTCCAATCATAAACTAAATGTCTAGACAAATTTTCTTAAAAGAAATGAATTATAATGAAGGACAGTTAGTGATATGGAGTTACTAATAATTATTGTATATTTCTTTAATTTCTGTGTTTAATTGTATTATTACATTTATTGATTATATGTGTGAGTGAATAAAAAGTGTTTATTTAAATGTTGCTTGGTCTATGCTCTCTCCCTCTTTTAACTGCATCACCAGGAGTTTTAGATTAGAATTAGTTAATGTATTAGTTAATTTATGCACTGGTTCCTCTGATCAAGATGTTTGAATGTGCCTGGGTGTATTTCAAGTGCTGGGTTCATGTGCATGTCACTCAGGCATGCTGGCTATATATAACCTATATGGTTAGATGGTGCCTGAGAGTTGTTCTCAAAACAAATAGTGCTTTGGATGGTAGGTGTTGTCCCAACAGTATGGAGGGGTGCTATGGTCAGGACTGTGCGTTTGTATAACCTCGATCTGAATGTGCAATCTGGTGCCAGTCATATAAGAAAATAATAAACATTAATAAATAAAAGATAGCAAAATATATATATATAAATATTTATAGACAGCGGATGGTGACAAACGTACCAATGTCCTTGGAAAGATACTGGTTCATTACAATATATGTAGTCAATCGTAATCATTTCTAGAAATTGGGGTGGCAATGTATATTTAAATTTCTCAAATATTATTAGCTACATTATTATCCAAAATTACTATTTTAAAGCTTATTATACCGATATTATTTTACTTCATTTGTTAAATTTGAGGCAAATTAAATTGCATCTGCTTTCATCAATATTAAAATTCTGTATATTGTAAAGGGAATACAAGATGTCAAATAACTAAAAATAATTTTGATTTTGCTAGCGATAATTGATGAAGTTAAATTTGATTTCCAATTTTAAAAAAAATGTTATTGTTATTTTAATGCACGTGTGTGCGCGCTCATACACATAATTTTTTTTTTTTTAGAGAGAAGATAGGAGAAGAAAGAACTATGAAAAATCAATGAGAAAATATAATAAAATTGAAAATAATTAATATTTCACTTGCACAATATTTATTATTTATTATTGTACAATATATGGGGAAAATGTATTTTTGCTAATAAAAGTTTTTATGCTTTCTATTAAAGTTTTGAGAAATATTTTTTAAAAAAATATATATATATTAAACTTTATTAACTTTCAAATCTGACTTAAGATTTTGAACTTGAGTCAATCTGTTTGAATAATTATATAGATGTGATTACAGTACATTAATTATATATTTTAATAACCACAGATGTTTTATTTATTAGGAAATTTATTTCTCTGACAATAAGAACAATTCAATTAATCAGCTCAAGCACAACTATGTTTATTGTAAACTTGAATAATCAAGTTTTGAAGATGAGTTCCTAATCTTAGTTGATTTGAATTTTAGATTTTTAGCTTAAATAATAAAATAGACTTTACTAAAACTTATAATTTGTTTCAAATTAACTTTATTTACAGTTGTATTTTTTTTTTCATGTGTCAAAGCATCGGCTGGGAAGCGAACCCGGGACAACTGCTTGTAAGGCAGCTGTGTTGACCGTGCGGCCACCAACGCTTGACTATTTACAGTTGTATTTTATTGCAAATAAAGTCGCAATAATATTTCATTTTGTTTGTTTGCTTGTTTAAATAAATAAGTTTGATTTTCATATTATAATTTTATTAACTAATGATCATTATTTGTAAATATTCTAATATACTATCTATGATGGTTTCCTAAGAACTTTTACTATTTGTATTTTTTATTTTTTTTAGAAATTCTCATTTACTCATTCTTACTTTTTTATTATTTCTTTAATCTTTATTGGCAATTTACCAAGACAGAAGTGTGTTCATATAGTTTTATTTTTTTAACAGTTGAATGATCTTTCACCGTTTAATTTCTTCAGCATAATCACTACCAGTAAAATGAATATTTCTCTAACATTAGTTGGGTTGTAACACAATTGAAGTTTAATTAAAGAACCTAAGATTCAGAAGAATAACCTCTTTGATTTGCCACCACCCTTTGCAAGCTAGCAGCAAGCGTGTTTTTTTGGTAACTTCAGAGATAAATTACTACTATATAAGTTGTAATATTTAAATACAAGTCTACTACTATACCCCTGGGTTTTGTTTTATGTGGTAGATAGGTTCCGCAGAAAACCTGCATTAAAAAAATCGCACAAAAATAGACTTAACTTACCTTGAAAAATGGGGAATAGGTTCTGTCATTTTCAGAAATCACATAAAAGCAAAGCAACAAGGAAAAATTACTTTAAAATTTGCATTAAAAAAATAAGGAAATAAAGTATGACTAATAAAAAATTTCAAATATTTGAAAAAAATTAATACAAGACAAACTTTTTGTATTAACTACAGTATTTAATTTTACATTTTTTTCATAAATATTTTAATCATTACCGCTATTTGACAATATGCATTCGTTTGTGAACTGGTAAGAAATCAAATTCGTCACGAGCAAGCACAACTACCACCTCTTTCAGTCTTGTGCTGTGTTAATGGTTTTCTGTTGACAAGGTAATCGGTGATTAAACTTTGAGATGATGATTTTACTAATTGTTTATAAAGCTCATGACATCCAGACATATAACTATTTAGCTCTCATTGGAATTTAAGAGGTTGTTCATTATAGGAAACTCAGATTTCAGCATTTTCTGATGTTTGTCTTTGTCTCACACATCAACCTAAAATTTATGATTAACTGCTTTTTACTACTGAAATAAATTTTAAATGTTCACATTTTGTTTCTATATTAAAAAATGACATTGCAATCAAAACAAAAAGATTATACATTATCATTAGAAAGATTAATTTCAGTTTACAAAATCAATAAAATCTTCGTTGTTTATTTTAAAAATCGAAAACATTATTTATTTTGGTTATACCTAACAAAATACGCTTTAAAAGTTTAAAATTTTTGAATATTTATTGCAATATTTTTATACGTAAGTATAAATCTATTATTATTATTTACTCATTAGTATAAATAGAATATTTATATAGAAGCTAAGATTGTAAATACAGCTTCAGGCCATATTCATGTTAGCTGCTAATATAGAAGCTAAGATTGTAAATACAGCTTCAGGCCATATTCATGTTAGCTGCTAATATAACCTTATATTTTTGAAGAAAAAAAGTATTTCAAATCAAAATAAGTTATTAATAATTTAAATTTCTTGATATCTAATAAATATAATGAAGTATGAAAGATATTAAGAAGAAACACGAATCGCATAACTTCAAAATCGCATTAAAATAATCCGCATAAAACAAGACCCAGGTGTATATACTTTTAAGCTAGATATAATTAGAAGGGATTTGAACTTAGACTTGTATAAGATGGAGTGGATGTCTAAAGGGAACTTGAAAGTCTGGGTTCAAATCCCTTCTAATTACTATATAAGTTATAGCAGGAAGTTATTATAGTGAATTTTATATTCAGAAAATAATAATAATAAAAAAAACATCATGAAAAAAGTTCAATTCATGTAGAAAATTAAAAAATTTTAAACTATAATTTAATAATATAAATAATTTTATATTGACATAATAATATATTTCTTTCATTGTATATATATTAGAAAATATATTAATGCTCAAACAAGTCTTTTAAGTTAAGGCCAAACTGGTCTAAATTTTCAAATATTAAATATCATTACACTGGTGTGTTTTTTTTAATCAAAATGATACTGGAAGTCATTGACTTATTTTATTCTATGTCTGTAATTGTATATTGAAGTGTAGGAGTAATAATTGTGCTTTCTAAAAAATATAAGACCTTGCTAATGAATTAAAAAAATGTAATCTTTTTTTATCAGATCACCATCTTGAATTTTTAAAAAAATTTATAACAAATATAATTTATAACACATCATCTGTTTGAATACAATAATTATAAAAATATATAGATTGTTAGAAAGAGCAAATATGGAAGAATGTAATAAAGCTGATAGAAAAGAGAAAATATGAAAAAATATGATAGTCATTACCTAAAAAAAAAAAATTAAGAAAAAAAGCTATTTTCAACACTTTTAAACGTTTATTTTTACATTGATTCTAAATTTTGAAAGTTAAATATTAAGATGACAATTTCATAGACAGCTTCATCACATTTGTCATAAAATCCTGAAAAAAATTATATATAACGACTTACCTGAGGTAATTTTTCATTGTAAAAATTGCAAAAACAATGTGATTGGTGACTTCCATTTTTACTAGCTGACCCAGATCCTGTCTTTCCATATCAGGGTATCTTCTAGAAATTTTTGTTTGTCCTTCCATGCAAGATATCTGTTGAAAATATGTTTGGTTTTTTTAGTGGGGGAGGGGGGGCACAGTAAGAACAGTTTATGAGATATTACGTTAAAGAGAACTAGTAAATTGTAATGTATTATTATATGTTAATTATTACATTATTGAAAAATGGGGTGTGACCTAAAATATGTATTTTTTCAAGTAAAAAGTATACTCAAAAGAAAAAAAAAGTCAAACAAAAATTTATCTACAATAAAATGAATAAAAACTAAGTAAATCAATAAACATCAAAATAAACACATTTATTATGAGCACTGCTTATATATATATATATATATATGTGTGTGTGTGTGTGTGGGAGATGATATATGAGATAGTGGATAGCTGAGAGTGCTTGAAAGTCAGTGTTCAAGAGATTATTACAAAATTGTAACTAATGAGTACAATGCTACTGTAATAATGCAATAAATGAATGATCTTATAAATAAAATCATGATATATCTTGCCTATTGCACTAACCATATAGGTATATGATTCTCAGTGTGAATGTGCATGGTTTTATTGTCATTGAAATATAAATTACCTAAAATTCTAAAGCATATTTATTGCTTTTCTACACATATTTCATTATATAAAAATATAAGTAATGAAAAACACTAATTGAATACTCACTAATGAGAAAATTGATTCCTGGCCGGCGCAACACATAAACATTATGATTCCAAGTTCGAAGTCCAGTTGTGAAGAAGCCCTAGATGCAATTTCCATGCTTATGCTTGCAAATAAAGTCACTAACTTTTTTTTTTTGGTCAATGCAGTTTCTAGATCTGAATTATCACTAAAATTAGCTTCTACAAAGAGATGGCAAGGCTCACAAATACATACATTGGCAATCGGAGCAAGCCATAAGAGAGTTTCATACATTTTACAAATGCTAAAAGAAAAAATTAAAAATTGCATTTCAGAAAAAAAAATCATAAAAAATATAAATTTTATCGTAGGAAAAAAATACATTTTTTTGAACAAAGGGAGAGCATACAGATACATACATCGGCAATTTAATAATCACAGCAAGTCTTGAGAAAGTTCATTTTAGTGATAAAAACATTTTATGAATGCTAAATCTAAAAAAAAAGAGAAAATTTAAAAATTGCATTTCAAAAAAAAAATTAATAAAAAATGTAAATTTTATTGTAGAAAAAAAAATGTATACCTCATTTTAAACACAACAAGATGGCAGAACGAATGATCTGAGACCTGTAAGTATAAGACTTACTGATTCCACACAAGCTCAGTTTAAAATCTAAACTTCTGAAAAGGGGTTTTGGTAGGAAAGGAGTTATAAACAAGGAAAAAGTAAAGTTTATTATCAGAGTTTTAAAAAATTTACTTTTCAACTTAATAAAAGTGATCGTATCATATTGAAGTGGACAGTTCAAGACCGAGAGCAAAGATAAAACAGAGGTTGAATATTTAAAGTTATTTAGAAAGAAGATATTGAAGAAGTAGTCAAACTTTTTATAAATTTTACGACTCAAACATCATATATGCAATTTATGTGTGTGTGTATGTGAAAGTCTTAATCCTAGAAATATTTGTTAAATAAAATTTCTATTTATTTAATAGGTAAATTCAATTCATTTTAAAAGCATTTTTGTCATAAGACTTCATTAAATAATTAATGTCTATAATAAATCTTAAAACAGGCAAAACTCTCCATACAGTAGTGCCAACCAGAGTAATCAACAGATGCCAGAAGTCTGGGGATATTGGATGAGTAGTCACTAGATAGGGATTTTATGCATAAGCCTTCTGGCATCCATTGATTACTCTGGTTGACACTGAGTGGCACTACTGTATGGAGAGTTTTGCCTGTTTTAATAACAGTAATGTGCTAGCATAAGAAATAGTGATCATGTGATATAATAAATCTTCTTTGTTGTCAAAGTTATTTTAATTTTAAATGTTTTGCAAAATAAAAATTTAGAATGTAATATAATAAAGCTGATATTTTTCTAAGTATAAGCTTAATTTATTTAAAAATAATTAAAAAAATGTAAAATTATATGTTTTAGTTTATTTAATCAGGCTATCTTATGTTTTCTGGACTGATTATTGTAAAACCAATTTAAAGACTAAAAAAGAAAATATTTTAAGTATTTAAGATTATTGCATAATTAAAAGTTGATCATAATTAATTATTTCATCAGAATTAATCTCCAAGATGGTGGCTGAGTGGTTAGCACAGCTGCCTTATAAGCACTTGTCCCGGGTTTGTTTCCCAGCTGACTCTAACAAAAAAAAATACTGGTTCAAACCAAAATATTTCCTGCTTAAAACGAAAATCATGCTTGAATAATTAAAAAATCTTGGACCACTCTGACTGAAAGCACCTGTCTCTTTATCAATGTTCTGCATATCCCTTTGCCTTGGTAAATATTTTTATTAAATTACTAAGAGTTTATGTCGACTATCACCTAAGATTTAATAATGAATTAAGATTGATATAAAGAATATTTGAAAATTAAAAGTACACACAAGAATTGAAATTAATAATTGTCAATGAAATGTAAACCTATCCTAGTTTAGAGACTATGTCCTATATTATTGTAAAAACTGCATGGAATTCTTCAAAATTAGAAGCTTTAAAAAATTACAATATTTATTTATAAAAGTTTTCTATCTCACACACAAAAAAAAATCATTTGAATATATAATTTTGTTCATCACTATCATAATTTTCAAGTGTTTTCTCTTTAATAGGTTTGATCTTGTTATATATTGAAAATGTGTATATTATTTATGTTTATATTTTTATGGGTAAGAATATGTGGTACTGTTCTATTAGCCAGTATCAGCTGTTTCATGGCATTGTTGCTATGCAAAAACAAATATAATGCTACCATACTTTTGAATGCAGAATGCAAGAGTTCTGCAAACTTTAAATCTACCCACCCTGAAGTGGTATGGTAATGAAGTGTTAACATTGGTAAAAAAATAGGATTGTGTGCACTTGCACAAACTGCGCAAGACAAAGCAAGCCGTTAGTTACAACAGAAAAAAAAAGTAGTGTCTATTTGGTTGAGTTTTGCATAGCAGCTGTGTAAACGGCATATTTATGTGTTTTTGCATATAAATAATGCCATCAAGTGGCTGACAGCGGCTAATAGAACAGTACCAAATATATTTCATACAAGGTGTAATCTAGAATGCAGAATAACGTAAATGTTGTCTGTATTAAAAAGTTGCGTACATAATAAATTTATCATTAGTTTTAATAAAATGAAAAATAAATAAATGATTAAAATATGTTACTGGGTTCCCAATATGAATTTATAAAATGCAAAAAAAAGAAAAGAATTATATATTTTATTGCATCATATGGGATTGAGGAATATAGGAAGTGAAGTCCTTAGTTTTCTTTTAGATTTTCAGGTAATTGTGACAGTTGAAGTACAATGATTAAGAGGTATTACTTCTTGCTTTATAGAAATAATCAACAAGCAAGTTTTTATTATTTTTATTGACAAATTAAACATATCCTTTTATAATATATGTTTATTGTACCAGACAAATCAATTTGAAGCAACGAGCCCAGAAACACTGATGATGAAACTGATCATCTAATGTTCACACTACATGTCAAGCATTCATTATATATCGTTTTCCCAATTGCTTAACTAAAGAATCAATGACACATTTATTTACGGTCAAAATTTTATTCATATAGTGCAATCTTTTCTACACCATTGTCTGAACCACCCACTATCTCTGATTTACATAGCCTGATTACTTCAAGTATAATCTCCCCTATCAATACTCATTTATTTGTCTGGACTGACTGCACACGTAATATTATATATAGACCTCGGAAATAAGCTCTTAACAAGCTTTGCAGAATATCCCCAACCCCAGACTGGTTTCCACTACTGGCATCCTCAGTGAGGTGCTAGGATATTCAAGCATTAGATTAAAAATACCAGGACAAGCCCAGCACTTTATCTAATGGGTAACTATTAAGCAGAAAATGTGAAATTTTTAGCCACCCATATGTCTTCCAATCCAGCTATCTAACTTAAATAGCCATATGGGACTGAAGTAAGTTCAGATACCCCATATATTAATAGCTTTAGCAATATAAAATCACCAAAGTCTTAATAGCAAAAAATAAAATTACAAAAAAAATCAAGTCCGATGTCACATGACCTAATTTAACAAGTTTGTATTACAAATGTTATATATAGAGCTCACAAATAAGCTCTTAACAAGCTTTGCAGAATATCCCCAACCTCACCTGTTTATGCTACTGACATCCTCAGGTGATAGGATAATATTAGCTAGCACAAATCAACTTTATTTGCTTTGGGTAATAATGTTTCAATACCCATGTAGTGTGTTCTCCATGTTTTATTTATGTATCTGGTGAAGCCACTGAAGTCATGCTAAAAATACAATCAGTAAATGAAATATTTTTTTCACAAGCAATGACAGTCAGATACTACTATCGACTTTAAATTTAATGTTTAGTCTTTGTAATAGAACAAAATATTGAGCACTGTTTGATTTTTATAAAATAATAGGGAAATAAATATTTAAATAGTGAGAAATTGTTTTTGTCATTAAAGGGAAAAGGTAAATGTAATTCAATAAATTCCTTTCAAATCAAGGAATATTTCGTTAATTGGAAGAATTGTTTAATACTAAATGGATAATATTGGTCTTAGTGATTTAAAAAAAAAGAATAAAGAGACAACTGATTTAAAGAATAGAGTTGTTCTTTACTACAAAATCACAAATAGTGTATTAGAAAAAGTGTGATTCATTAGAAATAAAAAACTGGTTTACTAATGGTATATCAGGAAAAATATCAAAAAAAAGTTATTAATGAAGAAATATCAGCAGATAATTCATGTTTATGTCTTGACAAATTCTCATTGTGATAAAAAAGTAAATTGTCTTTATATAGATGTACAAAATGCCTTTAATCAAACCAAACATTCTAAAATTGTCTTGGAAGACTTTACTGCCAGAATTACTAAACATTTTAAAGATTAAAGTGATGTGGATATGACAAAAAATACAGATTTGTGAAATTTTCAGAAAAATAAAAACTGTAGATTATAAATTCCTTTTTCTTTGAGAAAAATGCTAAATGGATGTGGAAATTTGCAGATATAGTAGAATTTGATTATCTTTTGACTAATAGGAAATATTTACTTTGACTGTAATGTTTATAATAACTGCAACACAGGGAATGATGATCAATGAATGAGATATAAAATATATATGAAAGGAAAACTGAAGAAACAAAAACTATTAAGAAGGACAGAATTAATAGTTGATATTCCTAACCTTTAGATCCACTAACAATGAATTAAAATTAAAATTTGCCAATTCTTTTAAAATATTAACAGATTATAAAATTGATTTAGATTTAACTGAAATCAATAAGAAGGTAATTGATATTCTATTACGAACTACAAAAAAGATATTTGATACATACACACAAAAAAAATAATTTACCAGTCAATTTTTTTCTGAGACAAAATACGACATGAAAAAAAGAGAGATTTTTTAAAAATGATTCTTTAAAAAGAATTGGATATCTAGAGTTTTGTAAAATGGTATGAAAAAGAATAATGGCACAGTTATTTGAAGTAATAATAATATAAGTATTTGAAAGAAAAATCTTTCAGCAATGAGAAGATAAGATTAAACTATTATTTAAAAAAAATGACATCATGAAATATTAAAACAGGCAAAACTCTCCATACAATATTGCCATTCAGTGCAAGCCAGAGTAATCAATGGATGCCAGAAGGCTTGTGCATAAAATCCCTATCTAGTACCTACTCATCCAATATCCCCAGACTAGTTTCTGGCTTATGGTCTTCATCAGTGAGGAGTTTTGGATCTGAGAGCATTGCACCTAGATCTTAGGATCTAATTAACCCTCCAAGGCCACAAGCCAGAAACTAATCTGGGGATATTGGATGAGTAGGCACTATATGGGGATTTTATGCACACACCTTCTGGCATCCATTGATTATTCTAGCTTGCACTGAGTGGCAATACTGTATGGAGAGTTAAGCAAGCATAAGAAATGGTGATCATATGTGGAAGAATTCTATAAGAACTAGCTGCCCTGCAGCTTTGCTCACATTATTAGAAAATTACCAAAATTTTTAAAAACAAATATCATAAAGCAAAAAATCCATAGCCCATGTAATTTTCCAAAAAAAAAAATTGTGCAAGATTATGGTAATATTTGTTGAGTTATTAAGTAAAAAGCAAACAAACAAATTTTATATATATATAATTATTCAAACCAATACAATAATTAATACAGTAAACAATATTTAAAAAAAAAAACATATCTACCACAATTTAATAGAAGTACTTTCAACTATCTATGTAGTAGTCGTTATCAACTAGATCCAAATTGTATTAGAAAAAACCATTACAAATGTGAACAAAAAGTAATATGTCATTCATCAATTTTCCCACAATTCATTAATTTTTATATTGGCAGCCTGTTTATTTATCAAATGTTGCTTTTCACTTTTTATTAACAAAGCTTCTTTAATTTTGCATTTATTATTATTTTTTTCAATACACAAAATCTTAACTTTATTAAAATCAAAACCATAATTACATGTTACATTATGATCAAAAAATACTGATGGTGATACATCATCATTTCTAACATTCTCTTGTCTTGATTTTTGTGCTCGTTTATATAACAACAAATGCTCCTTTGATCTTTTCTCCAATGTACATCAGGATTCACCTATATATGCCTTTCCACAAACACACATCCATTTATATATTGCACAACTTTGATATAAAATACTACATCTATTTTTTTAATTATTTATTAATCTATTTAAATTAGGAGTAGTATAAAATGTGACTCAACATATATTTTTATATATCTGTTTTATAAATTTCACTTGTTCATTACAAATAAATAGTATTGATATCCAAGTATATTTTATTTTATCAATATCTATAGCACTTAAAATATTACTATTATTATTAAACTTAGTAACAATATTATAAATTAATTTATGATCATATCCGATAGTTAACAAATCCATAGTAAATACATTTATGTTATTTATTTTATCGGAACTATATTTACATAACTTATTATTCCTAAATAAAAATGATTTTAAACCAGATAATTTATGTACTATTGGCACATTTGAATACCAAGGAATATATCCTCTTTTTTCAATATTGAAAAAAGAGGATATATTCCTTGGTATTCAAATGTGCCAATAGTAAAGAGGATATATTCCTTGGTATTCAAATGTGCCAATAGTACATAAATTATCTGGTTTAAAATCATTTTTATTTAGGAATAATAAGTTATGTAAATATAGTTCTGACAAAATAAGTAACATACATGTATTTACTATGGATTTGTTAACTATCGGATATGATCATAAATTAATTTATAATATTGTTGCTAAGTTTAATAATAATAGTAATATTTTAAGTGCTATAGATATTGATAAAATAAAATATACTTGGATATCAATACCATTTATTTGTAATGAACAAGTGAAATTTATAAAACAGATATATAAAAATATATGTTGAGTCACATTTTATACTACTCCTAATTTAAATAGATTAATAAATAATTCAAAAAATAGATGTAGTATTTTATATCAAAGTTGTGCAATATATAAATGGATGTGTGTTTGTGGAAAGGCATATATAGGTGAATCCTGATGTACATTGGAGAAAAGATCAAAGGAGCATTTGTTGTTATATAAACGAGTACAAAAATCAAGACAAGAGAATGTTAGAAATGATGATGTATCACCATCAGTATTTTTTGATCATAATGTAACATGTAATTATGGTTTTGATTTTAATAAAATTAAGATTTTGTGTATTGAAAGAAATAACAATAAACGCAAAATTAAAGAAGCTTTGTTATTAAAAAGTGAAAAGCAACATTTGATAAATAAACAGGCTGCCAATATAAAAATTAATGAATTGTGGGAAAATTGATGTATGATGTATTACTTTTTGTTTATATTTGTAACGGTTTTTTCTAATACAATTTGAATCTAGTTGATAACGACTACATAGATAACAATTTGAATCTAGTTGATAACGACTACATAGATAGTTGAAAGTACTTCTATTAAATTATGGTAGATATTTGTTTTTGTTTTTTTAATATTGTTTACTGTATTAATTATTGTATTGGTTTGAATAATTATATATATTTTATTATAATTGGAATATAGACATTGATTAATAATTTATATGTATATAAAACAAAAACAAGTTATAATCACGTAACTTGCTATCACTTGTATTTATGATCAATAGATGGCATTTTACCAAAACCACTGAACAAGCGTATATTTGTTTACATAAATGTCAAAAGAGTCAGAATTCTTTATCTCTTTCGTTTGCTCCACCTTCAGATCAGCTGATTTCAAGCTAATTTGCTATCATCGGTGAAGGATAGTGATAGAAACTAGATCTAAACACTGACTCCAAGCATTTATGCAACAAGTTTCTATCAGTTTGCAAACATAAATTTTTCAGACACGTAATGCCTTCAAACCCAGCCTAACAAGCCAGATAGCTACATGGGTCTGATATCAGTTCAGTTTCACCACTAGTCAAAGCCTCTGCAATATATATCATTGCAAAAACCTTTAATGGTACATTTATGAAAAACAAAAACAAGTTATAATCATGTAACTTGCTATTGCTTGTATTTATGATCAATAGATGACGTTTTATCAAAACCACCGAACAAGCATATATTTGTTTACATAAATATCAAAAGAGTCAGAATTCACTATCTCTTTTGTTTGCTCCACCTTCAGATCAGCTGATTTCAAGCTAATTTGCTATCATCAGTGAAGGATAGGGCTAGAAACTAGATCTAAACACTGACTCCAAGATGCAAACGAAAGAGATAGTGAATTCTGACTCTTTTGACGTTTATGTAAACAAATATACGCTTGTTCAGTGGTTTTGGTAAAATGCCATCTATTGATCATAAATACAAGCGATAGCAAGTTATGTGATTATAACTTGTTTTTGTTTTTCGTAAATGTACCTTTAAAGGTTTTTGCAATGATATACATTGCAGAGGTTTTGACTATGTGGTGAAACTGAACTGATATCAGACCCATGTAACTATCTGGTTTGTTAGGCTGGGTTTGAAGACATTACGTGTCTGAAAAATTCATGCTTGCAAACTGATAGAAACTTGTTGCATAAACGCTTGGAGTCAGTGTTTAGATCTAGTTTCTAGCCCTATCCTTCATCGATGATAGCAAATTAGCTTGAAATCAGCTGTTCTGAAGGTGGAGCAAATGAAAGATGTAGTGAATTCTGACTCTTTTGACGTTTATGTAAACAAATATACGCTTGTTCAGAGGTTTTGGTAAAATGCCATCTATTGATCATATATATATATAAGAATAAAAACAAGTAAAATATTTCCTACAATTATATCTTCTGAATTGTTCAGCATTTTACATAAAAGAGTCTAGTCAAGCATTAGTAGCTTGAGGTCAGCGTTGCTTGCAGACAGATGTCGTGGGTTCGCTTCCCGGCTGATGCTTTGGCATATGAAAAAAAGAAAGACCGAGTCTTGCAATTCAATGAAGAAGAGAAAAGCTCTAGAAATAATGGAATTATTATTGATATCTTGAAAAAAAAAAACAGATGAAGGAATAGAAAAATTGTTGGTAAAAATGAATCAAATGATGGGAAGAATGCAGTAATAATATTGAAATTGAAGAAATGGGATAAAGAAGATATTAGAATACAAATCTATCAGACTTCTCACAGTTATATATAAAATGTTTATCAGATAATTACAATTTATGTACAGTGATTTGGATTTTAAAAATGGCTTTAGCATAATGGCCTACATCTAAATCTTGAGAGAAATTATTGAAAAAAAGAATATAGATTGCCATTATGGTTTGAATTTGTATATTTTGAAAAAGCATTTGATCAAATAAACATTTGTATGGTAATTAAAGCATTTTATCATCATGATATAGCCCAGGGTATTTTTTATATTCTGAAAAATATTTATTATAATGCAATAGCAATGATTAGATTACATGGTATTACTAAGAAAATTAACATTTAGAAGAATATATGGCAGAGTAACTCTATATCCCCAAATAATTTTATAGTAGTTATAGAAGAAGTATTTTGTGAATTAAAATGGAAAGTGAATGAAAATTAACAGACATTACTTAGTATATGTTAGGCTATTTTTATCATTTAATACTATATATTGAATGTACGTAGAAAAATTCAAACTTTATTTAAAATTTTCAAATACATTCAACTATTAGGAATAGCAAACAAGTTAATATATAACAATATTTCAAATGATATTATTCTCATTTCTCCTTCAGGTGTTGCTGGCCTGATCAGTGACAGTTATTATCACGGAAACTGAATCTGGGTCTTAAGAGTTGTGAATATTGAATATAAGGTAAAGCTCTACCCACTGATCTATCTTACCAAAGGAAACAGTCAGTAGAAATTTCATATATTTCTCTATAAAGGTTCTTCTGATTTCTACCCTTTTTTTCTAAGAGAAAGGTAATTAGTAGCTTTTAGATATTATGTATTATCACACTAGATTGACTTATGGAAAGGATAAATAAAGTTTGAATTTTTTTCTAAAGACATTTAATATTTAGTATTAGATGAAAGAAGTAATCCAATATATAATTACTATTAAGTTATCATTACTACGAGCCTTTAAACAAACATGAAATGTCTCTAAGTTATATAGATTTTGCAAATGATGTGGCTGTTTTTGAAGATTGTCCTTTAGAGCTTCAGGAAATATTGCAAGAGTTATTATATAAAAGAAAGTGGGATTAATAAGCATTGTTTTAAAATGTAATTATTAGTTCGAAATTTTATAATATATAAAATCAAGACTTTAATTGAGTTTTAAAATGATTTAACCGTATTAAATAACGTAAAGTTAAGTCTGCTAAAAAGTTATTTTTTTTCCTCACTAGATGGCCACAACGTGTCAACAATATGGCAGAATATAGTTCAAGTTGTAAATGTAATATTCTCTATAAGAAGTAATGGTATGGATTTTTTTTTTTTAGCTCTGTACATTGAATTTTGTAAAATATATTAAAAAGTAATTTCACTTATGAATAATTCATTATGTTTGTTTAGTCTTATCTTTCATTAATCATGAGATAGAAATTCATGCAGAATTTTATAAAATTTTTGAATTGCAGTTTGTTTAAAATCGCGTATTTTATCTTACTTTTAAGTACCTTTATATTGTATTAGAATTAATTAAGCAAAACTCTCGCCATGCAAATTATGTTCAAAATTATATATATAATTTAAGAATATGGTTAGTTTTTTTTTTTTTCTAAGATAATTATTTCTGAGAATGAATACAGTTATTTCTGAAGCCAATACTTTCATAAATTAACGCATTCGTAAATGAAAATTAAGAAAGACATGCGCATTGAAAGATTTAAGTAATTAATGAGACGATCAGTAAAAATACAGTAATAGAAATTTCGATTTCAATGTGACTATTTTTTTTCTACGATTGTATAATGGGATTTTATTTTTTAAATGAGTTACAACAACCAAACTTTTAAATTTACAAATGATTTAACTACATAAAACACAGTTCTAATAATAAAACTCTAAACCAGGGGTGGCTAACTTTTGTGTTCGTAAGATCTACTTTTTTCTTTCCATATGTCATAGCATCAGCCGGGAGGCGAACCTGCAGCAACTGTCTGCAACCAACTGCTTGCTTGCAAGGCGGCTGCGCTAACCTTTCGGCTAACAACGCTTGACTAAGATCTACTTTTTATTTTTAAAATGTGTTGCGATCGACTTGTCATAGGCGTAGTCTAGGTGGAGGGAGGTATGAAATACATAATATTTTTATATATCTACCTATGTAAAAAATGACAATTATATAACGGGCCAAAAAACTCATGTCCGGGGGAATTAAAGCTACATGAATAATTATTAACAATATTTATGAATTCAAATTAGCTACATTAAATCAAGGTTAAAAATATTATTTTCACTAATGATACGACTTAGTGGACTTCACCTATCTAGAATTGAAAAAAAATTTAGAACAAAAACAAAAATAATAAAAAAAAATTGAAAATGTTGACATAATTTGTTTCATTCGTAACCCGATGGCTCTTGCCAGATTGGCCTCGCGGTCGACCTGTTGGCCACCCCTGCTCTAAACAATATGTTACGCTAAACAATATGAATACGACATAAATCTCGAATTCATTTTTGAATAAATGATTTCAAAAAAATTTTAGTTCGCAATTACTTTTTGATCAAAATATTTTTAAGATCATGAATATTCTCAGAAAATTATCAAATAATAAGTAATAAAAGTAAACAATTTTTTAAGAAAAATAAATAACTCAATTTCGGAAGGATTCATACTCCCATATTCATAGCTACTAGAATATTGAGAACTATATCAATGTCAATGCAAATGTATGCGAATTAATGTAAAGTGGCTTCAGAGACCATTTTCGAGAAAGAGAAAAGCAGGCCTCTCTTCTGTTGATTGATGTAGGATCACTTGCTATATAGCATGCTTCCCTGACCTTGCGTTTGTTGCCATTTCTCTCAGAGCAGACAACACTGGCAGTGATTGGTTGGAAACTATGGCCAGTGGCTCTTTCATGTTCAGCAAAGATTGAATTATCTTCACATTTAATTTTAGTCTTGTTATAAAGATATCTACGCTGTGCTACTATGGTTGCAATGTTGGTTCTGGTTTCTTCATAATATGATGCTAGGCAATTTCTTTGGGGGCAAGTGATCTTGTATATGACTTGAGGAGTAAGTTCGGGTTTGGTCCTATCTTTGGTGTTGTTGATGAGTGAGTCTATTGGTGTTTGGAGGTGAATGAAGAGTCATTTCAAAGACGCTATTAATAGAGTTTGTTAATAAGACTTTTAGCTATTGAATGGATGTATGGAATGAGAATTCTTGGTTTGTTTTCCTTCTTATGATTGTGATTTATCTTATAAAAAAATTTATTAACTTTCCTGTTGGCAATGTAATTGATGAGATTATTTCTTTTGTCCACCTCGTATTTGCATAAATTATGGTTCCTGAACTGAAAAGATGAAAGAGCTGCAAGCTTGTGGGATTAGGGTGTGTAAGAACTAAGGTGTGTTAAACCACGTATTTCAAATGGTTTTACTATCATACAGTAGTCTAGATTATGTGCATTTCTGCTGACACATATGTTGAAGTATTTAACCTGATGTAATTGGTTTTTCCCATGTTGAAGTGAAAGTGAGTTTAGTGTTATTCTGGAAGCTGTTGTTATCTGGAGCTGCAATCTTCTTTCAACAGGAGTTGAATGATTAAACTTTACATCACTAAGACTGTTAACCCATGAAGGTGATAACAAACATTTAATTAGTAATGTGATTAATTGATCAATTATCTTGGGATATAGTTTTTTATGAGGCAGGTGGATTCTTAGTGATTATTTTTGTTTTCCTTTAAGTAAAAAAAACTACTTTGGTTATTAATATAAAAGGTGTTTATAATATTTATAAGAAATGACATACTTAAAGATTATTTACGAACAAAAAGTTTTTTATTACAAATTATCATCATCAACCATTATCAATCCACTGCAGGATGAAGGTCTCTCCAAGTTCAATCCATCTCCAATTTTTAGCTTCTCTTCTCCACATCACCCCTGCACACTTTCTTATTTCATTCATCCATCTCACATGTGGTCTCATTCTGCGTCTTTTACAATATCTTGGAATCCAGTTTAAGATTTCAATTGTCCGTTTATTATCATCTCTTCTAGCAATATGTCCAGCCCAACTCCACTTCAGTCTTTTAATTTTTTCAATGAAGTCAGTAGCACCTGTTTGTTCTCCTACCCATATATTGCATTTTCGATCTCTTCTTGTTACTCCCAACATGCATCTTCATATTTCTTTGAGGGATCTGAAGTCTCTGTATCGCTCTTCTATTAAGTGTCCAAGTCTCAAATCCTTAAGTAAGAACTGGTAAAACACATTTATTAAAAACCTTCCTTTTCAAACACATAGGCATATTTCATTTTAGTATCAAGTTATTTCTACCAAAAGCACTCCAACCAAGTTTAATTTTATGATTAATTTCATCCATTATGTTTCCATCTGTATTAATAATCTGACCAAAGTATTTGTAACTGTTAACTTCTTCTAACTCATCACAATCAATCTTTATTTTTATATTTTGAGAAAGTCCATTAAACATTACTTTAGTCTTTTTAACATTTATCTTTAGTCCTACTTTCATCTGATAACTCCTGCAACATTTCCTGTAGCTCTAAAGCATTATTTGCAAAAACAACTACATTATCTGCAAAATCTAAATGACTTAAATGGAGTTCATATTTGAATTTATAATATGGGAACGCTAAGCAATTATTAATTCGTATTATAGCTTCACATATGTGTGTTTCAAGCGCAATATATAGAATAAAACAATATATAGTGTGGGAAAAAAATCATAAATATAATAGTAGAACTCACAATTGGACAATGTTCTTGTTACTAAATTTATGATATAATTCCACTGATACATTGCATTCATAAACATTTTCTGTAAGAACATTATTTATGCATAAATACTTCATTTTAAGATTGTGAAAGCAAGGCACTATTATGATTTAATACATCCACATTTTAGTAGTAGTGATGGTAAGAATTTTTATATGTTGAGTTAACCTGTATCTCAATTTTTTCTTCAAAGTCTGAATTAGAACTGAAATTATACATTGAACAAAATCTTTTATTGATTATGGAAATCTTTTTGATAACATTGTCTTGGAATAAAGAGACCAAGATTTGAGAATATATCTAATTAATTGGGGTTTTGTTAATTGCCAATTTATGGAAAAGATGGCAGTTCAGATGAAATATTCCCAGATGGGGAAATATGCATTTTATTACTTGGTCAGTCTACTTATCATTGTAAAATAATTAATTATCCTATTCTTCAGTTCATTTTACTTCTATATATGTTAACTTACTAAATCTGCTTTACCTCTTCCTATGATTAAAATAACCCATTGATTCTGCAAAGCATTTAGCAGTAACATGAGATATATTATACCACAGTGCCATCTCTTCTCTTAATTATGTAAGTATTAGCTACACAATCAAGTGTTAGTGCTTGTGGTTGTTATTCAACTTATTTGTGACTGTTAATGTTAAATTTTTCTTGAAATATATAGTATTATAAAGGTCACCTCATGTTATATTCAATCTCTTCGGTCCACTAATAGATCTTATATTTTAATGCATGACGTGTATATATAAGTGATAATCCGCTTCACGGGCATATTTGTTTGACATTTTTTTATTATTAAAACTGTTGTAATGAAAGTTTTTGTATATTGTTTAGTATTAAATATATGTAAATTTATATAGCCTTTTAAGAACTTCAGAATCCAGAATAGAGAATATAAATTTTATTGATTATCATTTAAGAATTAAAACATTTTCTCCATTATTTAATTAGTTTTTCAGAAATCTTGGAAAACAGACTCTTAATGACAATCTTGTGAAAAATCATCTGATAGCTTATTAAATTTTGTCAGAAATTTTATCAATCTGTTGCATTTACAAATTATATACTATAGTTTGTAATTTAATTGTTTGATTGCTAGAAACTTGTAACTCGCAGTTTGCTTCATTTTAACAATATTCTTAGTTATTTTATCGTTAAAATCTTTTTTGCTTTCTTGTACATTTATTGAACTATCTTTCTAGAAGCTTTTCTTCATTAAGTTGTTACTACTTTTAGTTTCAGTATTGCATTTAATGTTCAACATTTTTACTTTGTTTTGTGGAATTTATTTTTTTCTTTTGAGTCACTATTATTCTATTTATTTGTGACAATTTGTGATCATTTAAATGAGTTGGTCGTTTTATTCTCTAATTCTAAAAATGTTATTTTTCTAAAAGTGTATTCTCTTATTCTTCTCCTTCACTTTCTTTGCATATCTTCATATAATCTTATATATTGCTTATATCACTCTATTCATATACACGTTAATGAAAATTTGTTGCATTAACGTGTATATGAATAGAGTGATATAAGCAATATATAAGATTTTCTAAAAGTGAATATATTTTCAAGTAATGACGGATTATCTTTGCTGATAGTGGATTTGTTTTAACATTTTTGTTATTCAAATTTGTTTAATTATTGTTGTATGTAATATATTCTTCATTTAGAATCTTCTTCAGATTTAGCTAAAAAATTTAGAAGCTTGACATTTATAAATAAGAAGGCATTTATAATTATATGCAGTTGCAAAAAAGAGAATAATTTAAATATAATTAGAAATATATCAGAACTTCCCCCCCACAGTTTAAGAAATAGTAATACTTTATTCCTAAAAAATGAGTTGTAGCATCTACATGGACCTGAGAGATATTAATGTTTTAAGTCTAGAGTCAATAATGCACAACTCCCAATAACAACATATAAAGATATCTTTTTGTGAACAGATATGAATATAAATTAGTGGTTGACTTAAATGATGTCAAATGCTTCTATTAATTTTATCAACAAGATTTCTTGAGTGACGTCTATTACTAGCTGAGAATCACAGCTTCTGTAGAAGATCTTGATACAATTTCTTAGCAGTTTGCAGAAAAGTATCACATGTATTTTAGCTTTTGCTTTCTCTAGAGGACATTTAATATGGCATTATTGCTAATCATTTATATATGTATCAAAAATAAGAATAATTTAAAGCATTATTGTACCTGATTAGATATCTATGTAAATTTATTTCTGATAGAATTTGCTTTATTAAAAAAAAAAACAACTTTGATAGATCTATTTATGTTATATACAGAGCTCACAAATAAGATCTTAACAAGCTTTGCAGAATATCCCAAACTCCAGACCGGTTTCTGCTAGTGGCATCCTCAGTGAGGTGCTAGGATACTCAAGCATTAGAATATCCTAACACCTCACTGAGGACGCCAGTAGTAGAAACCGGTCTGGGTTTGGGGATATTCTGCAAAGCTTTTTAAGAGCTTATTTGCAAGCTCTATATATAACATTTGTAATGCAAGCTTATTGAATTAGGTCATGTGATATCTGACTTGATTTTTTTTGTAATCTATTTATGTTATAGTCATTAACATATAAATATACTTATATGAATCTTAGCACAATCAGGATTTTGATATTCCATTATTTATTAAATTTAAGAAATAAATTTATATAAGTATTTTTTTGAAGGCAAAATAATCATTAGGTGAAAAAATGTTAACATCTCAGTAGACAACTGATAATCTATAATCTTCAAATTAAAAAGCATTTAATATTTAAACACTTTTATGTCAGGTATCTTGATATAGCAAAAAAAACCCACAAAGGGTTTAATTTTCTTAATGATCATAAGTGCTCCAGTCCTATAAATGTATGTCATTTACATTAACATACTTTCTTCTAAGATTGTTAGAGTTTAGTTCACTACAGTATTTTATTATTTTAATTATTCATAGTGTTAAGAATCATGGATTGCAACTCAGATGGGAGTAGCAGCGGTGATATTAAGTGTCAGTATCTTCGTTTAACAGGTTATGAAAAGGTTGAATTTTTAAAGCAAATAAAATAAAAATATTTCTCTCATAAGATATTTGAATAATATAATTTTGATTTGTCAATTGTCTATGGCGATTACCTCAGAACCAAAAATAATTATGAGAAAAACTGAGTGATAGTAAAAATATTTATTTTGCAAACATAGTTAAATATTGTGATCAAACTGTTGTGATTGCAAAACGATAAATTAATTGAACTAAAATTAATTTTGAGTTAATATAAAAAAATTGCATTCGGAAGAAGTGACACTTCTGTAACAATTTTGCTTTGGTGAAGTGTTTACAAAAATGCTGTAGCAGCAACATTTGTCATTAGCAAAGATAAATTAATTTTTTATTATTATTACTGAATTGAATAACTTTTGATTCATAAGATGTGGGGATTATATAAAGCTCATTCAAAGTGTCTGTGAAGGGGTTTAGAAATAATGAAGTATCATATGCCAACGGAAGCAATAAAAGCTTACATTTATTTTAATTAATAATCTTTTTAAACATTATTTGTTGCCCTGCACAGTTTAAAGCAATAATAGATTGATGGACACAGATCTAAAGGTTCTGGATTGATTCTGAATAAAGTTAAAAAAATTTTTTTTGGTTCAGTCAAATGAATGGGACTCTTGCACAATTGTTACTAGAATCTTTAAATATCAAATGATTTCTCCAGTAATTAATAATATTTTTTTAACAATATTTGTTAATTATCATTTATTCTTTGTTTAGTTAATATATTACAGTATAATAATACTTTTTAAGCTTTTTATATTTTTGCTATTTATTATGGAATAATTTTTTCAAATCCAGAAAAAATGCTAATTCCAAAAATTACAGGAACTAAATTTTTTCAGATTAATAGTTATCTATCTATATATAACTATTTCAAATGTTCTATATAATTTCACAAAAGTTTTCTTAAATAATTAATGACATTATTAAAGTACTTTGTATAATTAATTTAAATACAAAAAGAACACTCTGAATTAAATATTTGTGTAGAAACACATACATGCATTTCTAATATTTAAATTCTTCTCTCTTTTTATATTTCGAGACTTTACTCATATTTATGTTTGCGATTTATATAAAAATTTCTCTTTCTTATTTGCATTGCTGAGTTATATATAATACACCATTTACACCTTAATTGACACTCTACAATATGCGAATACAAACAAATTTATAAATTTAATAACTTAAAAGATATAATTTAGAAATAATTTAGTGCATTGTAGAGTGTCAATTAAGATATATGGTGTATTACGATTTATATAATTAACATAAATGATTTATTCGACCAGATATGTATGTTAATTACATTACTCTACTAATTATTTTTGTAATTGATTAACAAGTTGTAATGTTTTAATTTTTTTTATTCCTAACCATTATGATTATAATTAAATGTTATAACTACTTTTCATTATTGCTAATGAGGGTTTTTTTGCTATCAAATGTGATATATTTTTTATTATATTAAATAATATAATTTTTTAAAATAAAATATTTTTTTATGAATGAAGTCTTATTTAAGAGCTGTGTATGAAAATCAGTTTGGGTGAACATTTTAACTTAGCATATATATATATGTGTTATTTGTTTGGAATAATTTGAGATGATTGGTAATAATTCGCTACGACCATGTGAGATTACTCTTGATCATTATTGTTGAATTTTTAAATGTATTTTTTAGCACAATTTCATATTCATTTTTATTTGAAATATGTATAAAAGTTAGTAATTCTGCTTTTTTTGTTAGTAAGTTAATGAATATTTTGGTTTATGAAAATATTGTCATAAATGTATTACAATTAAAAAAAAAGTGGTAAAAATGTGAATATTTTCAGAAATTTGTTTTTTAAAATTCAAAAATTCACTATATATAAGATTATAATCAGACCACTAAACATCACATGATCACCATTTCTTATGCTTACTCATAACTGTTATTAAAACAGGTCAAACTCTTCATACAGTAGTGCCACTCAGTGCAAATGAGTAATCAGTGGATGCCAGACGGCTTGTGCATAAAATCCCTATCTAGTGCCTACTCATCCAATATCCCCAGACTAGTTTCTAGCTTGTGGCTTTCGTCAGTGAGGAGCTTTGGATCTGAGAGCACTGCACCTAGATCTTAGGATAAAGGTGACTGCTGGAGGGTTGCATTAGATCCTAAGATCTAGATGCAGTGCACTCACATCCAAAATTGCTCACTGACGAAAGCCACAAGCTAAAACTAGTCTGGTGATATTGAATGAGTAGGCACTAGATGTGGATTTTATGCATAAGCCTTCTGGCATCCATTGATTACTCTGGCTTGCACTGAATGACACTACTATATGGAGAGTTGTGTCTGTTTTAGTTTATAATTAGATGAAAATTTTCAAATGATGTCTTTTTAATTTTTGGTTCTATTTTTTAGGATTTCTCTAAGTTTTTAGACGATAATTTTAATGTTAAAGAATGGGTTAATGAGGCTTTTAAGTCACCAGATGCTGTGCAAAATAAAGACGTGAGTAAAAAATTTTTTACTTTCTAAATTATTTACTATTTAGATTATTTTTTTTTTAATTTTTATTTTTTATTTTTAGGGTTACACGGCAAGTTTAGTAATGAAACTGCAGCTTTTCATTCAGGTTTGTACAACATCAAAGAGTGCACCTTTTTTATGTTTTAGTTGTAAAGTAATTTAAATGAAAGTGTAAAATAATCAATCCGGAAGACATATACAAATAAAACTTATTTCGCATCATTAGTCATAACTGTTAAAATGCAAATAATCTGAGGAATCAACTTAAACCCAAGAATATAAGTTTAAATAATATTCTAATTTTTTTAGGTGAATATTTATAGTTCATTATTATTTTAGGTCAAATTTTAATTTCATAATTGATCACCCTAGTAGACTAACAGTTACGAAGTATCCACCAAATATTGATTTCTCATGCTTACAATGGATGGCTTTTGGACGAAGTAAAAAGTGTTAATTATTACTGCCTATTGGAAATGTTGAAAGCAAAAGAGAAGGCCATGTGGTGCTTTATTTGATATAGACTATCAATTTTCTTTCTGCAGAAATATCAGTGTAAAAATTGTTATTTATAATGAATTATTAAGAATGTCATATATATTCATGGTTAACAGTTATCACAGTTTTTTATTATTTATAACAGTTTTTGTTTATCTCATTTCGTCTTTTATATATAAACTATTAATAGATTTTCATTCATTAAAATATCATTTTTTTTATTCAGCAATTTTCCAACTAGAAGTTTAAAGTCATTCCAAGGAGTTTCTGAAATATTTATGATTTATTTGTCCTTCCTCAAAAAATTAATATGATTATTTGTCTGTTTTTAATTACTTCAAAATTATGATCATTTTCATGGATTAATTATGATATAAACAAAAGAGTGAGTGGGAATATTTCCATATAATAACCAGAGAAATTTTCTAGCATTGGTACTACAGGTAACTATCATGCCTTTAAGTCAAACTATTTGCTTTAATAATTCACAATAGTTTTTTTATTTTGTATTTACTTAAAAACAAAAGGACATCCCTTTAATTTTTATTCTGTAGTGTTATATGTATTTAAACTGACATATATTTTTATAGGTACGAAGACTTAGAAGAAATTCATGTAAATATCATTTCATTTTCGCCAGAGATCTATGTATGTTAAATATTTTTATGGATTAAGTATAATATAAACAACATTATAAGGGGAGCTGATGTTGTTGCTAGGTAACTATCAATTACTATTGATAGCTTTTAAGCCAAACTATTGCCTCTAGTGGTTCACAGTAGCAATTTTGTGTTGGGTTTATTTATTTATAATTCAAGATATGATGTGGATTTAAATGTGGACATAATATTTTTGCAAGTATGAAGTTTTAAAAGAATTTCATTATCTGTTTATAGCCTGTAAATATTATTTCATCTTTCCTAGAGAGCTACATCCGTTTAATATTTTCATGTTTTCATCATTATATAAACAAAGGAGTAAGTGAGGATATTTTCATATAATAATTAGAGAAATATATTAGCACTGATATTACTAGTTAACTTTGAATTACTATTGACAATCTTACATCCATGAAAGACTTTGAAATCATTTTGTTTTTAAGTAAATCCAGGACAAGAAAGCCAGTGTGGACTACTAGAGCAAATATTTTGGTGTAAAGGTTGTCAGTAGTAATTTATTGTTATGTAGCAACATCAATGCTAATATATTTCTCTAGTTAATAAATAGTAATATCCCCACTCATAAATTTGTTTATATTATAATCAATTAAAATATTTAAATTAGCATACATAACTCTCTGAGAGAGATGAAGTAATATTTATAGGCTATAAAAATATATATCTGGATTATAATCCATATAATATCATGGATTAAAAATAAAAGAGAGACCTCATTTTAAATGCAAACCAACAAAGTTATTGTGGACTAATAGAGAAAATAGTTTGGCTTAAAGATGGTCAATAGTAATTAATAGTTATCTAGAAATTCCAATGCTAACATATTTCTCTAGTTTTTATATGGAAATATCCTCATTTATTACTTTGCTAATATATATATATAAATTTATTTGTACAAGTAGTATGTTATCCTTTGTATCAGTCATTTAAATTTATGATGGAAATATATAAATGTATCTGTTAAATACTAGAATAAAGTTATATTTCAAATAAAAAATTGAACTTTCTTTTATAAAAAACTTGAACCCATAGATCTCTATATAGTATTAAGCACTTCCAAATCATTGCTTGACTTTTGGTAATTATATGAAGGGTGTTATACATTTTTTTAAATGAATTGGATAATTTCTAATATGACCAAATTTTGGTCTTTGAGTTTCAAGTGAAAGTTAAGTTTTATTTGATTGAATATCCATTTATTATTTAATTTTCTATTTTTAATATTATGAAAAGTATCTGCAACATTTAGCTTAAAGATCTCAATACTTTTTTTTTTTATTGTCCATCTTTTTCACCCATAAAGATTTACAGGAATATGTATATAATTTTAACTATTTATCATCGTTTTTAAATATATGTCTCTATATTTAAAGCTCTTTTTTAGTATTTGCACTGTAATTCTGGTCATTGTCAATCTGAGATAAATCTCTCACTAAATTCTTTATTGATGAATAATTTATTAAGCTACTAATAAGTTTTTTATTTTAACCATCAGTTTTAAAATCATATAGTATTTCTGCTATTATAAAATTTTCCATTTTCATACTTAGCGTAATTCCTATATTTTTGTTTTTTTAATTTAATTTTTTTAATAATTATTTAGGTCTTCATTTTCGATTTTGTCTATGATTAACACACAATTATATCTAAATGATTTTTCCTGTTTTTCCCAGCAATCCAAATTTATATTTGTATTTTTTAATTATCACATCTCTCGTTACACATTAGTTATACGACTTAAATAAGTAAAGAAAAGCACACAATCCTGTCTTAAATATAAAGCTAATTTTTTTCTGCATAACTTGTTTTAACTATAGATTTTTTATCTTTTGTATATTTATCATAAGCATTGTAAGCTGCTGTGGAATATACATTTTCCTCAAAATATTTTAGAATTTAACATTATCATTTGAATCATAGAAATTTTAGTAATCAACAAATCACTTGTTGGCTTTCTTTTGATATTATCTGGTTATTTCATTTATCCAATATATTATATGAAATGATGTCTGGTTTCTCAGCTATTGCTTTTAACTGTGTTGGATAATTTCAACATAATTTTGTTGTTGGTATTTGATGATATTTGCACAGTCTGTCAATTGTCTTTTTTTCGTTATAGAAATATATATTCCTTTTATTAAGTATAATTTGACGGGGACTTGTACTGATTTTTTTATCAGTTTTTTTTGTTAAATTTTTTTGAATGGCAACATTCTTATGACTTTACTCTTTTAGCCAATAAACATCACATGATCACTATTTCTTACGCTTGCTCTTAACTGTTATTAAAACAGGCAAAACTCTCTATATGTATTGCCAGTGCAAGCCAGAGTAATCAATGGATGCCAGAAACTAGTCTGGGGATATTGGATGAGTAGGCACTAGATGGGGATTTTATGCACAAGCCTTCTGGAATCCATTGATTACTCTGGCTTGCACTGAGTGGCAATACGTATAGAGAGTTTTGCCTGTTTTTACCCTTTTAGCAATAATCTCAACCTAATTTGATGAGTTTTTTTAAGGTTGTTTCAAATGAAAAGAGCAAAGATAATATTAGATATTTATGTCTCATCCAAAATAAATTGACAAATACTATAATAATTTTCTAAATTATTACCTGAAAATGTTAAAATTTGTAAATTGTTAATGTACTGAATATAACATTCTTTTAATGCAATAATAAATTATCAATTAAAACTGTATCGTTTTATTTTGACTTTCACTTTTTTTTTATCGCTTGAAAAATAGAGCATATTCATGAGAATATCTATCTCAAGAGCTAAACATTTCTAAATTAGTTTCACAATTGAAGTAAGCAAAATAAAAAAAAATGTTTGGTCAATTAATAATGAAACTATTGTATGCTACCTATTTGGTGCTTAAGCAGCATTTGATTTTCGAGTCTCTGAATATTATTAGATGCTCATTCTCAGGGCATAGTTTTTAAGTACTAATTTTTAATAATTTGTGAAAGATCTATGTCACACGTAGTAATATATCATTGTGAAAAGTGAAGTGTTTTTAATATACCGTATAATTCTAAATTGCCATGCACTTTACTACTGTTACACAATGCTTTATTTACTACTCTTTTTGTTTACAGTTTCGATTGCCCAGCAATCTTCTTCAGAACTTTATATCTCCTAGTCTCAACTACTCAATTCAAATTTTAAAAATTTGAATTTAGCAGTTGAGGCTAGGAGATGTAAAGTTCTGAAGAAGATTTCTGGGGCAATCGAAACTTTAAACTGTAAAAAAGGGTGGTAAATAAAGCATTGTGTAACAGTAGTAAAGTGCATGGACAATTTAGTATTATACGGTATACATTTGGCAATGCAATAAGGAAGAGTAGTTGGTTTTAATATACATTATTTACTACAATAAATGTATAATATTGCATACTGGGAATGATATAGATATTTTATAAGGTTAGATGACTCTGCCTTAAGAATATTAATGTAAAATAATGGTTAAAATATATATAAATCCATGAATATTATTAATCAAATTATATTTTAAGAATATATTGCAATATATATGAGCTTTTTTTTTCCTAGGAAGTAAATAATTCTTTAGAAGAAAGCAGTCAGCAAGTTTTGCACAATATTCCGAGGTATGTTTTTGTCAGACTTATTATTCTTTTATTTACTTTTATTTATAAAGAATCTTTCAAATTTTGACACTTTCAACTTTAGTATTTTGAGGGACATAGAAGCGGTAAAACAAGAGGCTATTCTGCTTCAAGAACAAATGAGATTAGTTAAAGAAGATATCAAGAAAGTATGTATATTAGTAATCTCATTTTTTTTTTATAATGTTGCTAATATAGTTATTAATATTATTTTTTTTTTATAAAAAAGAAAAGTTGCGCAGTAATCATGTGAAATTAAAATTATTCACTTTCTTAAAAAAATTCTTCATGAATTTCCCTTCAATTAATCTGTTAAAAGATTGTAGCATCAAATATTTTTTCAAAGTATAGGTTAGGATTTTATTGCATAAATTGGTATACCAAATTACAGATCTTGACCTGTCACGAAGCGTTTATTAGTTGCTTTCTTTTAATTCTTATTTGTTGTGCGCATGGGTAGTTGAAGGTGTGTTTATATAAAAAGCTGAACTAAGTTTTAAACTTATGCAATGTAATGTGTACAGTTTTCGATTAAATTTGTGAAATGCCATATTTCAAACAATAATTAAAAAGTAGTATATGTTAGGCTTAGGTTTTCACTTCATTAAAACACAAATTAAAAATAACAGTAATGTTTTCGTTTTACTTTCTTTCATACCAGAGCAATATATCAATAAAATATGCCAAACAAAAATACTATCCCGGCCCGGTATGTTATATTTATCTTTGTTTACGTAGAAACAGCACCATCAAGCAGCTTGTCCAGTGTAACGAAAAAGTAACCTGAAGGTACATGAAGCGTATAGATATATACTCTTAAATATATTTATGAGAATTAAAATTACATTAATTTGAAAGTACTTGCTATGCAGATCCATAATTATCAGGAATTTATTTCACTAGGTTCATTAGAAGTCATTCATAAACAAGTTCGGCCATTTTAATTCCAAAAGATTAAAACAAAAGAAAATCAAAGAATGGTAGTAAAGATGAGTTTGTCATGATTCCAAGCCAATTTTTGAAACACAGATCATATATTGTATTTTTTAGTCAGTTTATTTAAGATTTTCTGATTAGCTTTTAGCTTTTATGGAACAAATTTTATTTTTTGAAAAACTTTAATGTTTTGCTTTATATAGCTTTTCTTTGTATTTCATTCCCAGCCTTATCTTCCCAATAAAAATAATTGCATTTCTTTAAAATAGAATCTGCTTCTCCCATTTCTTTGTAAAATATTTTTTAAGAAAGCTTATTACCATTCATGCACTTTATTTAAGAAAGTTTATTACCATTCATTCACTTCATATTTGTAGTTACCTTTAAAATTGAATAAGATTAGTGTTTATTTTCATTTTGAAGTCAATAATTAATAAAGAATTATATGATATTTATAGTCTTTATTTAAATCAGAGATTGAGAACGATTATACTAGTAGCATTCTAATAGTAGTCACTTGACATCACATGATCACCATTTCTTATGCTTGCTCATAACTTATTAAAACAGGCAAGGCTCTCCATACAGCAGTGACACTCAGTGCAAGCCAGAGTAATCAATGGATGCCAGAAGGAGAGTTTTGCCTGTTTTAATAGTAGTCACTTGCTATGGATAAATCATCTCCTGGCAGGAGATTATTTTCAATGATCTCTGGCTTTCTCAATAACTTTCTGGACATTAAAGTCAATTAAATTGGTATTAAATTTAACTAAAATATTACTAATCTCATTCTAGAAAAGTTTTACTCTATATTGAGACTTTGCAAGATCCAGAAAATTATCCTTGGAGATCAAAGTTAGGTTTGTGAATGCTAGATATTTTTATAATTTTATATCTCTGTTGTGTATTATTTAATTTCACGTTAGTAAAATTGAATAAGCAAATATGACATATCGGGTGTCATGATTTACGCTGTTCGATTTTTATCTTACGATAGATAATATTAGCATGAATTTAGTGAATTCTTTTAATATTATTTATAAATTTTGTCAAAATTCGTAGTTGCTGTATATAATTGTATTATTGGGATATTTAAATCATAAAGAGATTTTAACGCATTTGGTTATAAAATAGTATACTTAAAAGAATTTCAGAAAATATAAAGATATATTAAATAAAAACAACTTTGAAGGATCTTGGACATTGATTGGTGCACTAATTTACTATTTTCATTATCCAAGATTTAAATCGGGAATGGAAGTAGAAATTTTTTTTATAGATGAAAAATTTTGAAGTAAGCTTAATTTTTTTTTTAAAATAGCCGATCTCTGACTAATCTAATTAATCTTTCAATGGTAAATAAAATACAGAAACATGATGTTATGTAATCCTATCTGATTCCAAATTTATTGACATTATGTTTTTTTAAGAATAAATGATTATGTTTGGGAGAAGAAAATAATGCAACATTGGTAATGCATGGCTTCAATAACATTGGTCCAGATAGACGAAGAAATAGTAATAAGAAAAAGTAAAGGATATCAAAAAATAAATGATACTATAAACTTGTAATCTTTTATCGAATATACAAGTGATTCCGCATACTTTTAACTTGAGGATCTTCCGATGTTTCTGATATTTTAAGAAGAGTATCATAGATATCATTTATTCAATACCTTACTGCCATAATACTTTGAATGGGACATTTCTACCTTATATTGCAAGCAGGCATTGTAGTAAAATCTTTTAACATATCAGTCTAAAAAATGCTCTTGATTTTTTTTTTAAAAGTTTTGCCTGAACTCCAGAAATTTTGCATTTCATATTTGAACTATTATCAAATCTTTATCTTCTTTATTACTTTTTACAATGCTTTTTTTTACAATTGAAACTGTCAAAAGTGAGTCATAAAAAAGCATTGTAAGAAGTAATAAAGAATATAGATGATTTTAATATTTTATGAATTTGGCAATGTAATAAAGATAAAGTTATAAAATCCTTACCTCCTGATATTATTAATATTTAATCCTAGAGAATTAATTTTTTTGCTTTATCACAGGATACAATTTTTTTCTAGAACTACTTTATGCATTTATAAATTTAATAAACTGTTAATAAACACCAATGATTGAATCATATTTTTACCATAAGAGACATATCTGAGTGTAAGGAATATGTATTCTAGGTGGCTGACATTTGAGTGCAGTCAAGAATTATAGCAAAATACTTTCCTGATTTTATTGAATTTATAATCTGTTCTGGATTTTATTTCCCATTGAATTCACTAGTTCATTTTGAATGGTTTTGCTTAGATATTGTTCTTGACCTTGTTTATGGGTCATTCTTTGAAGTTGATCTTGAATTATTGGGTCAAATTTCCTAAATAGTTCAATATTTCCTTAAAAAGTTTCCATTATATGAGAATCATCTTCATTGAAATGCCAATTTACACTCCACTGTAAACTGTATTATTGATAATCTTTCAAAAACTTGAATTAATCACAGTTTTTCTTGATTTAGTAATTTCTGCTTAATCTTGTTTTTACTTTTCAAACCTAAAAGTCTTTTGAAGTTCTATACCATTACAACCCAAGTAATGTTTGATTTTTTTATGTTCCACCAATCTAGTAGAGGTATTCAGCCAATTATTGAATCTTGATGTGGACAAAGCAATCATCATATCTTCACAGGAAAAGTGACAATAGTAACTTTTTAATCAGAATATATTATCTAGGTAGATATATGACTATCATTTCAAAGACTTTTTTAAACATAGCGCTATATAAAAAATAAATGCTTATTTACATATGATTAAGTTTCAGTTAGAGTGACATTTAGTAAATTCTAGACAATTTCACCGACGTCATTCATTCAGACATCATAAATAGTAATTTAAAGTGAGTGGTCTATCCTCACGCTTTCCTTGCCAGTACTTCAGATTTGCTCATATATAAACATTTGAGTTGTAGGAATAAGTGGATTCATTTTATTCCTGCATAAATATTATATCTTGTATTAGAAAGGAAAGTATTCATTTATTATTAACACTCGCAAAGCGCATGCACAATTAGCTTGAAAGGCTGATATTTGAATGTAATATGAACTTTTGAAAAATGAATTCCATTAATAGCAGGATCATCTGTTATATTTAGTAATTCATTAACTATTTGTCTAATCTCAGACATACCATGATGAATTTTTCCCATGATATTGTTTCCTTAAACCACTAAACATCACATGATCACCATTTCTTATGCTTGCTCATAACTGTTATTAAAAGAGACAAAACTCTCCATACAATAGTGCCACGCAGTGCAAGCCAGAGTAATCAATGGATGCCAGAAGGCTTGTGCATAAAATCCTTATCTAGTACCTATTCATCCAATATCCCCCGACTAATTTCTAGCCTGTGGCTTTCGTCAGTGAGGAGCCTTGGATCTGAGAGCACTGCACCTAGACCTTAGGATCTAATGCAACCCTCCAGCAGCCACCTTTTATCTCTACTTAACTACAAAACTATGAGAATAAAATTGAAAACACAAAAATATTTTCTTTGTAGTTATTATCTATATCCATCTTACTATCTGGAACATCTTTTCTGGAGACATTTTCATTTATAAGAATGTTTTCATCTTCTTGATTGGTCACTTCCAATTCTTTGTTGTCATTGTGAATTCTTAAAAATTTGTGCAAAACACTTTTTTGCTTTTCATCTGTAAGTTTTTTTTATTTAATTTTGTTTTGGTACTATCATTTGGTCTTGGTCTTTTCTGCCCAATTTTTTTCTTATTTTGAATCAGATATCTTATGAAAAAAATAGTTTGAATGTTAAAATTTTTTTGCAAAGGCAGATAATTGTAAATAAATATTTTTATACTAGTTTAAACTTTTTAAATTTGAATTAAAATAATCAAAAATGTTCTGAAAAATGAACATTTTTTTTTTATTATTTTATGTAAAAAAAAAGAATTTTATATAGATAAGTTTATTGAATTGTTCATCATATAAAATAATTAAACTATATTGAAATGTTTCCTTGTAGAAATAATTCACATATATGGTAAATAATTTAATTTACAATTTAATGAATGTTAAACATATGGCATATCTTTGCTTTTTGCAGAGGCACAGAAGACAAATTGCTATGTGCATACTTCGGAAACAGCAGTGCAATTAGTCAACTCTGTGCTACGATATAAATAATTGATAATAACGTAAAAGAAAGTATTTGAACCTATTCGAATATGTATAGATGTTTCTGATTATTGTAATTTTTGAAATAATGAGTTATACTTTTTTCTTAAAACAATTTATAATTATATAAATTTTGATAGGCCTGAGGTCCTCATCAAGTGCAAGACCAAGAGGGATACAGTTGATTCAAACAGCTCATATCTGGCCCTGATCATGAGATATGGTTTTTAGATATTTTAACCAATGTATAATGAACTTGGATGTTAGTCGATATTTATAAGATCATTAAGAGAATTGAATGTCAATAATCTTTATAGAAACTCTTCTTTTAAGAAGTAGATCTTTCTGATAAATCTTTTCTCTCCAAATCTATCATAGAAGGACTATAAAACCACTATGACTTTTTTAAAAAATATAGTGTTTTTCTTTTTTCCATATGTCATAGCATCAACCGGGAGGCGAATCCGCAACAATCGTCTGCAACCAACTGCTCGCTTGCAAGGTAGCTGCGCTGACCTCTCAGCTAACAACGCTTGACAAATGTTTTTCTTTTTTAATATGTTAAACTACTGCTTTAGCAGATTTTTGTATATCGTAATGATTTTCCATAATACATTTTGCTCCACGTTATATTAATCTAAAATAACGATTTTTAGAGCTTTTCATTAATTGCTTTATTCATTAGTTTGGAATTAATATTAAACTTAACTTCTCTAAAACTAAAACAAATATTTATACATAAAATAGCAAATATTTAATTTCTGTTTTTATAAAAACTTTAAGTTAAACATAGCTCAATGTATATGTAAGCAAAGGAGTAAATCACCTCCCCTAGAATGCTTTTAAGTCGTAGCCTGGGGAAGGGTGATTTACTCCCTTTGTTTCTGTTTTTATATAATATTCATAGGTTATGGAACATTTAAGCTCTATAAACAGTCAGAGTGAGGTGAAATTCTGCTAACATTTATCCATTTACTTACTATTGGAATATTTTGACTATATTATTTTATAATAAACTTAATCAATTATTGTATTCAATGAATATTTTTTTATTTTGGTTTTAAAAGAAAAAATCCATATTATGTATTAATTTAATTTGTTGGATTTATATAGTTAAATCATTAAAAATTCATAAATACACTTTGATACTTTTTCAGGTTGAACAAGACACAGCACAGTCGATGCAAGTTTTATTAAAAATAGATTCGGTGAAATGTCGTATGCAGGCTGCCAGTCAAGCTCTTCAGGCATGCAACTAATTTTTGTAGAATTTGTAAGAAAATTCATTATGTATTTTTATAATATATTGTTTTTTGATAGGAAGTGGATAATTGGACCAATCTTTCTGCTGACGTAGAAAAAGTATTCGAATCTCAGGATATTCATGCGGTGAGTGTTTACTGTAAATACAAATATATGGAATATATATCGTATTGAAAGATATATCTATGATTGTAAATATTAAAAATAAATACTATAAAGTGCAATTTGTTGCATAGTATATATATTCTCATTTTACTTCTATATATCCTTTTATATATAAATATTTGTCACTATATGAATATGTAATAGATAGCACATATTATTTATTTATTTGTATTCACATAATATTTTTTGTATATTCATTCATATTCACAGAGATGAATTAAACGATAAGCGACTGCATAGGACCCCGAGGTCTTAAAATGTCTTTTCATTAGTATTTGAGGATAATTATGTTTTTTTGTACACAATCAAGCTTTTGAAGAGAATTTATATGAGTTTTAGCAGGATTCTAACTTTTAACTAGATATCAGGGGGTGAAACTAGTATAGCCTAAATAGGTCCAAATTAAGGAAATATATATTACCAAAGTCACACTTTTCTTTATTTTTGTTATAATATCCTATAAATATAATTTATCCAAACCGCTTCAAACACTTTTTAGCAAAACTCTTTATTTGTACTTATACATACACCTACGTTTCGACTGACCTGCAGTCTTCTTCAGAGCAAGTTTATTTTTTTTTAGAAGATCAAAATAAACTTGCTCTGAAGAAACCTGCAAGTCAGTTGAAACGTAGGTGTATGTATATGTACAAATAAAGAGTTTTGCTAAAAAGTGTTTGAAGCGGTTTGGATAAATTGTAAATATATATTTTTTTTAATTACATAAATTTGATTTAAATTTAAATACTTTTCTTTTGAAAAAATTATCATATACAAATTTTGCTGTTTTGCTGAAGCTGATTTATCCCCAAAGGGATTTTTCTAAATTATATTTTGATTGGAGACAAGTAAAAATGAATTTTCTTTGTTAACATCTTAACAACATTATCATAAAAAAAAATTTTTTTTTAGTGTGAGGCTAAAAGCTTTTAAACTATTTTACAAAAAAAGTCAGACATGAATTTGCAATAAGAGAAAATTTCATAGTCAATTCATTTTATGTCATATGTAATAACACCAAGGCAGAACTATCTCAGAAGAACTCAGATGTATGAAGTTGTAGAGCCTTTTCGAATATTTTTTGATTGGAATTTATCAATAGAAGAAAAAAAACGCAATAATAAAGTGTAAGGATATTTACAAAAATGGCATTGATGTTTGTAATTTTGAAGATGAATTTGACCATATTTTAATATTTTTTAAAGAAAACAAGGACACCATAAAAAACACACCAGACATCGATCAAGCCGCCAAAGAATTGTCTTACACATTTTTGAATGTTGAAATATTATTGAATTTTTTTTTAAACAATTCCATTATCTAATGCATCAGGAGAAAGACCGTTTTTTGTTTTAAGGTGTGCAAAAAAATATTTAAGGAGTACTATGGGAGAAGAAAGATTAAATAATATGTTATTTTGTATATAGAGCAGGAAATTTTAAGCCGAATTGACATTGCAAAAATAATTGGACGAATTTGCAAGAAATAAAACAAGATGGAAATTCATGTAAAAAGTGTTTTTTAATAAATTAATGTGTTATGGTATGAAATTTTTGATTACTTTTTTTTTTTTGTTAATAACTTAATGAGAGTTTTCTTGAAAATTTTTTTTCTAACTTGACTTTGAGGGCACCAAAATTTTTACTGCTTCGGGCCTCCACTTGGCTTGATCCGTCTCTACATATTCAACCATTTATCATTATGTAATAAATGCTCCAATCTTAAAAAATACTTAAAAATAATTTATATGAATGATTTTCATAATTTATTTAAACTAATGTAAAAAAATCTAATTTTTTTATTATAGAAAACGCAAACTGTATTAAAAATCAGTTTAGATTGTTTTTTAATGTATACTTATATATTTCTGGGATAGAGATTTTTTTTTTTTACATATTAAAAAAATTAATTTAAATAAATTATAAAAAATATTTATTGAAGTTGTACTTAGTTTTTTTATTTAAGATTACAACATTTACTATATTTTGGAGATACAGCATATTGGAAAATGTTGGATTTTTTTCTTTAAATTTGTAATGTTATATTTTATGTAAAAAAGAAAAATATAATGTTTTTTTTTACAATAGTTGTTAGTAATATATATATATTGAAATCTTAATTTCTGACTGCAGAACTTCATGCTAACTTTTTATTTTCTGTCAAGTAAATGCTATTATTTTTATGGTAATGATGCCATTTTATAAGCTGTTTAACTAAATTATAATCATTATTATAAAATATTATTTAAAACCAATTTATATATTGCTTATAACTCTTCTTTCATATACACTTTAATGCAACAAATTTTCTTAAAACTTCTTTATTTTCCTTACAGTTTCGACTGTCCAGCAGTCTTCATCAGAGCTCTATCTTCTTCTCTGCTTTAATTAAAATGACCGTTATTTTAATTAAAGCAGAGAAGAAGATAGAGCTCTGATGAAGACTGCTGGACAGTCGAAACTGTAAGAAAAATAAAGAAGTTTTTAAGAAAATATGTTGCATTAAAGTGTATATGAAAGAAGTGTTATAAGCAATATATATGATTATATGAAGATATGCAAAGAAAGTGAAAGAGAAGAATAAGAGAATATACTTCTAAAACCAATCTATATAAGTAAATTTAAATAATTTTAACTTACAGTCAAGTTTATTTAATCTTGTAAATGCTAGAATTAGCCCTTTATTCTTAACATAGTATAGTTGGAAAATATAATTATATTCATAATGTAATTGTTATAGATACTTATTAGATTAAGTTATCAATAAAATAGACACTTAAATAATTAAATAATGTTTTATTGCTTTTTTATTAATATAAATGAGTTTAAAATGTTTAAACCAGTTTTAAAAGTACATTATTAATTCTCAGTACTGTGATTAGTTAATTTGCAGTTCATAAATGCTAATTTAATAGTAATCTAATTTTTATTTAAAAATCTTAGAGATTAGCCAGTGATTTTCGATAGTTATCTTAATTCTGTGTGCAATCAATTTTTACTTAAAATTAAAAGTCAAAAGAAAGTAATTATTTTAACTTCCTGGTTGGAAAAGTGAATATTTTAAAATAATTAAATGCTTTTGTCTTTAATGTCTTAAAAAAATATATTTAATATTTTAAAACAATTAAGTCAGTATTCTGGGAATTTAAAAAAAAATATTGTAAATTAATTATTATTAATGTCATGTTTTTATTTTATTAAATAATTTATAAATTGTTTAATATAACATGATGTAATTTGTTATATTTCTGGAATGTTCTAGATGTTTTTAATTAAAGTTATTTTTAGAATCTTTGATTTTGCAACTTGATGATTTGACCTGTCTTAGAATTAGGTCGGATAAATTAATTACTTTATTGTCAATCATCGAATTGATTACCTATCACATAATTTACTATATTTAAGGTCTGGCCACCACACTTTATACTCACTTCACACTTCAATTTCACTTCATCATTCCTTTATCTGGATTCTACACTATATTTTTTTTATTATTCATTAATAAAGTCTAGCAGTGCTAGAATAGTTATGTATTTGGGCCTATAACTTAGCCTCTCTGTCATGCTTCAAATATCTCCATTTTTGCATCATTTAAAAGCTCCGGTCAATGCATTAAATTTCGGAAGCAGCATGTCTCAATGCTATATGGCAACAGTAAATTTATACCAAAGGTATTGTATTGCTAGTATTATAATTAATTTCAATTCGCTTATTTTATCATGTCTAAAATTTATCTTTAAATAATAATTTTATTGTTAAATGCCAGAAGTTTTGAATTATTTTTCATTAATTTTAAAAGGAATTTATATACTTTTTCTACAAGGGATTGAAATGTTACATTTTCTTTAAAATGTCAAATATTGTTATTATTTTCCAGAGCATTCTTTTTGGGCTTATTTTGATTTTATTATTAAATTAGAACTGTTAACTGAAAAAGTAGGACTATGTAAATGGTAACGAAGCTGATAAATATTAATAATGAGCATATAAATGCTTGTTTGAAGGAAACTACTTAACTATATGTTTGCTTATTTAAAATGCTACTCATAGAAATTATTATTGTATTATATTCTTGTTTGAAAAGGAATGAAACACTTGTTTTATCATTTATAAAATGGATACATGATATATTCTAATTATTATGTATTATTTCTTGCTAAGAAAATAACTTGTGAATAAACAAACGTAATTTTTATAAATTTTTTTGTGAATGATATCGGCATTATTGCATGCTATTATAGAATACTTACATTATTCTAATATGAAAAATAAAATTATTATGCTCAAATAAACTTTATTTTACTAATAAATATTTATTTGTTTTTAAAAGATAAAATATGAGGTGAACTAGACTCACTGCTCACTTTAATTTCCGTTTGCCAATAAAGACTTATATTCATTAAATATGCTTACTTGCAGCGTGAAATATTTTATTGTCAAGAAAATGTAAATACTATTTATTATTGCTACCTGGAACTTGCTCTTTATTTTATAATGTATATTATTTATAAAAAGAAGATTATCGTGCTCATGTTAAAAATATAATTATAGCTTCTCAACATTTTGTATATTACTTTGCATTATTCTGATAAGGATATGTTTGCTTTTCATTAATATTTGCCTCATGAGGTTATGAATTATATTTCTAAAAGAAATATTATCATTTGATTATATGCTATTTAATATATCTACAATGTTTATTACTATTAATTTCATTGTTTTATTTAAATTGCTTATCATCGTGTTGTTAAATGAATACTACATTTGCTCTACATAAATACTCTTCATGTAATAAAGATATATATGAGAGATGATGATCTGGCCCAACTGATGAGTGCTGGTTCAATACGAAATGCATCTTGGGGTCATTTGTCTTTTATTTTATCTTTATTTATATGAAATTATTTATGAAATAAAAAAGAATGGAGATATATGGAAATTGTCTAATCTATAAAACAGATATTACACATGGGAGAAAGAGAAACGTAAATAGCCATGTGTGTGTGCTGAAAACAGATATATTAATCTTTAACTTGGATTAAAGTTTATATCTGTGCTAGAGAAAATCTCTAGTTTAATAAATGATTACTAATAATCGTTACGTTTTTATCAAAAAATTGATAACGTAAAAGTTGGGAGTGGAGTAAATTGACGTTTGAAAATAAAAATGAGACAATTTGCTCTACATAAATACTCTTCATGTAATAAAGATATATATGAGAGATGATGACCTGGCCCAACTAATGAGTGCTGGTTCAATACGAAATGCATCTTGGGGGTCATTTGTCTTTTATTGTATCTTTATTTATATGAAATTATTTATGAAATAAAAAAGAATGGAGAAGTATGGAAGTTGTCTAATCTATTGCTATTTTAGTTATGCCATTGTTCTAAAATTCTATTTACCTCAGATTTTAATTGCCTGTTGTTCATTTTAATTTTCAATATTGTCCGAAAAATCTTCAACATGTCCAGGGACTCTTTATTAGATTGTTATGCAGTTAAATGGTATGGAAAACCAAGTTTTAAGGACTGTTAATTTACTAATTGGTAAAATGGGTATAAATATTTAGTTTATAAGATTTATTAATGTATGCATTATGTCTATGATTTTTTCCTATATAATATTTATTTATGATTTAAATATGTCTATCTTTATAGTTCTCAGATTGTTACTGTTATATGGAATATTTTAGAGTGTATCATATTAGTCCCTTATGGAGTTATTTAGAATGTGAATAAATGTATGTAAGAATTCATGAAGCTGATGTATATTTTTACTATTAAATTGTTAGGCCACAAATGTATATGCTTAGCCATATTGTACGATTATTGCTATATTTTATAAGTTTTATACATCATTTATTCATTGTTAGTATGTGAGATAGTGGGATTATCCCTATTTTTACAGATTGTTTTTATCATGCCAGTAAACTTTGTTATGTCTTAAATGCTATCTAGCATAGAATGTTATATTTTAGGCAAACCCTTCTAATGGTTTATTCTTGTATTTTTAAGATTAGAGATAAAGTCCTAATTCTTTATTGCACTCTTGTATAGGTGCTTATTGTAAGTTTATTCCATCATTTCATTTCGACTTTCTTTAAATCCCTTGATGTTTATTATGATGAGGATTAAGATTCAATCCCCTTTACAAGGTTTAAATTACTTTAGATAAGGTTAAATCTTCAATAGATGAAGAATGAAAAAGCCAGATGTATTGTGTAATAGTTATTTTAGTTAACATTTGTAAATTATAAAATTATTATTGTTATTTAGATGGTTGGATTTCATTAAAATCCCTCTTGTCATTCAACTATCTAACTATTAACCATTAGTGTTATTATTAAAGGAATCCTGGGATTTTAATGAGATACTTTAATATTAAAGTAAAATAATTTAATATGTGTATTTTAAATTTATAATATTGTGGTTTATTATTAGTATAATGGAATATATAGTTATTTAATGATAGTAATAATTGTTTAAATATGAATGTATTATGTTAGTCATTGTTTGTTATAGAGATTTTCCTAATGATTTATAACATGACAATATGTGGAAATCTTCTTTAATAGCAATTCCATTGGCGGATTATTTCATAGGTTATAGCCTGTACTTTGTGACCTCACCTGTAGAATATCTCATGTCAATTATTATTGGAAAATAGAATCTTAACAATAGAACTTATATTTTATTTTTAGGTTGAGATAGGTTTTATTCATTGTAGTTCGTGGAAATCAATTAATTTAGGTTCTTTATAAGTTTTTGTGGTGATAAACCATTAGTATGTGTAAGTTATAATATATGTTTAAAATATATTTAGTTGTTGTAATTTTTTGTACTGTTTGAATTTTTTTATCTGCAACATTATTTTTAAAAATATCATAATAGTAAGTTACTAATTTGTCAAAACAGGCAAAACTCACTATACGTATTGCCACACACAGCATGCTAGAGTAATCAATGGATGCCAGAAGGCTTGTGCATAAAATTCCCATCTAGTGCCTACTCATCCAATATTCCCACAAGCCAGAAACTAGTCTGGGGATATTGGATGAGTAGGCACTAGATGGGGATTTTATGCACAAGCCTTGCCTTCTGGCATCCATTGATTACTCTAGCTTGCTGTGTGTGGCAATACGTATAGTGAGTTTTGCCTGTTTTAACAACAGTTATACACAAGCATAAGAGATGGTGGTCATGTGATGCTTACTAATTTGTCATGAAGTTTAAACATCAGAAGTGGAGAGTTGGGTCATGACATACAGGGTCTGCCCCTTTATCATTGAATTAAATTTTGTGGGGGAAAGCAATCAAATAAATCATTGTTTGTGGGTTTACACGAATTATCATTATAAGGTTAAAAAAATATAAGTACATAATATTAATTTTTTAATTTCTCTTAGTAGTAAATATTACGTTTAATCCATATTAATTGATTTTCCACTAATGTTTATATATTCAAATAATATTATATGATCATAATAAATCAAAATATATAAAATGCGCTAACACGCACAAGCACACAAAGCTAAAAACAAATAAAGCAAATATATATTATTTTAATATCTATTCATTAAATGGCTAAGCGCTTTCAAGGTTCAAGCCCTCATAAGTATGATTATGAGGGCTTGAACCTTGAAAGCGCTTAGCCATTTAATGAATAGATATTAAAATAATATATATTTGCTTTATTTGTTTTTAGCTTTGTGTGCTTGTGCATGTTAGCACATTTTATATATTTTGATTCATAATTAGCCACAAAGTATAAACTATTTGCTTATGATCGTAATAAGTAAATTAATACCACATGATCACCATTTCTTATGCTTGCTTATAACTGTTATTAAAATAGGCAAAACTCACTATTCGTAATGCCATTCACTGCAAGCTAGAGTAATAAATGGATGCCAGAAGGCATCCAAAGTTTTGCCTGTTTTAATAACAATTATAAGCAAGCATAAGAAATGGTGATCATGTGATGTTTATTAGTTTAAAACCAATCCTGCCTAATAGGATAGTGGTGGCTATGGTTATTAAAGAACCAAAGGCACCAAAATGTATAGGTACTGAACTGAGTTCAGACCTATATGACTATATAAGCTAATGAGCTTGGATTGAAAATATTAAGATGTTTTCAATTTAAGACTCATGGTTTTGTAGTTAAGTAGAGATAAAAGGTGGCTGCTGGAGGGTTGCATTAGATCCTAAGATCTAGGTGCAGTGCTTTCAGATCCAAGGCTCCTCACTGACGAAGGTCACAAGCCACAAACTAGTCTGGGGATATGGAATGAGTAGGCACTAGATGGAGATTTTATGCACAAGCCTTCTGGCATCCATTGATTACTCTAGCTTGCAGTGAATAGCAATACTATTTAAATCATAACAAGTAATAAAAAAGAAGCTGTTTGATGTTTTAACTAAAAGCATACCTTTTTAAAAATTAAATCATAATAATAGCATAGAAATCTAAAGAAAAAAGATGGTTGATATCAGAATTATATTTATAAAACAGATTAAAATGTAATGAATCTTGATTAGCATTAATTGAATTTGCAATAATTAAATTGGAAAGAAGAGTTAAGCAAAGTTTAAAGGTCCATTTGAACGAAATATGAGAAAAATAAAAAAATGGCAGAATTTTGAAGATAAATTATCACAAAATGTTTCCCATTCATAATGCCAACATTGGTAATTTAAAATTTGTATATTCAGTTACTGCTACATATAAAAAATTATACATTTTGATTGACTGAACCAGATAAAATAAAATGAGTTTGATAAGTAAATTTCTTTTATAAAATTAAACATGTTGGTTAAGAAAAAGCGTTATTTAATTAACCATTGGATTTAGAGTTAAGAAAAAGGCTCATTAAATATTTTAATTTTAGTATAGCTTTAAAGAAACTTGGATGAGTAGGAAGAGGAATAAAAGAAAATTGTTCCTTTTGAGATATGGATTTAAAGAAAAAGAAAAATAGATAATAAAGTTAAGAATGTAGAAGTACTGAAAAATTAAAAAAAAAAAAAGTACGGAAAATATTTAAAAAAAAGATTTATTGAGAAAATTAAAAAGAGAAGTTGAGGGTATTGGAGAAATCAGTAGCGGATAAGAGAAAAACAAAAAAGAAGAAAGTTTATAGGTCGTCTTAAGGAGTTAACATACTTAACGAGTTCAGCTGTAGAGTGTGGTAATTGATTATGATAATTTGAAATTGCTATACTTATATCATCATCATCATCATCATTATCAACCATTATCAATCACTGCAGGATGAAAGTCAAGCCATCTTCTCCGATCTATACTCGTATACATTGTGATAAATATATCAAATTTATTTTTTAACTAACAACAAATAAGAAAATTTAAATACATTTTTCAGTTATATTTTAATAAGTTTAATCGATGTATAATTTATATTTTAATAATTTAAGTGCATTTAGAATATAATCTTTTTTTTTTTTTTTTAGATATCAGAAAAATTGGTCAGACTGCAGCAAAGTTTGGTAAATATTTGCTCACTAATTTATTTAAAATATAATCTGTTTATAATTTCATCTTGATTATTTTTAAATATTTCCGAAAGATAATAATTATTCTTTAAAAACTTCCATTTTTCCTAACGCACTTCTCACACTATTTTATTTAATTTTCTAAAATAATTTCGACTACCTAGAAGTTTTCTTCAGATCTAAAAAACAATTGTATTACATTATTTTTTATAAATTGTAATAAATAATAAAAAAATTGTATACAACTGCTATATAAATATATTAATTACACACAAAATGGCTTTTTTTGGCTCATGGTTTTTATTATTATTTATAATTTAAATGTAAGAACAGCATAATGGACTTCATTAATTTCCATTTTTGATGATATTATTATTTATATATTCCATTATATATGTTCCTACATAAATTAGACATAACTCACCCCTGCCTTAGGCTATGAATTAAAAACACTCTAAAAGTTGAATAAAGAATCAAGAAAGTATATAATTTTTTTTTTTATATGTCAAAGCATTGACCGGGAAGCGAACCCGGGCCGGCTGCTTAGAGGGCAGCTATGCTATCCGCTAGGCCACCCATGCTTGACAAGAATGTATATACTTTAAAGATATATTAAATACACTTAATATAAATTAAAAATATTTAATATCTATGTGCAAACATAAATGTAAAACATATGTATCCATCTATAAATACTTAATATTATTAAAACATTCACTATTTTAAACTTGTTACTTCAATGTGATAATATGTTGGACTATTTCTATCATCTATCAATAAATGTTGAATGTATAAAAAATTTTAAACTTTATTTAAACTTTTCAAATACAAAAAAATTTGTTAGTAATAGCCCACAAATAGACAAGTTGTTTGTATTTGAAAAGTTAAAATAAAGTTGAAAATTTTCTATACATTCAAATTTACAGACAGACGGAAATAGTCCATCATAATATCGCATCAAATATACTATCATCACAAATCTTCAGGCAAATATGTTATTTCAATTTTCAATGATTTTATTTCCTATAACATCCTTTTAAAATCCAAAATAATTATTAAAACTTATATAGGATTCATTAAGTAATTTTTTTAGATTTAAAAATATTATCAAAATAAAAGCATTGGAAATTGAAATAAAATAAGTTAAAATATTTTATTTTAATATTAATAATATAATAAATTATAGTGTGTGAAGATATCTTCTTTATATGTTTTTGGTTTATATTTTTATACATATACATATCCAATGTTTTTAGTTTTTAATTTATAAAAATTGTTAATTATGTGTATAATATATATTTGAAATATTTATAAATAATACTATATAGGTGCAAGTGAATATGTAGAAATATATATAAAATGAAAATTATCGTATGCTTGTGTAAAGAGAATCAAAACGGTCATAGGACATTAAATAAGGGATTGTAGAAAGCACATTAGGAAAAGTGAGTTTTTTTCTAGATCTAATATAAACAATGCAGTTAGAGTGGGAAAAGTTTTAAAAATCTTTGATAATATTTATTGTTTATATAACAATAATTATTATTTTCTTCAAGAAGTATAATAATTACTCTTTCTTATTGCATTGCCAAATATATACTATATGATATTAAATCATCCATGCACTTTACTACTGTTACACAATGCTTTATTTACCACCCTCTTTTACAGTTTATAGTTTCGATTGCCCCAGCAATCTTCTTCAGAACTTTATATCTCCTAACTGCTAAGTTCTGAAGAAGATCGCTGAGGCAATTGAAACTATAAACTCTAAAAGAGGGTGGTAAATAAAGCATTGTGTAACAGTAGTAAAGTGCATGGATGATTTAATATTATATGGGGTAATAATAATTATTATTTAACAGGAGTATTTTGTGTGAAAGTTTTTATGTTGAGAAATTTTACTGATAATTTTGCATATGAAATTTATTGCAGTATTCCTTTTTAATAATTATATTCCACTATTCTTACTTGCTAAAATACAATATGAAATGCAGAACTATAGTTTCAAATTTTTTTTTATTATCAGATTGTTTAGTTTCTTGAAAGCACAATCATTTATTAAGAGTTTTAAATTTCAGATGCATCAATTTTTTATTTGCTTTTGGAGTCATCTTTTTATAAAATGTTTTAGCCAGTTAGATTTTGCTGGGGGTTTATGATGTTATATGCACAATAGAGGTTTTATTATAGAAATATCACCATTTTCTGATAAAATATACATAAATATTTCTTTAATATATATATTTAAATTTTTGACTAATATGTGACAATTAAAAATAAATTTAATCAAAAATTCCATTTTAAGAAACTCTATTATGTCAGCAGTTTTGTGATTGTAGAAATTAATTATATTAACTTGAGGGGAACACCAAATTGGAATCAATTGCTATCAGTAGATACTATTAATATTGATTTTTGGCAATCATATATAGTGAATTCTTGATCAGTTGCTTATGCATATGTCATTTTTCCACATTTGTTTTTGGTCATAAAATCAGCACCATAAAAATGTATGTGATTGCTTTTACAGATCCATTATTTTTCAAACTGGCATTTTTTTTTTTTGCATCTACCGTTCCACCAATTTTTTTTTACATGGATATATATGTATTTAATTTGAAACAATATACAAGTATAATTATTCTGCATATATATAAAATCATATAACACTACAATACTAGCTCAAAAAGTAAAATTTTATACTGAAACTCTTCCATGTTTTTAGGGCTCAAGCGGTCAAGTAAAAAACTAACCGCTTATCCATTGTTCTTACCTCAGATAGTGAGGATTCTCTAGAATAACCTGCCCAAACATGTTGAGCAGTTATTATTTGCCACAGATAGATATTCCATTGAAGATGCAGTGGAGATCCTTGATTCTCAAGACAATTGAGAAAAGCTTGGACAGTAGAATGAAGGTGAATAGGCAAGTCCATCCTTTTGTGAGTAATATTGTAACCGATACCATAATAAAACTCTTAAGAAATCGTAGCAGCTATAGAATGAGTCCCTATGGTGAAAGAAAATTCCATTTAAATAGGGTTAGAGCTAAAGTAAAAGTTCTAGACAATAGCCAGCCATCTACTAGTGGAGTGCAAACAATCCCTAAGAAAAATGCAGTTGGCAAAAAGAGTACCAGGGCATTAAACTAAGTAGAACCTTGCAGGAAAGTTCCTCATTTCAGGGCCCTATTTCTAAAAATTGGGGAACATGATGATGTGGTTAATAAATAGTATAGATTTCGATATTGACTATTTAGAACCTTATAAAGTGACTGAGCTGCCTATATTGTATAATTGCCCAATTATAAGGGTTACTGTTGCAGGAATTATTATAAATGCTGTGTTTAGATTCAGGAAGCCAAGCATGTATATTGTCTGAGGAAACTTATTTGGAAATTAGTAATGTTGACCAGATAATTCCAATCCTGCCAATTAAGGTGATATAAGTAACGCTGGCTATTGGAATAGAATGAAGTTGTTTAACAAACAAGTTTTTATCATTTTAGAAATTGATTCTTCAAGATTTGATTCATGAAATCATAATTGTATCCGACTTCATGACTCTTAACCATTATTTTGTCATTTATAAAAGTAAAAATTTTTGATATCAAGAGGAAATTTGTCCTTTTGCAGTCAATTTTGTTAGTCAGGCTAATCAGTTGATGAATATACAGGAAACTACAATTGATGTGAATATTTAGGTTAAGTTAGACAGTTCATGTATCATAGGTACAGAATATTATGAACAATTCTATGAGTTATTGGTTTCTGTATAGAAGTATTTTCTCAAAAATACCTGGCATCATGAAAGGATATGGACATAGAATAAGATTAAAAAGTGATGAGCCTTTCCAACAGCAAATTATCCAATACCTTATCAATATCAGGCAGAGGTCAGGCAACAGATTGAAAAAATGATAGAATGGCAGATAATCAGGCCTAGTCTCTCATCCTATGTTAATCCACTCATGGTAGTGAGGAAAAAGGATGAGACAATTAGCGTTTGCTTGGGTGCCCGCATGCTTAATCAGCATACTATCCTAGAGCATGACATTCTCTCACCTATACAAGAGTTACTAACCAAGATCAAAGGAAAGAGCATATTCTCAACATTTGACTAACAGTTATTGACAAATCCCTCTTCATAAAGATGATCAAAAGTATACGGCATTCCATTATCAGGACGAATCTTATATTTTTGAAAGAATGCCCTTTGGTTTAATAAATAGTGGTGCTGGCCTAATCAGATGTCTTGAGTATGATCTTTTTAAAATAACTAAAAGATTAATTGTTTATGTACATAGATGATATTGTCATCGCTTCTAAAGATCTAGATCATGTAAAACATCTTATTCTATTTCTTTATGAGTGTTCTGTCAATAACATCAAGGTGAATTTGGAAAAATGTACCATAGCTGCATGAGAGATTGCCTTTCTTGGTTATTTGGTCAATGATGAAGAAATAAAATCTTACCCAGACAAAATTGCAGCTCTCCAAAGGTTTCCTGTTTTTAAAACAAGGAAACATTTGAGGTCATTTTGGGGATTTTATAATTGTTATCACCGGTTTTACAAAAACTTTTTTTATGATACTATATGTTTGTGTATTATTAAAAAAATATGAAAAGTGGAAGTGAATCCAAAAGCATACAACAGAATTTCAACCATTAAAGCTAATTTTTTGAAAACATTAATACTAGCTTCTCCGGATTTTAATAAAAAGTTTTATTTACAGATAGATAGTAGTGAGTTGTCATTTAAGGGTGCGGAGTTAAATTATACGACAACAGAGCGAGGCATTAGCTGTGGTATGGGGGGGGGAGTCCAAAAGCTTAGACAAGTTCTACTGCGATTTGAAGTTATAGTGCTGTCTGACTAATGTAGTTTGGAATTTATTAATAAAAGTTATTTAATAACGAAAGATTCATTAGGTGGAGTCTTTACCTCCAACAATTTAACTATAAAGTCATTTATTCTTCAGATCAGAACATTATTGCATATATTATCAGCCGTAATCCTATCTCCATTAGTTATCAAAATGTGCAGAAAATATTGTCATTTGTAATGTGTCTGTTTTGTTAGAGGAGTATATTGGGAGGGAGTATAAGAATTTAGCAGTTTTACAAACACAAGTTGTAGAGCTTAAAAAATTATTAGTTTATTGTAAGATCCAATTAGACTAAATAAAGATACTTAGATATGCTACTAGGATTAGGATGGGTATATAGTGATGGGATCTTGTTGAAGAAATTAAAGAAAGGGGATGAAATTTCATGGAGGGTAGTCATACCACCTTGTTTAATAGAGAAGCTTATATATTATGTCCACTGTCAATGCGAACACTATGGAGTTCATAAAATAGAGCATGTGATTAAGCAAATGTTTTTATTTTAATAAAATGCAGGTAAGTATTGCACGTTATCTTAGGGAGTGTGAGATTTGTCTGAAAACCAAATTTGGAATGGGCCACTTCCACTGTATAACCATTAAAAATTTATAATGGTGATGTATGATGTATTTACAAAATATGTATCTACTCATCCAGTCCCCAAAACTAATGCCAAACATGTCATAAGGTGATTAGAAAATTTCCAAATCCCTTTAGTAAGTAAACCAGCTTCTATCTTGACCAATTATGCTACCGCATTTATATCTGGTTCATGGAAGAAGTGGGGTAGGAAAAATAATATCAAATATGTGTTCCTTCCATCAGAAACCTTCAATCAAATCCCTGTGAATGGGTAATGTGTGAATTAGGGAGACTGTTCAGAATATATCTTGAACAGGATCATAAGCAATGGGTTAACAAGTTACCTCAGATGGTTCATTACATTAATTCTAGAATCAGTGAATCCACCAAAATTTCCCTGATTAGATTACATTTCAGGAGGCCTGAACCATTGCTTGTCAAAACTCCTTTACCTATCATTGCAGAAAATGTTAATAGAGAGCATGATTAAGCAATAGCAAGAATTAACCTTAAGAAGGTAGGTGACACAATCATCATTCTAAGAGTGGCCCACATTTTTTCAATGTTCATGATTATATCTTAATCAGAACTCATGTAAGTAATCCCCAGAAACATGTGTTTAGAAAGTTCCTTAATTTGTATCAATTAATTTGTATGCAATTGTAAAGCAGGTGGGAGATAATGCCTTTATGGTCTCTACCCCTGATGGAATGAGAAGAACCTATAATGCCCAAACTTTATTGCCTTGTCCAAGAAAAGTTTGAGTTCTTGCTTAAAATCTAAAGGTTAAATAAAACATGTTTAAAGATGATCTAGGCATATAGTTTTGATAATGTAATAAAACATTGCCAAGTGTTTTAATGGGTATAAAATGTTAATGGCTTATTTTTTTTCTATAACCATGGAGGAGTTGTGACCTTGTGCTATTACACATTGTCTTAGTTGACTATCTTAACTTATAAGTTTATGCTGTTTTAAAAAAAAGAAAAAAAAGAAGAGATGATAAAATTTATTATGCAGCTAAAGTGTGTAAATTATGATATTTAAATTTTATTTCATTAATATAATTTACTCCAGTCATATAATTATAAATGCAAAATATATAATATATAATGGCTTTAAAGTTATTATAAAAGTGTAGTTCTAATATTTAATATAAGTATGCTTTCAAGTTAAAAATTAATGCTTAGTTTTACATCGAATTTGGTAAGATAATAAAGAAAGATTAAAATATATGTGCTTGCAACATAAACAGAAGAAATATTATTAATAAGGCAGTTCACATATAAAATTTTGCAAATTTTAATAGTTTTTTATTTATATTTTTGTTTGTTGACATTTTTCTTTAAATAGCATATTTTTTAAGTCATATAGTTAGATATAGTGTAATTTGTAGATTCACTGTTATGTCATTATTGGATACTTCAGTTGTTTAAATTTAAACACTAAGGACAGTTATATTAACAAGCTTTTTCTCTGTTTATGAATAGGAATCATTATTTTCGAACATTTTATAAAAACCAATTCCAAAATAGAATGACTTGATGAATCTAATTCAGTGTGTGTACTATTAAAACTGACAAAATATGATTCTAATATTGTTGTGTTTGGCTTGATTTACAGGTTTAGTTCCAAACCAACAGAAAAAGTAATGACAAACTACTCACCAATTAATATGTATAATTTATTAGTTACAAAATACACACACGTTAGTTAAACAATAATATAAATATAGTTTATACAATTCATGATGAGATAATCGTTCCGAATGACACACTCACTTTCAGCTATATGATTAGCCTGCCTCACGAATTCAAGTGAGACTCTTCCGGCTGTACTAGACAGCTTGCCTCGAGTCAACTACAGTCATAGCAGTTTCCAGCCCTAGGTGGACTTGCCTCACAGCCTAGACATATCAATCAATTATTTTATATAGCGCAATGTTTATAAACTGTAATATTTAAACAGCATTAAACTGTTGCACATGCGCTTTGCAGATTTTAACTATAAATGACTGAATACTGACACTTCAAACACATGATAAAATCTTTGGAAAAGATAGAGTGGCCATCTATCTTTTCGAACCCAAACGCTTTTGTATGGGCAAATCTTAAGTGTTTGAAAGTGAAAGCGTGAAGATATTAAATAATCACTTTAAATTACTTTTACATGCTTGAATGAATGACACTAGTGAAATTTATTAGAATTTACGATACGTCATTCTTATTTGAAATTAAATGTATGTAAATAAATCAATTATTTTATATAGCGCAATGTTTATGTAAAAATAATTTAAAGTGATTATTTAATATCTGCACGCTTTCACTTTCAAACACCTAAGATTTGCCCATACAAAAGCGTTTGGGTTCGAAAAGATAGATGGCCACTCTATCTTTTCCAAAGACTTTATCATGTGTTTGAAGTGTCAGTATTCAGTCATTTATAGTTAAAATCTGCAAAGCGCATGTGCAACAGCTTAATGCTGTTTAAATATTATAGACATATCAGTAATGACTAGTGAAGACACCCTTGCTGTAGGCAGAGGTTTCACTGGAGAGCATATTCAGTAATTCAGGCTGACAGAAGTTAACGCTCTCCGCCTTGCCTCCAAAAAGGCTGACTATTGTCAGATCTCTTATTTTACTGGAAACACTTGGATTCAGAACACGAACTCCAATAAATGATTCATTCCCATTGCATAGCAATTGGGTGCTCCCCAATCAGGCAAGGAATCTAATCTAATAGTCACTTTTGAGGCTAGGTCAGATATGACATTCCTCCCCCTGTCTAAAATTAACCCTGGAAAATGTAATCATCGAGATGTGCTGGACGACATTTTGTCCACTTTGTTGGTGGCTCCCATTTATTGCTGTTTCTTGTTTCATCTTCCTTGCTTGATGAACATGTTCCTGGATGTTCGCTGCCGCCCCCACTCTGATGTCCATGTTTCTCGCCTGATGTACTTGTCCTAGGTTGGTTACTGCTGAACAGCAGCAAAATTCTCATTCAAAAATTTACATTTATTTCAATTCATGATTATAAAATTCTATGTTTATTTTTAAAATTATCATAATATTCTGTAATAATTAATTTTTTTTTCTTTTTTCTCCCAATTAAAAATTACTTATTTGTAAAATTTTGAGATGTGCACTTAAAAGGTTTGCCATTCACTGTTGTGATTTTAATATATATATATTTAAATTTATATTTTTATTTTGTTTTTAATTTTATATTCTTTTATTTTAGAACATATTGATTGATGTCCCTGATTATAAGGATAGATGCTATCAGTTAGAAGAATTGAAAAATCGTTTAGAAGCCATGTTGAGTCCGCAATTGGTTCAAACTTTTAATACTCTTACCTTAGGTTACTTTTTTTTTAATTATTATTATTGTTTTTGTTGTTGCTGTTACTGCTGCTGTAATAATATGATAATGTTAAAAAATGATAATGATGATGTTTCAGTAATAAGCTTTATTTATCTTAGAAAGTTACAAGGGTTTTACATAGGACAGTCCGCAGTTGTAGGCTTACATATATAAAAGTTGCTTTATTGGCTTACACAAATTTTTCCATGCCGTGGTTTAATTACAGGGGTTTTATATAGTTGTGGATTGCTTTGGTTACATGGGCAATCAATAGTTGTAGGTTTACATATGGAAAAGTTGTTTTATTGATTTACCCAGGACTGGAGGAATTTTTACACGCAGCGATTAGTTACAAGAGTTTTACATAGATTGCTGTGGTTACATGGGCAATCTGTAGTTGTAGGCTTATGTATATAAAAGTTGATTTATTGATTTATACAAGATTACATGGGTTTTACATGCTCTTATTTACATATGCAAACTAGGTTTAGTTTTATATGTGGTTGGGTTGCCTGGGTAATATAGGTGAGGGACTAGAAAATTTTATGGGAGTGTGGCAATTGTCTGTGAAGTTTGCAGACACTGGTATTAAGTCAATGTCAGTTATTTTGATTTTCGAGTGCCAGATTTTCTTTGGGTGATGAGGTTTTCTCTTGGTTTTGTTGGAGATGTGGGTTGGGGCTGCGTTGGTATGGGTAGGAGGCATGGTGGGATTGTTTTCATAATTGATGAGCACATTTTGTTAACTATGCTATGCCTGTTTTCTGGTGCATTTGAATAGATGAGTATTACAGAGAAGGATGGTGATACAGCTATGTTAGAATTAGTTGCAGTTGTTGATTGGATAGGTTGGTCAGATTCTGGATCTGGCTGTGTTAGAAATGGGATTTTGATGAGGTTTAAGTATGAGATCCATGGATAGAAGGTCCAGATTTTCAGAGAAGGGTGATGGTACAGCTATGTTAGAATTGATTGCAATTGATAAGTTGAAGTTTGTGGTAGGATGGTCAGACTCTGGTTCTAGATGTTTTAGAACTGAGGCCGAGTGCGGTTTTTGATGTGGTTTAAATGTGAGATTTATAGATAGAGGATTCAGACATAGGTAGACATGGAGAATGCTGGGTAAGTGGTTAGGCTTGGCATTGGTATTGGAAATGCCTTAAGTTTTTTGAAATTGATTTAAATTCGAAAATGTGATTGAAAAACATAACACAAAATTGGAAATAAGTTATCAATTGATTGGAAATTGAAAAAGGTATATAACGTTAGTTTTTTTTTTTTTTTTTACCTTGTTATCTTAAAGTTTTGAGTACTTTATTATTGTTAAGTAACTGGATTTTAACTGAAAATTTAAATGAAAAATGCAATACAAAATTAGAAATAAGTTATCAACTGATTGGAAATTGAAAAAGGTATATGAAGATAGTTTTTTTACTTCCATTAGCTAAAGATTTTGAATCCTTTTTAAATACAAAAAATACTTTTTAAATACAAAAAACCAAAACTTGTTAACTTGTTGGTGTGCAAGTGAACTGCTTTCTGCGGAACTTGGAATCTCAATTTTCTATTTCTTTTTTTTTTTCAAATAAAAATCGGAATTTGTAACAGTAATGTTTGACTGAACTTTGAACTTTGAACTGGTAATATTGGGTCATGCTTTTTTTGATCATTTGATGACTTTGTCACCATATTGTTTTCTAAATTATTGTTGTGTAATTTGATTTTAATTGATGTTTTGACTGAAAAATGTAACACAAAATTATTAATTAGTTATCAACTCATTGGAAATTGAAAAAAGTATATCATGATAAGGTTTTTACATTGCCAGGCATAGGTTCTGAGTACTTTTGGAGCAAGAAAAACTAGCCCAAAGCCAAGGTGATTATCTCAAGTTTGATATAAGGGTAACTGTGTTTAAATATGATGCTGATGTGTAATGTTAAATTCCAGTGTAGGAAAATATATTATGATAAGATTATGAATTTGAGTACTGCACAGAAGAATAATGCATTTGAAAATTAATTAAATGCATTGATGTGAATGTACATTTTCTTTCTGTAGGTGTTTTAAAAATAGGGATTAAATCTTTTTTCTCTTTTCAAATTATGAACACTGCTTTACTTCATTTGTTTGCTAACTACTTAGAAATAAGTATTGGGATTTAAGTTTTATAAAATGTTGGTCAGTTATTCTAATAATTTTAATCAGTCTTAATAACCCTGTAAATAAATTGTAAATAGACTTTTAAATTTAATATTTAAGGATTATCGTTTTTTACCATTACAATGTGTGTTATATAATTTATGTGTCCATATACTGTTCGTAAAAGATCAAGAATACTAATGGCTTAGATATATTGGAAAGAATTATTTTATTCTAGATTTAAGTGAAAACAGAGTCATTTCTACTATATATATTATATTTTAAACATCCCGTAGCTATATTCTTTCTGCCACCCCCTTTAAATAAAGAAAAGCTTGAATTTTGCAGCAGCCATTCAAAAGAAATTCTTTCTTTTGAATGGGTTGCAAAATTCAAGCTATTCTTTATTTAAAGTGGGAATGTGGCTGAAAGAATATAGCTATCAATCAATCAATAGTAGTCTGTCCAATAGACAGGTCCAAAGAGTAGTCACTACATCAGTTCATCTATTCTTCCATTCCATTCTCTTCCTTGCCCATCTCCTCAATTCCACATAAGCCTTTCCATCTCTTATATCATCCAATAATGTCAATCTCTTCCATCCCCTCTTTTTAATTCCACTCACCATTCCCTCCAAAACATCTTTCACTAAACTATAATCTCTTCTTAATATATGTCCAATCCAGTTTCTCTTTCTCTCTCTGATATTTTCAATCAATCTTCTTTCCTCATTAACTCTTTTCAAAACTTCTTCATTTGTTACCCTACTCATCCAACTGATGTTTTCCATTTTTCTCCATGTCCACATCTCAAAAGCTTCCAAACGTTTCTTAATTCTATTACTCAATGTCCATGTCTCACAACCATACAGTAATACACTCCACACATAACATTTAATTAATCTCTTCCTTAATTCTCTTTCCATAGGTCCACAAAATATCTTCTTTCTCTTTACAAATGTCACCTTTGCCAATGCTATTCTTCTTTTAACTTCATCTTCACTTCTTCCATCTTCACTCAACCAACTACCCAAATATCTAAATCCCTTCACCTGTTGAACCATGTCATCATGGATTCCAATTTGCAGTCTTTTTGCATCTCTCCCTATCCATAAACACTTAGTCTTTTCAATATTAATCTTCATTCCATATGCGATACATCCTTCTTCCAATTTATTCAACATATTCTGAAGATCCTTTTCCTCCTCAGCAATAAGAGCCATATCATCTGCAACTCTTATACATTTTATTACTCTCCCTCCAACATTTGCTACTCCACAGTCCAAATAATTATTTAGCATATCTTCTAAATAAATATTAAACAAAACAGGTGACATACTATACCCTTGCCTAACTCCACTTTCTATATTCACTTCATCAGTCTCATTACGCCCAAATCTAACTCTTATCCTTTGTCCATTATACATAGTCCATATCAATCATCTTTCTTTCCAAAATACTCCTTTATCTCTTAAGATAGACATCAGTTTATTCCAGCTTACTCTATCAAATGCCTTTTCTAAATCCACAAAACATATACCAATTCCTTTATCTCTTTCAATATATCTTTCTGCAATTATCCTAACAATACCAATAGCATCTCTTGTGCTTTTCCCTTTCCGAAAACCAAACTGTTCTTCACCAATATAATAATCAACCTTCCCATAAATCCTTTGAGTTAAAATCCTCAATAAAACTTTAGAAACATGAGACAACAAACTTATTGTTCTATACTCTTCACATTTAGCAGCTTTCTTCTTTTTAGCAATTGGAATCATTATAGTTCTTAAAAAATCTTCAGGCCAAACTCCACTATTATATATCAAATTGCAAAGTCCAACTATTTCCTTCATAGTAAATTCTCCCATTTCTCTCAAAAATTCTATAGGTATTGCATCAAATCCAACAGCCTTACCATTCTTCATTTGTGTGATTGCCTTTCTTCTTATCCGGCAATATGTCCATACCTCTATCATCTATTGCAACATCTTCTTCATTTTCAAGTTCATAACCAATTGAATTATTTCCTCTACTAAACAGATACCGAATATATTCTTCCCATCTTTTTAATATATCATTACTATCAGTTAACTTCCTTCCATTCTTATCTGCAATCTCCCTTACTACCCATGTCTTTTTCTCCCAAGTGATACTTCGTATTCTATCAAATGCCAGATCATATCTTTTCATCTTTTGAAGCCTTTCTATCTCTTTACATTCTTGCTCCAACCACTTTTCTTTTGCTAAATCTGTTTCTCTTCTCAATTCAGTATTAAATTTCCTATATGCCTTTAGCCCTTCCTATTCGTATTCTATCAAATGCCAGATCATATCTTTTCATCTGTTGAAGCCTTTCTATCTCTTTACATTCTTGCTCCAACCATTTTTCTTTTGCTAAATCTGTTTCTCTTCTCAATTCATTATTAAATTTCCTATATGCCTTTTGCCCTTCCTCAGTATTTACATTCTTCCATCGTCTCCGCACTTCCATCTTTTCCAACATACCTTCAGTTATCCAAGGTCGTTTTGCTTTTCTCGCATGAATAATACCTATTTCATCTTTTGCTATTTTCAAGAATCCTTTTTTAATTCTATTCCAACACTCATCAGAGTCATTAATATATTTCCCATCCTGAATTCTTTTAAATTCATTTTCACATACTAAACCAAATTTTCCTTTTTCCATTTGTCTCAATTTATCCATGTCCCATCTTATGTATCTTTTCCTTCTTTTAATTCTTTTTAAACTCAACTTTAATTTAGCCATCATCAAATTATGATCCGAATCTATATCAGCACCAGGCAAAGCATGTGAACCCTTAATAGCATTCTTATATCTATCCTGAATCAATATATAATCAATTTGATAACGTTCTTTGTTACCTGGAGCTTTCCATGTATACAATCTTCTAATATGATTTTTAAAACAAGTGTTTGCAATGACAAACCCATTCTCTTTACAAAATTGTACAAGTCGACTACCCCTTTCATTTCTTTTTCCAATATCATAATTTCCAACAATTTTTCCTTCCCTACCTTTCCCCACAACAGCATTCCAATCCCCCAATAGCAATATACATGAATTTTTTCCTTCACATTGAATACTTTCTTCTATCTTCATACATTTCATCAATTTCAATATCATCATGACCACTAGTTGGCATATAAATCTGTACAATTACCAAATCTCTAGGACTTGCATTTATTCTCATCACCATCAACCTATCGTTAATACCATCAACCTTTGCCACACTATTCCATATTTTCTTCCTTACAGCAATGCCAACTCCAATAATTGACCTATCACCACCTGAATAAAACAACTTTACATCTCCACTACTTACTTCTCCACATTCCTCCCATCTCACTTCACTTAATCCCATAACATCAATATTATTCAAATGCAACTCTCTTTTCAAATTCTCCAATTTCCCACCTCTCCTCAAAGATCTAACATTCCACGTTCCAATTCTCAGTGTATCCCCTCTCAATAGATTATATTTATGAGGATTTTGCAGGTTGATGACCTGAGTAGCCTCATGTCCTCTCCTGCCGGGCAAGACACCAAAGTTATTCTTAACTAAGGTCTCAACACCAAACGTAATGATTCCTGTAGACATACTCATAATAAAACAAGGGAATTATAAGACAAAGTGGTTTCCCATTGCCTTCTTTGCCCAGCAATAACCTCTATAATAGGCTTAGTGCGCTAGTCAAATCCCATAAAATGAAAATCCAACTATCGCTTCCTCCTCATCATTGTCACCTGTAGTGATCTTCCGCTGATTTGGAAGAATGCCGTTGCTGACCCAGCACCCAGTGGGGTCTTGACTTATTTAATGGCGGTCAACACTCGCCATTATACATCCACCGTCATAGGAATTGTGGCATTTTATAGAAGTAAACACGCCACTGTCTCCTTCATCACTTCCTGATAGTGAATGTTGCCCCATTGTCAGCGACTGCTTATTTACAGTACTCTGCTTATTCGCAGCTAACCTTCAAATCTGAAGGCCATACCCCTATCTGCAACCTGGGGATGCTCTGGGTGGCATGGGACCCATGCCTTATTCCCAGAATATAGCTATAGGGCATTTAAAATATTCTTATAGATTTCAGCTAGCATTATGCATTGTTTCTATATATATATGTTAGTTTATTTGATTGTTGTTTTATTATTAGCCTTAAATATCAAATAATTATAATAAATAATAATATTTATCTCCATATTTTATCAACACATGCAATATCAACACATGCAATATAAACCTAGTGACAGATTGATTCACTTTTAGTATTCTTTTATATGAAATAGCTAATCATTTTGTTATGGTGATATTTTAATTGAAATATGATCTGATGACTGATAATAATGATGTGTATGTATATATAATATTTGTAATACATGTATAGAGTATTTGTTTCTTAACAAAATGATTTTATATTATTACAACATAGAAATCTTTGTTATTAAAATGATGGTTATAAAAATTAGGTGTATTTCATGCAACTAAATTATTCTAATTTTTAAAATAACAAATATTTTTTTGCTTATTTTTATAAACTAATAAGCCAATCAAAGTTAGTTTTTTTTTTAAAAAAAAAAAGATAAATATGTATATATTTGAGATATAACAAAAATCTTTTATACTTACAGATAGATAAGTATGCGCATTGACATCCACCCATCTTTATATATTTGAAAATATGTCTTTGTAGATACTGCGCAAATGTATGTGAAAATATTTATGGACATTGATAGATTGCCTGAATTACAAAAATATTATCATAAATGTCAAAAGGTAAGTTTTTATATTATATCTATCTATCTATCTAATGGAAATGGAAGTAACTACCTCCTATTGAATTATGTGATGTCAAAAACCACAAAAGTCAAAAATACTATACCTTTAAATATTATATAAGCTTAGTGTTTGATGTAGTTTTGAAATTATAGGGCGAATTTTATTTATTGTTTTAATTTTGACATCACATAACTCAATGAGAGATCATTTTAATTACAGATATTTAAAAATTATGATTTATTATTATTGCATATATTTATCTCTATATTTTTATATAAATAAATAATTTAGCAATTTTTATATATATGTAAATCTTGTGGAAAGAAATGAATCGTACACACATGCGCTATTGGAGTGATATATTAAATTTACACACACTCGTTAAAAATAAGAAACTTTCTTTTTCCTGCAATATATAAACTAAATTTGTACAAATAATTTGTCAATTGAAATATCAGGCTCATAATAAGGTCAAGTTCTGATTTAATTGTTATCAATAAATAGGCATCTGATTCTTCTTAACTGGAGGTATTGCTGATAATAAGTTCTGTCACATGATCAAAAAACTATCTGTTTGTTGATTATAAAGTAGAAAAACAGTTCTAATATGCAATTTCTGGTCACTAATTTTATGGTTTACCTTTACATTTTTTTTGTAGATATATTGTAAAAAATAGGCTTTGGGAATTACTTTATAAAGTTTTTGATGACAGGGAAAATTTTTTATTGTTAGAAGAATTAATCATTTTGTTTCAACTCTAAACTCATTCAAGATTTGAAGAATTCTCTATAGTAGTAACTATTTGGAATTTTGATAAAATCTTAAGTCATCTTTTTCAGAACTAATGTGTCTGATAGGTGTTATGACAGTTTTTAAGGTAATAATGAGAGTATGTGTATATTTCGTAATATTTTATTTATTTTTATTTTAGTATCAGAATTTGATCAATTATAAATGATGACAAATGCTAAAAAACTTATAAAGTGTCTCCGATTATTTCTTGGTAAAATTATTTATATGGATAAAGAAAATGATTGAATAAAGATTTTATCATATAAAAATGCTTTAGATTGGTTCATTTTTATTAAAATGTCTTCTCTGTTAAAAATTTTGAGTCTCTCTCACAGTTTATAAATTATAATTTTATAATTTTGTAATAATTTAGTACTATCAAGCCTGAATCTAAAAAGTATGAGATGAAGGCAGATAAGTAGATCTTTGATTGAAAATATTTATATGTTCCTTAATTTTTATATTGATATCTTTATTTGAAAGACATTTGTAATTCTTGTAGAAAACAAAATGTGGAATTTTATAGATATTTTTAATCATTCTTTATTTATAATTTTATCACAACTTTTCAATGCTTTATTAATCATTAGTTATATAAAAGCAATAGAATGTTTTGAGTGATATGTATTTTTATTTTTGTTTTGTATGTATGACTTTAAAAAAAAGAATTGAATGATGTATTATTCAGGACGTCATCTGATGTTCAGACACCAGAAATGACAGAATTGAGCAATAATCCAGGGTCTTTTAGTTTTTGAGTCCACTATTCTATCTTTGCTTTAAGCTATGCAGAGCATTGTATGTATCAGTAATATAATATTATTAAAACAGGCAAAACTCTCCATACAGTATTGCCACTCAGTGCAAGTCAGAGTAATCAATGGATGCCAGAAGGCTTGTGCATAAAATCCCCATCTAGTGCCTACTCATCAATATCGCCAGACTAGTTTCTGGCTTGTGGTCTTCGTCAGTGAGGATCTGAGAGCACTGCTCTAACAATGGTGATCATGTGATGTTTATCGGCTTAATATAATAGTAGTATGACAGGCTTTCTGTTATTTGTTTAACCCTTGTATACATATATTCTAATGATTTTTAATGAACACGTAAATAATTTTATGACTTATATATACGTATATGCTAAATTAGCATTTGATATTTTATATATAAACAAATTTCAACTAAATTGTTGATATTAAACATTTTTATATGATTTAAAGCTTTTTTGCATACATATCACTTTCCTCAGCAAAAACATGAAGAACGATCTGAAAACATTTGAATATGTGATATACAGTCTAAATGTGATATGATCTATTGTAATTACAAAAAAAAAAAATCACAGAATAATGGACATAAGAAATATTGATTATCCATAAAAAGTACATTTATAAAATCACAGATTTCTATAATAATCACAGAAAATCAGATTGATTTATTTAAAAAGTACAGGTTATATAATAATTATTGTAATAAAATCACATAATAATTGTTACAAGAAATATTGAACACCAAAAAGTCACAAATTAAAAGTCAAAAAACTGTCATCAAGATGGTTTAAATATAAAATTTTAATGCCATTTTGTTGTTGTTGTTTACTTTCAATTAGTAATTCAAGATTTGATATCAAATTGGTTAAAATGAGGTGAAGATAACCTACAGCAAGGCAATTTCTAAGTTTACTTTTTTATAGTGCATATTGCCTAAAATCCTCTTCACACATATATGTTGTCGCAAAGGGGACAAGCATTTTCATTGCTTTTTCCTGCACACTTGGGTATTCAGTTTTCATTCCAATTCAAAATTTATTTAAATTCATTCTGGGAAAGTTTGATTTTAATTTCAAATCTGAACTCATTTCCAAGAGACATTCATATTCTTGATTATTTAAATTTGTAATATTATTTCTAAGATCCCTGAAAGGATTTCTAATCTGTAAATTCACCTCATATAATTTCATTTCGAATGAAAAATATTTTTCAAAACCATCATACAATGTTTGTATATGATGACAGATTATTTTATTTAACTTCAATTTGTCCACATGATTTGGTGCTCATTATAAAATTATAAGTAACAAACAAATCGCAATTGCTTTCTTTTACTGTACCTATTCTTTTAAATTCATCGATTTTATTATACAACTGAAATACATTATTCCCAATGTCCTATAGATTTAAATTCAAATCAGTAATATAGAAATTTTTTTTACTTAAGTAAGCTAGTTTTGTAACCCATTTGACATCACAAAAATAATTTGCAAATAATTTTCAACCAAGAATATTTCTACTTCTGTTCTTAATTCAAATACCCTGTAGCATTTTACCTCGAGAGAACAATTTGTCTTCCGTTTGAAATAATAATTCCTTATGTTCTTTTCAAAACTACTTAGCAAAGTAATGTGAAGTCTTTTTTTTACAAGGTTTATGCTTTTTATAGATTTAGCTAAGATTTCATTCGTTTCCGATATAAGATCAGGTTAATGTAATCAGTTGGCTACATGGCTGCACGAAAAGAAAAAGATAATAATATTCCTCAGTTTAATTAAGGGATTATTTCATTAATGGGAGAAATAATTAGACCTATTTTTTTAAAGGGTCATTAGTTAACTCAATATTTTTAAGTCCCCATATTATGATAGTATGAGAATTATCAAACATTTAATTTGTTAGTAGTAATATGAATTTAATATGGGAATTATTTTAATAAGTTATAAATGATTATAAAGGGGAGAGAGAGAATTGTGAAAAAATGTAAACAAGTTTTCTTTTTACTCTCTTCCTCTGCAGGAGTTATAATTAATTAGTAGTTTTAATTTAAACTATGAAAATTTTTTAAGAAAAGAAATTCATTTTCTTTGTGTTTGTATCTTATTTAATTAATGTTAATTTTAATCTATTTTTTAAAGAGAATAAGTTTTATGTTTAAGACTTTTTTTGTAAAAGAAAAATAAAATAAAATAAGATTTTAATACCTTTGTAAATTTTATTTTTAATCAGTTATTTTTCAATGACTTTGATTAAAGTGGTAGATAACTGAACAATTGTATCTATGAAATTTATTTTATTGGTTGTTGTGGAAATTATCGTGTGGAGACAGATTGTGATTGGCTTGTGGGCAAGATTGTTTTAGAAAAAATATAAGGGGAGGCTCAATAAAAGAGAAGATCCTAGTGTCTGGTAAAAAGTAGATTCCTAATATAGCTGTTGAAAAGAGAACAGCCCAAGCATAATTCAGCTGATAAAGAAAAAAGAAGCATAAGTCTTTGCCAAGCCATTGAATAAAATAGCAGCAGTTTTAATCAAGCTTTTACCATACTATGAGTTTAGCTTTAAAAATGGTTTGCACAATAAAATCGAGATGCTAATTTCAGCTAAAAGCTACGCATGACCTTCCTCCATGCGATCTACCTTCACTTGAAGAAAATGTAGGAAAGGTAAACCCCCCATAAAGTAGTCTGCAACATTGCCTTCAACCAAGAGTATGTTTCTATACCTGTCTCACCTGTAAATTCAAGAGGAGAAACAAATGGACAAAAATTACTATTTTTTATTTACGTGGAATTGCTACAGACCCAGGAAAAGATAAATTTAACTAGGCCCATGTTTAGAAACCTTCATGAAGAAACAATTGAAAAACTGGAATTTGCAAGTGGAAAGGCATCCATAAACAAGAAAGCAGTGGCTATGTGTTTACACTATTATTTTGTTTTTTGTTTTTTATAAAGCCCAGTCAAATTTCTATTACAATAGGTGAAATAGTTTTTAAAAAGAAAAAATCTGTTTCTGGACATATTGATTAATTTTTAAATATTTTAAAGAAATTGAACCAAAGATTGTTATGTTTGATTTTAGAAATATTGCAAAAATAGAAAGAAGAATCTTAACTATTTTAAAGAAATAGCTTAATGAATTTAGAATTAATCCATGACTAAAATCAACTGATTGATTAATATAATTTTATCAAACTGTATATATATTGTAATGCTATAGGAAAGAACAGGGTCGTACCTGGGGTAATGTTCACCAGTACATGAACATCACCTGCCCTAAATTGGTTAGCCATTGGTAATTACAGAAAATTGGGATTTAAATCATGAGGAATCTGAGAAATTGTATTTTTATCCTCAAGTTAAAAAAAAATAAATCTCAAAAGTAATGAGCATGCTAGATCAATTTGAGAGGTCAGCATAGCTAATTATAAGTTTACCAGCACTCTCCAAAAATAATAATCATTTATCATTATGAATGATCTAGCAAAATAAATAAATCAATAGTCTCTTGTGGCTGAATTAGAAACAATAAAAAATATAAATCAACAGTCAATCTAGTGACTGGATTGGAAATAGTCTTCTGTCGATCAGGCTAATTATTGAGTCTTTGCCAACTTGGGCAATTATTTAAACATTAATTTGGATGCACCAACCTAAGTGTTCATCCATTACAATATATAACCATAAAAATCTAAACAATAATGCTGGGACATTAAAACATGCTGATCATCATCAATGCTCTGGCCACAGTACTATTATCATACTGGCCAACTGTAAACTTAATTTCTAATAGAGACCAAACTAAATTAAAGGTAATGCATGGACTTTGAAGAATATCCTCTTTGCACCAACCCAGAAATCATTATCGTCATCATTTTTTGGATACCCATACACTAAATATAAACCCTATATCCCATATAGTTGTTATGCACAAATCTAGCTCACGAAGCAAGAACTCTATAATTTATTACTGCCAGACAGAAATAAATCAACTTTTCATAAATAACCTTAAGCAAATCATGGGCTTCCATTACTTATAAATAAATAGCTTTATTGGTATTATAAAAAAATCTAAATCCTAGAATATAAGCTGTCATGATATAAAGTCACACATGCAATACTTCATGAAACAGGAATTTAATAGAATAAAGTAATTAAGACTAGAAAGAATATTTTTTTGAAAACAAATATTCAATATCTAATTAACAAAAAAAAAATAACATGATAGTAGATAATTTCAAACATCCATTTCATCATAAAAAATAAATAAATATACAGTTTGATAAAATTATATTAATCTATCAAGTAATATTTATTCATGGGTTAACTTTCAATTCATTAGGTTATTTCTTTAAAAATAACTAAGAGTTTGTTAAATATTTTCAAAAATCAATGATAGCAATCTTTGATTCTATCCAGAGAGCAAATTAAGAAAAAAAAACTTTATTATATTTATGAAACAAAAAACAGATCTCCTATTAATAAAAATATGGTGCCCACATAAAAATAATAGTACCTCTGGCCATGGATTTAGTATTCAAGTCATTTTCAGTTCCAGTTTTCTATTCAATTGAGCTCCTTGAAGGCTTCTTAGACAAAGTATGGTTAAGGTATCCTTTTCCTGGTCTGTAGCAATTATCAGATTAATTAAAAAATAGCAAAATTAGTCCGTTTGGTTCTTTTGAATTTCCAGGCCAGACATGTATTCAAGACTCATTGCTCTTCATTGAAGGCAGGGTTGCAGACTACGTAAAGGGTTTTTTACCTCCCCTACATTTCCTTCCAGTGAAGGTAGGTTATATGGAGGAAGATTGATGCCTAGCTTTTAGCTCAACTTAGCATACGGTTTTCATTGTACAAACCATTTTTAGTTCTAAACTCATAGTATGCAAAAGCTGGATTAAAACTTATATTATTATATTCAATAGCTTGGTTAAAATTCCTGTTGTGTTATGCCACATGTTGTTAAAGCTTGGGCTACTCTCTCTTCAACAGATAATTTAACAATTCTACTCTCCAGACACTTGGGTATAATCAATAATTCATATCCCCACATCTTGAACTCCCCCCACCAATTATATCTACCTCCTACAACAACTTCTTACAAAAAAAAATAAAAAAAAATTTAAAAAAAAAATTTTAGAAAAAACTCCCCTTTCCTAAAATAAAAAAAAAAAAAAAAAAAAAATAAATAAATAAAATAAATTTTTTTAAAAAAAAAAATAAAAAAAAAAAAAAAAAATTTTTTTTTTAAAAATAAAAAAATTATTTTTCGCCATTAATAAAATATTTTTTTAATTCCCAAATCTGAGGAACATCCTGCCAACTATCTAATTGTTTTTTTTTTCCTAGTACAGTTATGTAATCCAACTGGTTACTTTACCCTGGTCCTAATTTTGGGAAATGAAATTGTTTAGTCTGATTCAGCCAATTTCGTTTCACTACAACAAAGACTCACAAGCTGGGATATAATATAAAATTTTAATTAAGCCATGTTAGGTTATTTGGTCACTGGTGACTTATTTATTTGATCTTTTTTATTTTATTTCTGGAGATGAGATGTCTATTGTTTTAATATGTGCATGCCTGCCTCCAGCGCCATAGTGGACAGAAAATCTCATTACAGAACACAACTTACTACTCAGAGGGCACATTGAGAGGAAAAAAAATGACCAAAGAAATGTTTGGCCATGTGGAATACCTTGCTCATTTACTTTACGAGTCTTATAGGCTCTACCCCCATGACACAATACTGTGCCTGGTAGACAGTTCAATATTCTCCTGATAAAAAGTCCAGCTTTTCTGAGGGGCTTATGTGGAATAACCTTAGGTAGGTGCAGTGTAGAGATAAAACCTTGGAGCATCATGAAAACGCTGCATCTCTATGCCTATAAGAATATCACCATCCACCATCAGTACTGAAGGCAATGCTATAATGCTTGGAGTAATATGGCATACTATACTTCTGAAAAAGGTCTTTATGACCGAGCATTATATGTTTCCCTTTCTTTTCCTCCCTCTTCCGATTCAAAAGCATTATTACCTTACTGCTTTACTATTTGAAATGGACCTTCATACAGGTTTTGAAATTTTTTGTAAATATTTTTTTCCGGATGACTTATATGATTAGCTCGGATCATTACTTGATCCCCTACTTGGAATTTATGATAAGAGCGCTGAGATTTCTGTTTTCTCATTTCACTCTTTCTGATTATCTGTTGTGCTCTAATTTTATACCTTTTGTTCTCTATTGGATCTGGAATTATTGGGAGCCTTGTCTTATATAGAATGGGTAATTGTTTTCGTATTGCAGTTGAACAGGATCAAAACCAGTGGATTCATTAATTGTCCAGTTTATATAGTTTACAACTTGCTTAACGCAACCCCAATGGGTGATATTAATATAGACCCTGAACAGTCGACCCACCTCATGTATCACCTGCTCACATGGGTTGGACTGAGGGTTATGAATAGATTCAAAACATGTTTAATTCCTTGTTTCTTGATCCATTTTTGCCATTCAGTTGATAAGAATGGAATCTCATGGTCTGAAACAAATCCTTGTCTTTCCCCACAATATTGACTTTCCAATATACATATAGTGTCGCGAGCATTTGCCTGAGGTACTGGGTAAACAGCTACCCATTTCAAAAATATATAATATACCTACAACCAGGTATTTCACCTTTTTGAATGGTGGCAGTGGACCATAAAAATCCACTGCCAAGTGTTCATTTAGCCATTCTGATGCTATGGAATTTAACGGTCCATATATTTTATTAAGAGGCGTAGTTCTTTGGCATATGCCACATGTATTAATCACTGGCAAGACATTTTAATATAGCTTTGGCCAGTAAAACCAACAGCTCATTAATATTTTTTCTGCACCATAGTACCTGTACCATGCATGAGTATACATTACCAAATGGTTCCTCATATTATCTGATATCACTATTCACCATTCATTGATTGCAGTCTTATGATGCTGCAGCACTCCTTTTATCATATATTGATTTCTATTTGTCCACAGGGGGTTAGACTGATATGTTGCACAAGTTCTCAATGTATGAAAATATTTCCATGCAGTGTTGATCCTCTCTCTGTCTGTCTACTAAATGACCCAAGATTGTTTCCACAAGCTCATTCATAAGTTTCAAAGGCACAATGCATACCTCATCAGCTCATTAGTGATGCTGATTCTGATGCGCAGCTCAATGTATTGGCACGATATCTTAACGGTATAATTGAATTACTGAAGTAACAAACTCCATCTCTCTAAAGAACTATTGGTTAAGTAGCTGTGGTTCAGGAATTCAAGACTTTTGTGGTCAGTAATCCAATTACTTCAGATCTCAATAGGAACTGTTGACACCTTTGAAAGGCCCATACAACAGCTAATGCTTCTTTTTCTGTCACTGTATAATTTATTTATAGGCCCTTCAATAATCAGCTAATAAAATAGATAACTGTTTGTTGATTTTTATGATCAGACTGACAGTAGTGGCTACGGATGAGGAGCAACTTTGCTCCAGATCCAGGAGAAAAGTTTTTCAAAATCAGAGTAAGCCAGCATCACTTGCCTTAGGAATTTCTAATTGTTTTAGAATCCTGATCATGCTGTGCTGTCCATTCCCAAGGCACATCTTTTTTTAATAGCTGTAATAGAGATTCCATATCTTGTGCAAAGTTTTTATAAAAACAATTATAATAATTGCACAATCCTAGAAAGGATCTAATCTGAAGAACATCCTGCCAACTATCTAATTGTTTATTTTTCTAGTACAGCTATATAACTCAACTGGGTTACAATGGATGTATGAAATTACTTACTATCATGTCTTTTTTTGTTGTTGTTAATTAATTTGTTTTAACCTTCTTGTTTCATGAATTGTTTGACTTTATATCAAGACAGTTTTTATTCTAGGATTTTTTTTTTTGATCCCAATAAAACTTTATCTATAAGAAGGGGAAGCCTATGATTTACTAAAGGTTATTTATAATAAGCTATTTTATTTATTTCTCTTTGCTCACAGTAATAAATTAGAGTTCTTGCTTCCTAACTAGATTTGTCTATAACAGCTATATAGAAAGGGGTGTGTGTATATTAGTGTATGGGCATCCAGTTGATAATCCTGGACTGGTGCAAAGAGTATATTCCATTAAAAGTCCACGCATTATTATTAGCCATTGGCCAGTACATTAATGGTAGTAAGTGGCCAGAGCATCGATGAAGATCAGCATGTTTTTAACATTGCAACATTATTGTTTTGATTATTATATATTCTGATGGATGAGCATGTAGTTTGTGCATCCAAACTATGTTTAAGTAATTGCCCCAAGCTGGTGAAGGCTAAGTAGTTGGTGCAGTCTAAATCATTCATAATGATGGATGACTTATAGTTAATTAAGCTGACTTATATTTATAGTTAATTATGCTTATACTTATGGTCGTGTAATGGTCAATTTGTACATTCACATAACAAAATGCAGAGTTCAGGCAAAATATAACAAAGCAGACCATACTGAGATGGTGAGATCCAAATCTGACCAGCTTCAACTCATTCATCAGAACTCCGTGATTTAGTACTCTATCGATGACAGTATGAGGTTGCACTCGGTCTCAATTTCTTTTGCGAGCCAGCTGAGTAAAGGGTGTACCATGAGACTCAAGGGAACAATTAATAAATTCGCTAAATAAGCTACTCACCATTCTATAACTTAATTGGATAATGCATAATATATATTAATAAAGATTGGGGTGTTTTGGAGTAGATTGAGAGAAACACATTAAACAATAATAATTTTAAATATATTTAATAAATAAGAAACAAATGAATTAATTAAAAATAAATAACAGAAATTGGTTGGATGAGTTACGCACATAGGCGTTACAATAATGGTGAGATGGATAACAGTGCAGTGGTCTCATCATAATAACAATGCAATTTATATAATTAATTATCTGTGGTTGATGACTCACGCCTAATATGGTATGCCAAACTATTATCTAGGTTTGCTCATGGTAAGTTTAATATCTACCAGGGTGATGCAAATAAAGAGTGATAATCTACCAATTCTAATATTACCAATAAGCAATTAAATATGCTCTAAATACAGATTCACTAGGTAAACCAGATTACAAATTCAGACTAATGCTGAAGCTAACGAATAAGGCGGAATGAACTGGTTACTGGAGATTGACGTCTGAGACTATGGCACAAAAATATATAAGATTGTGATGTGAATGTGTAGTAATCACGGGATTCATATCTAGTACTTGGTATTCTTGGACTGGACGACTTGCTAGCGCAATAAGGAACATGTATAGTTTGGTATGTTGGATCAGGTTTGATTAAGGTCTGGACATTTGTGTTCCAGTTTTAAAAATATAGCTGTCAGAACTAATGAATGTAGATGGCCTGTCACGATAAACCCAAGCATAGCAAGGCATTATTGCATGTTGTGTGCTTTATAAAAACACATTCACAACACTCAATAATAATACGAATACGTATTTTAAATAACTATGAAATGCGCTTAAATATCTATAATTTCAGTTAGCGGAAACTAACTCAACCCAGTTCTCAAAATAGTATCATAATGATGCTAAGAAAAGGTTAATTAATAGCGATCTAGTTTCTATATATTGAATCTGTATAGAATTCTTTATCATAAAATTAGGGAGGAGAAAGCATATTTTAGGCATTATAACATTTACAAATATGCCTTTAGCATCATCCCTGGCCGTTATCCAAGAGATGTAATAATAATTTGCAAACCTTAATAAACAGACTAATACATATTAACTAATTAAATATAGATAACAATGAGGGTGTAGCAATCTGTTGTTATCTTAAATAGATTTTCAAAGCAGCGATTTCTATCAGCTAAAAAGCAACGAGAACATTACACTGGAGAGCTTCTAATCATCCGAAAAGTTTACTAAAGTAATTACCCTTTGCTTTGAAATATTGGCATAGCATAACGTAAAAATTTAAGAATAAAATAAAATAATCAAGATAGAAAATAGACATGGCCGCAGATTATAAAAAAATTAAAATAATAACTGATTACAGTTACTACAGTTAAAGAATGATTTATAGGCAAGATTACTGCCGTTAGATTTAGAGATTTTATTTTACAAGAGTTTTAATTACATAATTTATAATTTAACAAAAGTTCATAATAGTTAGCTCAAGGAATTTATTAAAAGTTTTAGAATGAAGAAATATTACCAATCTTCTTGGAGCTGAGTTGTCCGTACTACAATTAAAGAACAATTTTTAGGTTACATTTATAGGCAAGATTATTATCTTTAGATTTAGAGATTTTTATTTTACAAGAGTTTTAATTATATAATTTATAATTTAAGAAAAGTTCGCAATAGCTAGCTCAAGGAATTTATTATAAGTTTTAGAATAGATTTGTAGAGCTCTGCGGTGAAGAAATATTACCAATCTTCTTCTTGGAGCTAAGTTATCCAGCATTTGGGAGTAGGCACTGGCACTTTTTCTGGATGGGTTGCTCATCCGCAACGTTATTCATTGGGCAGCAGGTGGTAGCTGAACTTCTCCATCCTGACGGTAATGATGATTACCATGGTAGCATGCAGGATGGGCTGGAGATCACCATTCTTCCAAAGGAAGTTGGCAAATTTGTGACCTTTCTAGCCATCACAACGACATAGCTTCCTGTAGCAACTCGCTTGAATTATATAGTAGATATCTTTTCAGTGCTGAAGTATGGGGTTTATATATTAAATTTTACCCCTTTGATGTTTGCCTACAGGCTAGGTTTGCAGCATAAAAATCCACCTCATTTAAAATTATAAAATGTAGCTTTTCTATTGTTAAATTTCTTAATCAAACCCTTTCATCTTAAAGCAAATGCTATCCCCAGTGAATAGAAAATAGTGCTGCATGATCACGTTTGCTTTTACCAAGGTGTATACTAAAAGTTGTTATTGTAAAATTAACATTTAACCTACACACAATTTCAAACAGGTGCATGTGGCGTGATTTCTTTTAATAAGAAATGTTTTAAAATTTAGAAACGAATAAATTGTTACATAAACATTTCGTTATATATGTATGCTGGTCACCTGTGAAGTTGTACATATATATGCAATTCTTAAGCAAAATAATGAATTAAATTGATACACATAAATTTAAATTAAAGATTTAAAAATATAAATATAATCGTGCTGTAACATTACTAAATCTATTATACGTTACAGCTTATGCTCACATACATGTAGGCATGTTGATACATATACAACCATGTGTAGCGGGCACAGACGTTCGTTACATTGTTTTTTTTTTATATTTATTAAACATGAAAGTAAATTAAAAAGTTCGCATTTAAAAATTTTCTTTAAGAATTAAAAATTGAAATTAAATATCATCTTAAACTCGTATATGAAAAATTATTAAAATAAGGCTTTATTAAAGAAAAAGTATTTTAAAACTAAATTTTAAAGAGATTTGGAGATAAAATTATATCTTTAAATATATCTTTGATTTGGAAAACAGGTTAATTAATCAGAAATGGAAATGATAAATTTAATTAGTCAAATGTAAACCAGCCTTGGGCATCTAAATGTAAAAACATCGGTCAGATAGGAAAACAATAGAAACAAATAGCCAATGAAAGAAATCCATCGGGAAATCGGCCCTCGGCGAAGGGATCATCACATCGATGACATAATGCCAAGTCAATCCTTCGAATACGTATAAAAGGAAAATTTGGAAGTGATTATTATTGATTATTTACGATGTGACAGATATGTGTTAGTGCGGAAGTGAAGGAGAAGGGATTGAAAAAGACTCACGTTCAATCCCTTCAGTTGTTATAAAATGGAAAAATGAAACATCGCTTTTCTTATATTCAGAGGACCACAGGATCATCGGGAAATTTAACGCTGGATTTCAAACGGCAAGCAACTGTAAAAGATGAACATTTCTAAAACCGTAAGAACTTTATAAAATATAACGAACAATATTAATTTGAAAACACTAAGAACTTTAAATTTTAAACTTTCCTAGTAATTTAATTGTTACAAATAGAATCCTATCTGACCAAACTAAATTCTTCATTAATAGTGTTATTTGATGTATTTTTTTTTCTTATTTATGTAAAATCATTTCCATTTATTTATTTTTTGTTCTTTAAGTTTTTATCATGATTTTTTTGTTTTTCGTTAAATTAATTATATAAATGTTAAACTTAAGTCGGGCATGAATGGCTGTATAGATTTGTAAAGTTATATTAGGGGAGGGTAATCTTAGGTTATCTGTGTCGTTGTTAAATTGGGTCAATGGATTGGATATATTGATGTAGTTAGTGGATGTAGTCGGAGATTCGCTACTGGCAGAATCGCTTCATACGCCGCACTCTCCCGTTTTGCCTATGGAAGGAATTATAAGACGCAGAGCGCAGTTCCTTTCTATGGAGTTTTTTTTTTATTGCTCTTCTTGTCTGATAGATGTCATATTCCTATTTCTCGAGAGGCAATTTCTTCTCTTAACTTTTGGTGCCGCCGTATTTCGTATTACATTGAATACATCGATATATCAGATGGATTGATGCCAGTTTGACTGCGAATTTTAGCCTAAGGTTAAATAGGGATAGAATGTTTATTTTCAAAAGCAAATTTATGTAGTCTATTCATACTCGACCCTAAATAAAAATGCATTAAATTTAAATTGTTTATGGACGCTTGCATGGATTGGTTATCGGTTAAGTATGTTTTGGGTTTTCATATTTGATCAAAATATATAGACATTCGATAAATAATGATACCTTACGGTGAGTATCTAAAATGTATTTATTCGGATGTCTTTTAAGTCATTGGTGACAATGCAAGTATCTTATGGTGAATACTACTGGGTTACTTATAAATTTCCCTCTGCAATTGCCAGTATCAATGATTTTATATTTTGATCGTTTATGTTTACTTTGAAATGTTTTTAACCGTGTAATCTATGTAACCGATCTATAGCAACATATTAAAACAAGCTTTTATAATCCCATCTGTGCGAACTTAATTAAAATGTAAATTTATAATATAATAGAAATTAAAATGTAAATTAAAATCTAAGATAAAGTTAAAAATAATGTTAAATGTTAAAATGTAAAACTAATACTAAAATAATTTTAAATCTTATATATATATGTGCATAAATAAATGTTTGTATGTTAATTACTGGCAGTGGCTTATTTAATTTATTTTTTTAATATTGAAATATAATTAGATAAGATATTATATTATTTAATCTCTGCTATTCCACTGAGCTAGTGACATGGGCTAACGACCGGAATCAAAATTAAAAAAAAAATAATTTTTTTTTTTTTTTGACTTACGTATCTGCCTACTTTATAAATTTTTCTAGGTTCAAATGCCTAGATGGCGCCCTGTAGTGCAGATTACGTAAGTCTATCTACTCCGGATCGTTACACATGTTTACACAGATATACTTTTAAATAACTATGGAATTAAACAAATACACTAATATACATGTATACTGGTATAGAGATATAAATATATATAGATATGTGTGCAGTTGATGAGGTTTAAAGTTGGTACAAGTACTACTATGGGATATAGTAGGTGAAACGGGATGTATGACAGAATATACCATTTCAGTAGTTAGCTGCTAATCTCTTAGAGTGATCTTTCGTGCTCATTATTTTATATTTTAAATTAAATATTGATAGTTAATTTTATATTTATTTTGAACTGGGGTTGCCATCACTCCAGGTTCAACTCCGAAAATAGTGGTAGCATTACAAATGTCACCTAACTTGTGGGATCTCTAATTGCTTACTGTTACAAATGAATACCCAATTGTGGAATATTGGAACTGCCGTTTCATTTGTACTAAACCCCCAGTTTTCTAATTGCATTTATAAATATATATATATACATATATTAATCACATAAATAAAGACTTAGACTATTTATACGATTAAAAAATATGTAAAGCAAAATGAAAATTATAAGTAAAATTTTTACACATAGAAAAATGCAATAGGTAGGTTTAATAATAAAAAAGTTATCTTATATAACGTCCAACCAAATAAATGATCAGTAATAATTAGTAAGATATTTCTGTGGAGAAGGCAGTGTCACTTGCATTTGCAGTAAGTTTAGCTCCTTTACAATAATTTGTAATAATTTAATGTCATATATATTGTAAGTTAATAAACATTAAATTTAACATTTTTTTTGAAAATTAAAAAATGGTTAATGATGTTGGAAATATAGTAGCACCTCACAATAACAACAGAATTGGGACCAGAAATTCTACTATTAAGTGAATTAGGCCTTTTTGTTTTCACACATGAATTTATATAGCAACAACCCTATACTATTAATATTATAGGCTAATTTTTTTTAATATTATTATTTTAATATCACAGTTTTATTTAATTGATTATTCATATTTTATTATCACAATTAATTAAACATTTATACACAAAACTAAAAAGAAGTGTAGTTGAACATCTTTTTGCGGAACCATGATTTGTAAAGAATATGATTGAATGATAATATTTACAAAATGCCATAATAAATCTTTTTTAAAAAATAAAATATGTTACATAGAGAAAAAAGAAGTATATTATTTGAAACTCATTTTTCTAATAATATTTGAAATAATTGCTGATCTATGGAGTTTTATAATTAATAAAATTCATGTGTTTTTTAAAATTTTGGGAAAATAGTGTAATTCTTTTTTTGCTAATAAGTGAAAGATTATACAATGTTTTTGCTCTCTTATCAAAGAAGTAAAATTAGTTCTGCTACTAATGATATCTTTTTCTAACAAAAAGTATTTTTAATTAATTCTTTGAAGCCTATGTTGCCATTTTGAATTTTAAAAAAAAATTTACAACAAATATATCTTCTGTTTGAATACAATAAATATGAAAATAGTATACATTTTTAGTAAGAGCAAATATGAAAAAATATAATAAAGCTGATAAAAAGTCATTACCTTAAAAAAATTAAGAAAAAAGAGATTTTTACATTTATTCACAAAGTCTAAATTTAAAAATTGAATGTTAAAATGATGTTTTCATAGAAAGATTCCATCACATTTGTCATAAAATGCTGAAAAAAGTGATATATAACATGACTTACCCAAGATAATTTTTCATTGTATAACTTAGAAAAGAAAAGCGATTGGCGACTTTCATTTTTATTAGGTGACTCAGATTTTGTCCTTCCTAGCAGGGTAGCTGCTAAGTCCTTCTATGCAGGGTATCTGTTAGAAATATGTTTAGTTTTAGCGGGGGGGGGGGGGAGGGATACGAATTGTGTATGAAATATTATGCAAATAGAACTGATAATAATTTATGAAAAAATATATGGGAGGACAAAACCTAAAATATGTATTCTTTTCAAGTAAAAAAAAGTATATCGAAGAAATAAATATCAAGCAAATAAAAATTTCTCTAAGATAAAATGAATAAAAGCAAAGTATCAATAAACATCAAAATAAACAAATTTATTAAAAACAATAAAATCAATGTAAATACAATGAAATAAAAAGGTAATCAAAAATACATATTATATAGAAGTCCATGAGAAAATTGATGGTGAAGACACTGTAAAACATGAATTCCAGACCTTAAATAGAGTTCAAACTGTCTCACTTAAAACTGAAAAAATCAAGGGATTATTACAAAATTGCAACAAATGAGTACAATGTTACTGTAATCATGCAATAAATGAATGATCATATAAATAAAATCATGATATATCTTGCCTTTTGCAGAACCATATAGGTATATGATTCTGAGTAAATATGCACTATGATGTATTGAAAATGTGTACAATAGGAGCATTTAGATAGGCATTTGAGCTGCAGCTTTGAAATTAATATTACAGTGCTCTATAATTGGTCTGATTTCGTAAATCTACCATGCTCTTTACTAGTAATTGGTGGCATGTTTTTATTCTCGTTGAAATGTAAATTGCTTAAAATTCCAATAAATCAATCTAGGGTCATAACTTTAGCAAGTCCCAGCTGATGCAGGAATTTGTTTTTAGAACAAATGAATTTCAATATAATCATGTGTGATGCACTACAAATTTGAACCACCATTCCTAAAAATGTATTCAACTCATGGAGTGACAGATTGACCCACTTTGGAACTTCCATTCTACAGCATATTTATTGCTTTCAACCCATATGTAATCATATATTATCTTATCAAAAAACAAGTAATTAAAATCACTAATAGAATACTCACTGACAATGGGAAAATTTAGCCCTGGAGACTTGGCATGCGTGACTCATAAATGTTATTATCCAGAATTTAATCCAAGTCCAGTCATGAAGAAGTCGCTGGTTGTTATGCTCATCCTCCATATAGATGACTTCTCAAACCTTTTTTTTTTTTTGGACACTGCACCTTCTCTATCATCTGAACTGTCACTAGGATTCTTATCAGATGAGCCACAAGAAAAAGAAATCTCAGAAATACAGGGATCGTTACCAGGGAACTTCGTATTTGAATTAGACTCTGAACTAAAACAAGCAGGAGAGGATCCTTTTCATCATAGAGAAAAAATACATACATCTTTTCAAAAGCGACAAATGGTGAAAAGAATGATGTAAATGTGTGAGATTTACAAAAATTTTGCATAAATTCAGTTTAAAATCTACGATTGGTCAAAATTCCAAAAAAGGGGTTCAGTGGGTGAGTAGTACTTGTTTTTAAAATTAAATATTTGTTCAATTTGTGTGTGTATATATATATATAAACAGTATAATAATGGAAGTGCTATAAAAATTATAGTTTTATAAATAAAATATTTATTATTTCATAAAGATAAACGTAATGGAAAATATTTTTAAAAATTATTATATTTTATGTATATATTTCAAATGTATTAATATAAAACTATATATCCATTGTACAAATATGAAGATTGAGAAATTTTTTGGATATAAGTACAAATACTCTATAAACAGAGAAAATCCAAAATTAAAAATAGTATTCAATATAATTCTCAGATTCAAATTGTAGGCAAACACAAGTAGGCACATTTTAATAACAATACCACTATAGCTAAAAGCCAATAGGCAGGAGCTTTTATCGTGAGATGTTATTATAATTAAATAATAAAAATTATAAATGTTTTTCCTATTATTTAATTTTTCCCCCCATCATTTTGTATATATACAAAGATTATTTATAATGTACACCTAAATTAATTTGTAATCTTAAAACATATATGTATATAATATGTATAGAAATATATAATATGCCGCCCTGTGCCAACCAGAGTAATCAATGGATGTCAAAATCGTGTATTCATTCAACAAGACCAATAATCCAAACAAAAGTACCTTGAATCCAACCATATGCAAGATACGGATGTTAGGGGAATGGTGAATCCTAACCTATTTGCCTGAACTATTGCCTCTCTAACCAATGGATAATGTTTATGATGACTCTAGCAGTCCTTGGTTTTATTCTGTACCAGCTGGAGGTCATGGTTCACAAAGGGACTCAAAATAATAAAGGGTTTATATAAGAAATTAATGATTTGATGAGTTCTGACGATGGCAGAGCGGTACAGATGTGATTTGGTATTGACTACTAATAGTTTGAACCGTAACAATTATAATCCTTTATGGCAACATTGCAAAGAAGTGAATTTAAATCAAAGAAATATTATAAATAACTAGGGTAATTAATATTAGAGATTCGGAGTAATGACAAACTAAGCTAATTTAAAATAATAATATTACAGGAATTTATTAAGAAATTGAATTATTGACAAATACAAAATATGTTGAGATTTGTTTATACAACTAGGTTATTATACTTCTTGAATACGTTTTGATGCGGCTAAATGCAAGGCATTTGATAACAAAGTAAAAATTTGTTAATTGGTCTGCCAAGAACCAATCAGCAATAAAATATCATTAGCCCTCTTTAAGAGATTATAAATAAATCTATTTTATATATAAATAACAAGACATGATCGATGTGTATTTAAAACACTATTACATTTAAATCAGTTGTATGTAATGAGGGTGGAAAGCAAAATAGTTCATTTTATTAGATAATCAGATTTAACTAATTAACGGGATTGGTTTGTGGAGGACGTGCCATCACGGCAGAGAGCATTTCAAGTTTGTAAATAAATATAACGATCCAGAAAAAAGAGACTTAACGTAATCTGCACTACAAGGGCGCCATCTAGGTATTTGAACCTAGAAAAATTTATATAGTAGTCAGATACGTAAGTTAAAAAAAAATATTGGTTGCTTCCGGTCGTTAGCCCATTGTCACTAGCTCATGGAGATGCAGAGATAATAAATAACTTGTTTAAGTGCATCTTAAATATATGTATAAAAATAAAAGCCACTGCCAGTAAATAACAGACAAATATTTATTTATGCACATATAAATAACTTTTGAGGAATACATTTAACATTTTATATTTTTATATTAACCTTTAATTTTAAATAGATTGCAATAATGAGTTTAATATTTATTTAGAGGGTTGAGCATGAATAGACTACATAGATCTGCATTTGAAAAGAAAATATTCTATCCCTTATTTAACCTTAGGCCAAAAGTTCGCAGTCAAACCAGCGTCAATCCATCTGATACATTAATGTATTCAATGTAGCATGAAAATACAACAGCACTAAATATACTATACTGTCAGGGATGCACATTTGAACAGTATAGTTAAAGAAGACATTGTCTCTCAACCCAGCAGGAATGCTACATCTGTTGGCGAGAAGAATAATAAACAAAAAACTCCATAGGAATGGACCGCGTCTTCCGTCTTACTATCCAATTCCATTAGGCAAACAGGGGGTGTGTGACGTATATATGCAATCCTGCCCGTAGCGGATCTCATGCTACATTTACTAATTACATCAATACATCCAATCTATTGACCCAATCTAGCTACGAAACAAATAACCTAAGATTACCCTCCCTTACACTATATATAACTTTACAAATCTATATAGCCATTCATGCTCGACTTAAATTTAACATTTATATATGTTCGCACAGATGAATTTTATAAAATTTGTTTTAAAACGTTGAGTATAGATCGGCTGCATAGATTCCACGGTCAAAAACATTCCAAAATAAACATAACCGATCAAAATACAAAGTCATTGATAACGTCAATTGCAGAGGGAATACAAAAAACCCCATAGCATTCATCATAAGATGCCGCACTGGCATCAATGACCTATATATTCCAATCAAATATGAAACAGCAACATAATTAACCGCTAACGATTCTATGCAACGTCTATACTCAACTTAAATTTCATACAATAAGAAAAAAAATGGAAACGCCAAACATATAAAATTAAACATTATTAATTGACCTGAAAACTTACAATAGTCAGATAAAAGTCCATTCAAAATTTAGATTAGCTTGTTTATTAAACTTGTCAACTCTTGATGAAAGTTCTTAATTAATTTTATGATTTTAACAATTGTTCAGTTCATATAGCTTACGGCAGAAGAGCTCCCGGTTCCTGGTGTTAATTTCCACGGAGTCTTTATTTGAAACCCGGTCTATCTGAAGGCAGTCTTAGCTGGAACAATCCTGGTATTACAGGCATTTCATTTGAGATATATGAGAGAGAGAGCGATATGTGCATCCTTTCACCCTTCTCACAAAAGCAAGCTGGAAACTGATTGGAACTCAATATTTTTCTTTTTATAGTAAATATCCAGATTGAACAAACAAAGACGTCACTAATCCAAATTTTCGTTAAGGTCTGAGAGGCTTGGTGCTTCCATTGGTCAAGCTAAATTCTCTCTATTCTCTTATCTAATTTTCATCTGACTTTTATTTACACAAGAGCCCCAAGGCTAGCTTGCTTTTCAAATAATAAACAATCATTTCCATTTACAGATTACAGGAATTAATTAATACCTGTTTTTATTTTTACTTACGTTATTTCTTTATTAAAATATTTCTATATTTAAATCTTGTATTTTTTTATAAAAAAGTACGTTCAAATACTTATTTATTTATTTTTTTAAAAAAAAATATTTTTAAAGATTTGCATCTGTGCGAATATATATATACGTTTAACAAACCTTTTAATTTTAGAGTTTAGTTTTTTTAATACATTTATTTTTATTTGCGGACTTAAAAGTTTTTATTTCAATTTAATGTAACGGCATATTTATATATCGTTACAATATATATAATGATAAAGGCAGTATGATATTATAGATTACAACTAAAGAACAGATGAGGTCTGTTACGAACCTCTTGGTGGCTTTGCTAAAAGAAATCCCTGGTATATACGGGTAGATGATGAGAGAAAGGTTGGCCCTCCAGCCAAAACATATCTCTGAATAGTAATAATAGATTTGATGTGCTGGACTTCCCATACATATTTTAATGGCAATGCCTGAAAAAGGGTCCCTTAGTAGGAAATACTTCTACTATTGAGGGAAAGTCAAGGTGTGGACTGGTCATACTTAAACTTCCGAAGGTCCTGAGAGGTATGTAGCAAAGCAAGAATAATAATAAACAAATGGTTGTAACTACAAATTACATAACGCCCCAGACATATATATATATAGTGGATCACTAACAATCCTAATAAATTAATTCCTGATTAAAATAATCGGCTCTCTGACATAATAGAAAGTTCCCAGAAACCTTAGGCCATTAATGAATGGATCATAAAATATAATATAGAAAGGAAAGGCAAGCATTAAAACTAAACTTAGAATAAATTGTCTTCCACACTTTCTAAGTCTTTCATTTATTAGCAAGTTATCAAATAATTTATCATGGAAGATTACAAAATAAGTCAGTCTTTTAATTAACATAAACAGACGGCATTAAATATCAAACTCAGTTCTGGTGAAGTTTGACAACACAATATATCACAATTTTAATATTTTACTGACAAATAAAAATATATATGTATGAAACATATACTGATAAAATGCTATGATAGATGTGCTTCAAATGATTTTCTTTCAAGACATTTGTTTTATAAAAATTTTAATAGACCGATTTAATAAAATAAATTATTCTCTCTGAGATAATTACGGGGGCTCTTTTAAGTTGGAGATAATAATAAGATTCATAACTTTTAAAATAATTTCAATCATTTAAAAATAAGTTTATACTATAAGAGGTACAAAACTAAACGAGCTTTCACAATTAATTTAAGGGAAATAAGTCTCCTGTAATGATTTTTAAATGGAGAAAATAAGAGGGAGAGGGTTTAAAGTTAGTTGCTCATTGAGTTTTATACTTGGCAATTTCAGTAAGTCAATATTATAAATAAGCCAACAAAAAATTTAAGATAAATTTGCGCATCAAAATAATGTGGGATTTTTATAAGAATTAATAATTTTAAATTTAAGGGAAAAATTAAAAGATGCATTTTAAAATTAAGTTGTATAAACATTACAGATATATATAATATAAATTAATATTGATTTAGAAAACAAAGTAAGCTAGAATCAGAGGCTTGCGGCAAATTTGAGGTTACCTCAGAACCAATCGGTAGAAACAGGCAGTTATAAAATCAGATCATTTAGCAGGTTTCCTTGACACAGTACAGTCTTGGGCTAGGTGTTGAGAGCACTGGAATAGCATTGTGATGGGCTGGTGGAACAGAGTTCTGAAAAGCAAACAGCCGATCTTTTACTCCCTCATTCTTTAGGCACAAAATACTATAAACACTCTCTTCAGTTAACTGTTCTTCAATCCCTTCCCATCAAATTTTTTTACTATTTATCTGATCTGTCCTTATCTATAGGATTCAATCTACATTGACAACTACCAATTGCAATTGCTCTAAGCAGTTCTCTGAGGTTGGTGTCTGCTTGGGCGGGAAATTACCATCCTGCTTTCAACATGCCCCAAGGGTTCATTCTGCTAATTAAAAGAAAACAGCAACAAGCATGATTAAGTTTATCGGTCATCGTATTAACAAAGCCTATTTAATTAAGATTTAGATTAAAGAAAATGTAACTTTTATTCACAAAAATTTTAGGAATTTGATTCATTCTATAAATAATACGATGACTTTCAATCTGATATTTCTATAAAACGTAAATACAAATTTACAAAATATTCCTTACAATATTACATTTCTACAAATATAAAATAAATAAACTATTATAAAAAGGTTAGTTTTAATCATAAAACACATTTTAATTAGATAAAAGATTATAATATTGATTATAAATATACTACCACGTATTATGAGATGGGTGTCAGTTAATATACAAGTTGGGTTCAAACCCACACTAGTGCTAATGACATTGGCACTAGATGAAGCAGAAATATGTACTATATTTTCAGCTTCAGCTACTATAATTAAATAATAAAAATTATAAATGTTTTTCCTATTATTTAATTTTTTTTCCCATCAGTTTATATATATACAAAGATTATTTATAATGTATACGTAAATTAATTTGTAATCTTAAAACATATATGTATATAATATGTATAGAAATATATAATGTGCCACCCTGTGCCAACCAGAGTAATCAATGGATGCCAGAAGGCTTGTGCATAAAATCCCTGTCTAGTGACTACTTATCGAATATCCCCAGACTAGTTTCTGGCTTGTGGCTTGCACTGAGTGGCACTACTGTATGGAGAGTTTTGCCTGGTTTAATAACAATTATGTGCTAGTATAAGAGATGGTGATCATGTGATATTTTTATAGTCATGTTTATTCTTTTATAGTCTCATTTTCTGCAGCATTGGCATACTATTTTAGAAGTTGATCCTGATGAAACTGTATTAGATTGGATGAACAATTACTATGATTATTTGTTGTCAGCTTGGCATTCGCAGGTTAGTTATTTACTATGATAAGTCAAACATTTTATTTGAAAACAGTATATAACTTTCCAAAAATATGAATTATATATTGCTTATTTTATACTATATTTCTTTTTTATTTTCAATGTTTTGCTTTTAATTTTTCAATAAAACTAATGTCATTAAATTATATGAATTATTGAAAAGATAATCTTTTAATTTTAAATAAAAGAATTTTTATTTTTATTTTTACAAAATATAAATAAATAGATTATGATGTGAAAAGAAGTAAATTTTTATTTAAATTATACAGCAATATATCTTATTAAATAATCACAATCTTCTTACACCTTTTAACAAATAATTTTTATTAATATAATAACAGTTTCGACTTTCCCTGGCAGTCTTCTTCAGATCTCAATCTATTGCTCTACCTCTCCCTTTCCACCATTTTATTTTAGAGCAATAGGTTGAGATCTGAAGAAGACTGCCAGGGACAGTCGAAACTGTTATTATATTAATAAAAATTATTTGCTTAAAGGTGAAAGAAGACAGTGATTATTTAATAAGATATATTGTTGTATATGAATAAGCAAAATTACTGAAGAAGAAGAAGTATATATAAATCATTAGAACACCATGTGCAAATGAATATGGCCATTCCATTTCTAGAAGAAAAAGAAGAAAAAAACAAAGTTAGATAGAAAAATAATAATAATATATTAGAGATCAATTTTACACTGACTAAAAAAAACAACCAATCCTTGAAACACAATTTTCTAACCCTCTTGTGATGGTATTTTTAAAATTTGTTTCTCTTCCCAATGAAAGCAATTAAAATCACACTTCTTTTAAGTATCTCGGAGATTATCTTTTAATATAAATAGGTTCTGTCCTTTTCATGAAAACCAAGACAACTTGCTACTGTTTATTTGCTTCAAATGTCCAGGCAAACGAAGAACTGATTTTATAGTAAAAGACTATAGCATTGCATCCAGCGAGCTGAAATACATACCGATGGGTTGGTCTTACGATCTGCCATTATATTTTTAGAATCTTATACAGTATTTTTGAACAAAAATTTTTTAATCACTTTTTGTTACTTCAATAAGAAACCCAGGTTTTACTTCCATACAATATGTACAAGTAATTTAATTGCAGTAGTTATATCTTATTTAATATATTTGTTATTATAAAGTGTATTAAACCATTATTTATAAAGTTTTATATATATATATTGTTTGTAATACTACGTTGAATTTTTTTCATCATATAGAATCAATTGTTAAATGTCTTTAAAAAAAATGTAAACTTATTTAAACTTTTCAAATACATTCAATTGTTAGTAATAGCAAACAGAGCAACATTTTGACTGATAAATTACTCTTCTTCAGTTATTGCTGGCCTGGCCAATGACAGTATGTAGCATGAGAATCCAATCTGAGACTTTTATACATGAATACTGCATTTAAAGTAACACTCTAAGCAGCTACAATATTCTATTTGATTATAACGTGATCTTAAATTTAGTATTCAAAAATCTAAAAGGCCCAGGTTCAATTTTCTTGCTACATTGTTATTGTCAAACCGATAAAAACTTGAAAAAATGAGAATAATATCACTCGAAAGATCGTGTAACATGCTAACCTGTATTTGAAAAGTTTAATTAAAATTTGAACTTTTCTAAAGACATTTAATTTTAGATGATGAAAACAATCCAACATATAATTACAAATAAAATGTCTTCACCATAAATTTTCAGATAAACAATAAATGTTTTGTCTTTTTCTATTATTATTATTATTATGATGATGATGATGTTTCAAAGGGTAAACTTTATTGAGACTCGAAACAGGTTACATAAGCTACATTTGTAAACATGAGTCTTAGATACAAATAGATTCATGATATTGCATATATAATAAAGGTTTATAAATTTGATTGTGATAGGAAAGAAAGCATGATTTACATTAATTAAAAGAAAAATAATTATTACTTAACAAGATACATATGTCAAATTAGGTTTACATAGAATTTTTAAATATGATATTGAGAAAAATAAGTGGAAATGCATGATAGTACGATTGAAAACTTGGAGGAGGGGTTGAAGTTGGTGTTAGATTGATATATGATACCATAAAAATTGGGCTCATTTGGTGAGAGTACTAGTTTTTATAGCTAAGTCTTATGTTCATTTGTTATAAAAGTTCCATGTGAAAAAAAAAGGAAAAATACTAGTCAGTATGAATTGCATCTTGGGAAAATGAAAAACATCGTTTCAGCATGAATTGCTTCCTGGGTGAATGAAAAAGCATTAGTTCTCATGAATTGCCTCTTGAGAAAACAGAAAAATACTTGTCAGCATGAATTGCATCCTAGGAAAAATTGAAAAATATTAGTTCAGCATGAATTGTATCTTGGGAAAATGGAAAAATACCATTTCAGCATGAATTGCATTCTTGGACAAAATGGAAAAAACAACAGTTAGCATGCATTGCATCCTGGGAAAATAGAAAAAATACCAGTTTATCATAAATTGCATCTGGGGAAAATGGAAAAATTCTGGTTTGCATGAATTGCATCTTGGGAAAATGGAAAAATACTAAGGCATTTGTTCTGATATGAGGGTGAAATCCATTGACATGAATTGTACATCTAGAGTGAGATGGGAGGCTATCCAGAAGTTGTTGAATCATCAGGCTGGCTATTGTTGCAGCTCTCAGTTGAGTAGCAGTCAGATTTTAATTTGGGTGTGGTTGTTTGCAGATTTGTTTTTGGGACAGTTATTGTTGAAGGTAGGTTAAGGCACCGAGTTGCAAGATAACACCTCTTTCCAGGCATAGCATTGACATTTTAGATCACGAATGTATAAACATAAAGTTGTGTCTTGATTGAGAATTTGGGTTCCTAGATGCAATTGAATTTTGAATTTGTAACTGTTGGCTGGAATAGGTACAGTGGTGTCTTTGAGAAGAATTGATTGAAAAAAGGTGGTATGGCCAATGTGCTGCATCATCCATTGAAAATCTTCTGGGATGTATCCAAAATAAGTATTCTTCAATACCCCAGTGATACAGTTGTTCTGATTTGGATCGACTGTTATCAATACATAGTTACCAAGAGTTTTGATTTGACTTTGGAAGTGCTCCCTTTGAGTAACCTGGAAAAAGTCTATCACTAGGTACCAAGAATTTGGACGATCAGCTATACTGGCTGATTGAATCCCACATCCTGTGCATGGTAATGGTGTCATAAAGAAGTTGCCGAGAGATACATTCATATCAGTGACTGATGGCACCAGAGACCCAGGTGAAAAAATCCTTTAAATGTTGTATAAAGACCCCAGGGATAATGTTGAGAAATCTTTCACTATTATTGGAGGAGGGGGGAGGGGCTCTTGTAAATTTAAATCCAAATCTGTGATGTCATTGAGAATAGTTTTGCAAAAATATGGAATTGGCCTTGGAGTGTTTGATATTACATTGTTATTACTATGGAATGTTTGTGCATTATAGCTGATGACATTTGCATATTTTTTTTTAGAACTTGAGCTTTGATCTTTGGCGCCAGTAATGCCATTTGAATCTATTCCCTGGATAACATGGAAAATTTGTGCATCACTGCTAGCATTTCCATCTGTTTGGTTAGGATTTGGACTTTGGTTTCTTAAGCTGTTGATATTATTTGAGCTTATATCCTTGATGCTATGAGAATTTTTAAAATTTGTACTTTGACTTTTGGAGAAATTTAATATTATGTAAATCTATACTTTGGGTATCATGGAGGATTTGTTCACCATTGCTGATGACATTTCTGTATGTTTGCTGAGGATTTGGATTTTTTTTCTCTAAAGCTGTTGATTTTGTTAGAAATTACATTCTTGTTGCTATGAAGAATTTCCACATTGATCTGGAACTCTTGTAAATTAAGTAATAGTTTAGCACTGGAAAAAGTTTATAATATGAAATAATATATGATGACAATGCACTCTATAAAAAGAGAATATATACTGATATGAAGTACTTAATAAAAATTACATCAGGCATAATAGATGTGAGAAGTTGCCAAACAACATTATCATTTATTAAGATGAAGATAAAGGATATGAGATATTCAAGAATCTAAAAGTGCAAATTCAACTTCTAAGTGAATATTGTCACTGTGCATATAGGCCAGCAACACCTGAAGAAGAGTGGAGAATACTACTACTCGAAATGTAGTGTAATTACTAACCTGTATTGCCTATTTGTGTGTTATTACTAACAAGTTGTTTGTATTAAAAAAATTCAGTCTTAATAAGTTTACCTAGATCGTATATAGTAAAAAAGTGAAGCTTGCAAAGTATTATTAAAAAGCGCAGGTTAAATTATTTACTACTCAAAGGTGAAGTAGAAAATTAATATTTTATTTCAACTAGATTGTATAATAAATACTTTATTACTGTTAATATATTTGAAACAAATGATAGAACATTTAGTACTACGGTACAAAAAACTCTGGAAATGTTTGGAGAACTAGATTAGTTGTGCATTTTTGTTTGGATATAAAAATCTTTTAAATGTACTAAATTAAATTATTATTAACATCATCATCATTATTAACAATAATAATAAAAATAAGAATTGAATTGAATTATTATTATAGGTAAAATGGTGCCGACAAGTTTTTTTTGAACCACTGCCATTAGTTTGTAATTTGATTTCGGATGTTCTAAATAGTCTAGATCCATCTTTTGACTTTTGTATTGAAGCTGCTATTAAAACACATAGTCATCCATTACCTTTACTGATTGATCTAAAACAGGTAGAATTAATTTGAAGTATATATATATATTTAAAAAATAGTTTAGTTTGGTATAAATCTTTATAACAGTATTTGAAAAATATTTTAGAATGCATTTTTTAAAATTATAATTAGTTATTAGTTTTAGTTCTGTATTTATTTAGTTTTTTAAAATAATTATTTTATGAATATGAATACATGAATAGATGAAATACACAGGCTTATATACACCTGTGTCTATATATGTAATAGACAGGGTATATGAATACATTAAAATTTACTTTAGTGTATTTTCATAAATATTTTTATTGCTAAGATTATTTATTTTTTCATTCTTTTTTTTTTTTTATGTAATCAAATAATTTTCCATAATCTTAAAATGTTATACAACTAATCATTATTAGTAAAGCTAAAAAAAACTACAACTAATCATTAGATCCTAAGATCTAGGTGCAGTGCTCTCAGATCCAAAGCTCCTCACTGATGAAGGCCACAAGCCAGAAGCTAGTCTGGGGATATTGGATGAGTATGCACTAGATGGGGATTTTATGCACAAGCCTTCGGGCATCCATTGATTATGCTGGTTGGCACTGAGTGGCACTACTGTATAGAGAGTTTTGCCTGTTTTAATAATCATTATTATCTTTTATCACTTTTAATCTAAAATGTATGACTTCTTTTAATAATTACTTTTTTTACTCTAAGATTGGAAACAATCCATCATTTAATATTTTTAATTCCTAAATTCGTTATTATATATAGATATCTGTAATTTAATCTTTTCATTAATTTATTTGTTTTAAATAGTAATAAAATGTGTAAACTGTAGTTCAAAAAAAATTATTAGAAAAGAAAAGATCATGTAACAGATTAGTGCACAAATGTTGGAATGCTATTGAAATTGTGATGGATAATCTCATGTAGGGATTGAATGTACATATGCAATTGTCCTGCCATGTCCACGTTCTGAAAATTGTGGTTTCGTTAACTTGGCGGGTTGAAAAAATATTAAATATAAAATCAAATTAGAAATTTGTAAATTTAAATTTATAAATTTAATGCATAAGTGATATAAGTTTTCCAATATTTTTTTGTCTTATTCATTCAGTCATTTAGTGATTGCTCTTATATCTTTTAATTTATTATTTATCTTTATAATAAATATATTTTGTTTTTATATTAATTATTTTTTAATGAGTTATTGTCTATAATTTTTAAATTAAAATAATACTTAAAATGTGTATATAATAGTACTTCTAAATATATGGCATGTTGTTTCAAGCCATAGCATGGGTATTGAAATTTATGGATGATGCAGTCTATTGTAGTTGTATCATTGTATGAAAAAAAAGAGGTCTATTGTTGCCTTTTTACAATCACAACAATCAGTACGGAGAATAAAAATGAACATTTAGGAAATTATATTTTTTTGGGGTATTAATATCTGGTGTTTTATTTTTATTTCATATTTTATTTAATTGTGGATTATTGAAACTGTGCTTAAGGAAGTCAAGTTGTAGGGATAATACTGTATATATTAAAAATACATATTATATAATGTATTATTCGCGTAAGCATCGGCATGAAAGCTTACTGTACATATTTAACCAGACAGTTGTATATACTGTACACACAAAAAAAAACACAAAGAAAAATGCTAGCAGGCAAAGTAATTTTATTTTGATTCTAAGTGAAATTGTTTTTAATAGATAGAAGAAGAGCAATTTACAAAAAAAAAAAAAAAATTTTTTTAAAATGATGCTTTTATGTAAATAGCTCACTAAAAAATAAAAAAATAAATTAATAATCTGCATAATAAAAGCATTTGAAGCTCAAATAAATCATAAAAATCAAAAAGTTCTCAAATGTTTTTATGATACTGATTATAATACTAAGACAAGTATTACAATTAATATATTTATTATATCTACAAATACATACAATACAATATATATACAAGTGAATATTTACAATGTTGAATATTGTAGTTTAACGTAAATTCTGGGTTCTGCCTACCGCTATCCGCTACGCCTGATGGCTTGCCTCACGGGTAGGGTGTGTGGCTCTTCCAGCTGTACAAGACAGCTTGCCTCGAGCCAAGAGTGGTCTTAGCAGTGTTCGGTCTTGCCTAGCTGCGTAGACTAAATAGCGTAGTGCTATCAATGGGAATACCTGCTGTTGTTCAGGTTAGCAGAGCTTCCCTGGGAGAATGCGAAGAGTCCTTTCAGGTTAGACAAACGTTCTTCAGGGTTCTCACAAAAGGCTGACTATTTCTATCCAGATCCCTGACCTTATTGAAAACCTTCGGATTCAGCAAGGATCATTGCTTATTGGCCTGTAATAATCATTGCCTATGTTTTTATCTATACATCAGCTTATTGGCCTGTGGCAAACAATGTTTAATCCGATCAGATAAGGAGGCATCTGGAATAGTCCACTGCTGAGAGAAGGGAGGACTATAACAAGTGGGCTATTTACATAAAAGCATTATTTAAAAACATCTTTCTTTTTAATATTTTATTTTTTAATTTATAGATAAAACAATTTCAGTTCACACTAAATAATTTTCTTCATTAGTCTTTTTTTTTTATTATTATGTTTCTTGTTCTTTCCGCAGGAGAGCACCTGCTAACAATGATTTTGACATTTTTTTGTGTGCAGAAAGAAGAGAAGATATGGAAGTTATGCCGAGGACATGTGCGAGGGTGGGTAAAGAGATGGGGATTAAATTTAGCGACAAAAAATCAAATATAACGATGGTTAATACTGGAGAAAGAGAAGTTGTAGAATTTTTATTGGGAGATATTAAGTTAAGTGTGATGGATAGATACAGTTATTTGGGAATTATTTTAAGTAATCAGAAAAATTATTTGGATGAATGGGAGAAAAAATTGATAAACGAAGCAAAGAAAAGAAAGGGATTGATAAAGAAATTAACAGTGTTTTCATATATTAAATATGATGTAACTAGAATTATATAGGAGTTGCAGTAGCAGGGTTAACATATGGTAATGATGCATTATTAAAGGAGTATCAGATTATTTAGAAAAAGTTCAAAGGGAAGTAGGAAGACATGCATTGGATGCAGATGTATGGACAGCAAGGGAGGCAATTCAAGGAGAAATGGGATGGTCAAGTTTTCATATGAGAGATGCAAAAAGTAAAATGAAAATGTTTGGTAGATTGCAGTTTATGGATAATAAAAGAATAGCCAAAATAGTATTTAATTGGGTTATGAGTAAAGGGCAGGCAACAAGATGGGTGAGAAAGGTAATGCAGTACGCAAGAGATTTGGATAAAGAATTTATATCTATATTTGTACAAAAGATGGGATGATTGTGTTAAGAGAATTGTTGAGAGTTATAGTAGTAAGGAATGGGATAAAAGAATAGATTTATTAATAAAGAATAGGGAGTTAGAGAGATGGAAAAATAGTATGGAAAGTAAAAAGAGTTTAAATATATATAGAAATAAACAGAATATTAGGTGCGAGTTAATATATGATAATAGTAAGGAAAGTAGTTTATTGTTTAAGGCTCAAACGGGATCTTTAGCTACAAGAGAATATACATGTAAATGGAAAAATATGGGTGATTTATTTTGTAAATTATGTAAGGAAGGAATAGAAAATATTAGGTATTTGTTAATTGAATGTAAATGCTTGAAAACAGAAAGGGTACACATAATGAAGTTATGGAAGAATAAATATGAAAAAGGTGATTATACAGAAAGTGAATTATTGTTTTTTATGCTGGGTTTGGGAAAAGATAAGGGGGATTTAGATATAAAGGCTATAGAGTTGACAACGATTATGTTGTGTAAATGGGATGGAGCAGAATATGGGTAAATTTAGAGTGGGGAATGGAAAATAAAGTGGCAAACAGGTTTATCTGGGCATAATTGCTGAGATTTTCTTGACTTCGTTTAAGGAGAAGCCACAGTAAATCACATCACATCAGTTGTTTTGATTTTGGAAATGAAACAAAAAACAGAATTCTCTAACCTTTGTTTATATATTTATTTGTTTTTTTTTACAAAATATTTATGAAATATTAATTATTTCAGAAGAATAGTTCATATTTTACCAGGAAATATTTACTTTTAATTAATTAAGTAATTCAATATTAACAAAATTTAACCTTATAAACATAATATTACTGTTTGCTCAGTTGTTAAGGAGTTTGCTTGGGAAATGTTCGGATGTGGGTTCAATTCCAAATGGAACCTGATTTTTTTTCATTGTTAAAAATTCAAAAATTTGGACATCTCAACAAAAACACAGACAAGACAAGTTAATATAAAAGCATTTAAATTACAAATATTGCATTATATATTGTGTATATATATTAGAATTCATAGTATTAGAGAAAAAAAGCTCCAAGGAAAATATTTGTTATTGTAGTGAAATGTCAGCATTAGTTATTATATTTTTATTACACGGACGCTCCCAGAAATAATACTATAAAATTCATCATTTATCCATGAGAATATTAGAACTAATATATATATTTAGATGTATAGCATATCTATTTTGATAAATTACTAAGAATATGTTTATTGGACTATTATTTAAATTGAAAGGTATTATAGATAGATGTATATTGTAACCCAGTGCTTTTGGCATTTGGTCTTCATTTAGTATTATGTGTATCTAATATTGATGCAATTCTTAAAAAAATAAAATAAAGTAAAAGTAATAATATTTAACTGATAAAGTGTGCTATCTACTTTGCCTAGCTATAGTTTATGTTAGTTTAGTTAGTATTGTTACAATGTTGTATCATATATTTTGAATTGACAGACTATTCTAAATAAAATGTTGTTATGATAGTAAGCTAATAGAATTTTAATATTTTTAATAAACTGTATTTAGTTCTAAATAATTGTAGGAAACATAGCTGGATGAAGAAATATAATAGTATTATTATAATAATTACTGAAAGTCAGTTATTTAAATAGTTTGTTGAAAGTGTAGTAAAATAATTGGTAGTAAAAAAGTTCATATGTGTGTGTACATGGAAAGATTAGTATGCATGCTAGTATCTTTAATTTCTTATTTTTAGGCATTTGCATAAGTATTTTTCTTTTTATTAAAATAAAAAAATATTAGCGTTCTAAAAAATAAAATAAGAAAATATTTAAGAGATTAACATAAATTTCAATCAATTAATAATTAAAATAATATCTTAATACTTCTGATAAGTTTATTTTATAAAGAAAATAATTTTATTTTTAATTATAATCACAAATAATTATTGTTGGTTTAATTTTATTTATTAAACTGTTATGTAATATATTGCCATTGGCCTTTGCTAACCACATGATTATTTTTATGTAAAAACTTCCTGGTTGTAAATTGAGCAGCTGCCATAGGGGACACTGAGAATCAATGGGATGGACTTAATGAGGAACACCTATTAAAAAAATTGCCTATAAATAGTTAGTTCATTTTGTTTTTAGTTCAGTCTGGCTTCCTAATATCCTCTTGATTCATTAGTTAATTGAATAGTATTAAATTTGTGTAATTATTTTATTTTTTAGTAAACAGTACTAAATTAAGAATATTATATCACTTCAGTCTACAATGCTCGGATAAATACTTTTTTTAAGACATTCTGTTTCTATGCTTTCTACAATTATGAACTTTTTATAGTTATAAATTAATGCGTCGAGAATTTAGATTTTTAAATTTAGAATGGCAATCGTAAAGCAAAGTGTAAATAAAACTATTGATTTAGATAAACAAGGAAAGATAATCATTTTCAGAGTTAAAACTAACTATTTACTTATTTATGTTTCTTTACTAATATTTCTCTTGTATAAAAAAAAACTTTATTTTCAAATGTACAAAAGGTACTTTTCATTTTCATTTTACTCTGCAAGAGTAAAGTTCATTTCAGATCATATTGGCAAATGATTTACAAAGCATTTTTTAAAAAGACATTAGAGAAGTTATCAAAGTGCAAAAGTTTATAGCTCAGAGAATGTGTTTTGGATAGGGAGAAGAGATTTATTTTACTCTAAATTATTAATTAGAGAATGATTGCAGTTTTCTCTCTCTTCCCAAGTTATTTAAATTTTTTTCTTTGTCTTAACTGCATATGTCTGCAGCTGAATTCTTTATAACTAATCAACCACTGAGCATTAGCCCACGTTTTATTATTACAGATCTATAGTTGTTTATAAGAGTCTCAATATGTGTTATTGATTGATGAAATTTATTGTCAAGGTTAGAGATGGCTATCATAGATTATATTACAATTTTTTTTTATTGGGTTAGAATATGTATATATGTTAGGATGTTCATACTGTATTTATGTAATTTATAAGTATTGTAAGCAAAGCATTGTAAACAAACTGTGAGTTATTATCCATTAATTTATATAATCTGTTGGAAATGTGAAAAAAAAAATAGCAAATGTAATGCTGTAGAGAAGGGGTGGCCAACTTTTGTGTTCATAAGATCGACTTTTTATTTTAAAAATGTGTTGCGATCGACTTGTTGTCATAAGCGTAGCCTGAGTGGGGGGAGGTGTGAAATACGTACTATTTTTATATACCTACCTAGTAAAAAATAACAATTATGTAACAGGCCAAAAAACTCATATCTGGGAATTAAAGCAACAGTATTTATCAATAATATTTATTAATTAATTTTAATAATATTTATTAAACAATATTTATTAATTCAAATTAGTACATTAAATCAAGATTAAAAATATTATTTTCAATAATGATACGGCTTAGTGGACTTCACCTATCTAGAATTGAAAAAAAATTTAGAACAAAAACAAAAATAACAAAAAAAACTTGAAAATCTTGACTTAATTTGTTTCTCTCATTACCCGACTTCTCTTGCCAGATTGGCCTCGTGAGCGACCAAAAATGGCTTTGCGATTGACCAGTGGATCACGATCAACTTGTTGGACACCCCTGCTGTAGAGCATATTTGATATAGCTATATATGATGAGTAAAAACTAAAATTAAGCAAAAGATAAAGAGTACTTGGATCTTGTATTCAGATTTTATTGCAAATACTTATATATGCATATATTTAATGTTTATATTATTAATAAAATGTTAATATTTTATTTTTTCTAGATTACTGATCGATTTTCAAAAAGTATTGAAACAGCTATTGATTCACACTCTGTTGGTAAAGAATTTTTATTACAGTATTTTTTTTATTATTTCAAAATAAAAAAATTTTAATATGGTTTTTACATTTTAAAATATATATATACAGTATTAAAAATAAATCCTAGATATGATATAAAATAAAATATCTTTATCTAACAACAAAATAATATATGACAATAGCTGTAATATAATCATATAAGTATAACATATTGAAACGGTATTATTTAGTCATCATCCCGTTTCACCTATGTTCCATAGTAGTATCTTTTCCCTTAGTTTAAACCCATCACAGTCCGCGTATATAAGCTTCTAATAATTTTTTAAAATTGAAATAGTGTATATTTGTGTGGTTGTGCATGTATTTGTATAGATGCGTACATCTAATACTTTTATTACTGTTTGTATGCGTATAATGCATACGCACTTATAAATTTATAATTTAATAAAAATGATATAATTTAAATTAAGTCTGTGAACATTGTTATATGTGTGTAATTACCTACATATATATGCGAAAGAAGCTGTAATGCAATAGATTTAAAAGCATTATAACTCTTTTAAATTAATTTAAATTTACATTATTCTTAGTTAAAAACTCTTTATTTAAAGGCTTTCATATATAAATTTCAATTCCAGGGTAGTCACACACACATATATATTAAAATGTTTTCGAATTTAAAACTTTAAAAAAAAAAGATATCTGTTATAAAAATTTGTAATTCTTAGAAAACCATCTGCAAATTAATTAATCAAACTTGTAGTCAAAATTTTTAATGTCTTTTCAAAATAAAAACTAAGAACAAGGAGTGACCTGTTGACCGTTATTGTTTAGTCAAAAAATTTTTTTATGCATTTTTAATTACTGATGAAACTTTGTAAACTCTGGTAAACAGGATGCTCGTATTACAGATTTTTTTAGTATAAATAACTTCAAGCTTTGCTAAGGGGGGTTTACTCATTAACTTTTACCATGCAAACTTCTGAGTAAAACAACCACTGTCTCTGTCCCTTCGGGAGTATAGTCAATGCTCAAGCTGGACTTCGAGATGTACAGCCTGCCCAGCAGAAAGCACCAGAAGACATCAGCCCAGCCGAGAATGCGATCAGTTACAAGAGCCTCAACAAAAAAGAGACGGTAACAAATTTTTCCCTAAAGAGCTTTTTAAAATATCTATAAACTTATAAATGAATCGCTAAAACTCTTAAGCTAGCTAAAAACAATCATGCACAAACTCTTAAATCTAAATTGTAATAATGTTTTCATAAACTAAAAACTGATTTAAACTTAAAATATGATTAAATTTAACTTTTAAAAATTAATATCTTATTTAGTTATTATTCTATCTTCTAATCTACAATCATGCCTTCTTTATTTGATTTTATGTATGTTATTTTATAATTATGCTATGCCCAATTCAGAACTGAGATTGATTTTAAGAATAAATTTTAAGGGGAAGAGATGATTAGATGCTCTCTCCGTGTTAAGTAATGTTGCTCTTTAGCACACACACCAAATCTTCGTTCTGAAAACCTAAATATATTCGTTAAGCTATTATATTTAGCTTATTATTCTTACTGTTGTTTAAATTAGGTTTACAAGTTAATAAATTAATTAGTTAATAAATGCAAGAATGAGTTTTTAAAGCATATTATATATATTACTTCTTAAGTCCCAGATATGCTTTGATCTTTTCTTAAATTATATTATAAACTGTGCAGATTTATCAATAAAACAAGATTTCTTATAGATATTACTTTTAGCATGTTTTAAGAATGCTAATTATTGAACTGGCGTATGGTAGTTTTGCAGAACAAAACTATAGAATTTTGCATGCTTTTAGTTATTAATAATTACTATGTTTAGCATGGCAAATGTGTCTTTAGGAAGCACACATGTGCATATATGCCTTGCTGTATGTTTATATGAATGGGCTTCTGATTTTAATGGCCACCCCATCATCTTCTTAGTTTGGACAGCTCTTCTTTAGAACTGGAACACGAGGGTCAAGATTGTTTTATAAACTGCTCCGATCACTGACTTATGTGTTCACTTTATTCACAGTGAGTCATATGGTACAAGGGAACTGAGTACATGGTACTGAATCCCCCGATTAACTACATATTCGAGACGCACACTTCTCTAGTAATATATGTACGCCGTAGTATCTGAAGTTATACTACAAAGCTCCAGTTCACCTCTCCATAATGTAATATTTCAGCATTGATCTGAACATGTGATCTGATTTATATGTATAAGATCTGCATAGAGAGCCTATTGCAGTTCATTGTATTTTATTAAATAATCTTTGATGAAATGTTAAGTAATAAGTAATCATTCTTGCACCAACTTAACGTCACAAACCTAATAGGTCGGGCTTAATAAAATTAGGGCATGATTAGAAACAGTAGATTATTAAAATTAAAATTGTAAACTCCTTTTAAATATAGTGCATCAGATGAGATTATGTCTGTTATTTGCTCATCTCTGTTACACCTGCATGTGTTCTCCAATGCATTCCTGTTTATTATATTTATTAATTAAAATATATTAAATTATAACAACTGTGTTGAGTTTCATTCGTAATTTATCCCAAATCTTAGTTAAATCTCTTAATTCCAAATTTTAGTTAATTTTCTTATTATTACTTATTAATATATGCATTATCTAGCCAGCCATAGGTGTGTGTGTGTGTATTTAAATATTAGTAAGTTAATTAATATTCCCTGAGTCTCTTGCTCCACTCTTTGCTACTGCCGGCATGTGAACAGAGAAATTCCGAGTCTAGCCTCATATATGTCATTCATAGGGAAATAAGTCATGGAGTGTTTTGGTGAAGGAGCTGAGATGCAGTCAGATTCGAGGTCTCAACTCCTCATCTATATCAGCCTTGGTATAATTTGCCAGGACTCTGTTACAATATAAAAGTTCTTTTCAGCAATTTTTAAATTTTTGCCTTTTTCAATATGTCTTAACTACAAAAATAACTTACATTGCACACATAGTGACATCTACCGGCTTTATATAAAATTAACCCAAGCCTATAATTTATGTCCTTTTCAATATATCTTAACTACAAAAATAACATATTGCATACATAGTGACATCTACCGGCTCTAGATAAAATTAACACAAGCCTATAATTTATGCTTTAATTCTTGCATAAATTATAGGCTTGGGTTAATTTTATATAGAGCCAGTCATCATCATCATCATTATCAACCATTATCAATCCACTGCAGGATGAAGGTCTCTCCAAGTTTAATCCATCTTCTCCGATCTTCAGCTTCTCTTCTCCACATCACCCCTGCACACTTTCTTATTTCATCCATCCATCTCACATGTGGTCTCTTTCTGGGTCTTTTACAATCTCTTGGAATCCTGTTTAAAATTTCAATTGTCCATCTATTATCATCTCTTCTAGCAATATGTCCAGCCCAACTCCACTTCAGTCTTTTAATTTTTTAAATGAGGTCAGTAACACCTGCTTGTTCTCTTACCCATATATTGCGTTTTTGATCTCTTCTTGTTACTCCCAACATGCATCTCTCCATACTTCTTTGAGTGGTCTGAAGTCTCTGTATTGCTCTTCTATTAAGTGTCCAAGTCTCAGATCCATAAGTAAGAACTGGTAAAACACATTTATTAAAAACCTTCCTTTTCAAACACATAGGCATATTTCCTTTTAGTATCAAGTTATTTCTACCAAAAGCACTCCAACCAAGTTTAATTCTATGATTAATTTCTTCCATTATGTTTCCATCTGTATTAATAATCTGACCAAGGTATTTGTAACTGTTAACTTCTTCTAATTCATCATAATCAATCTTTATTTTCATATTTTGAGCAAATCGATTAAACATTACTTTAGTCTTTTTAACATTTATCTTTAGTCCTACTTTCCTACTTTCATCTGATAATTCCTGCAACATATCCTGCAGCTCTGAAGCATTATTTGCAAAAACAACTACATCATCTGCGAAATCTAAATGACTTAAATAATCTCCATTTACTTTCACTCCTTTAGTTTCCCATTTTAATCCACAAAATACTTCTTGTAGCACTGCTGTAAAAAGTTTTGGAGATATGGAGTCACCTTGTCTTACACCTTTCTCAATGTTGACTTTCCCAGTATCATTATGTAATCTAATTGTTGCTGTTGCATTTTTATAAATATTCTTCAAAATATGACAATATCCTGGATCTACACCTTGATGATCCAATGCTTTAATCACAGAAGAAATGTTTATAGAATCAAATGCTTTTTCATAATCTACAAATCCAAAACATAATGACAACTCATATTCATTTGACCTTTCTATAACTTCTCTCAACACCTAGATATGATCTACTGTACTAAAACCACTTTTAAATCCAGCTTGTTCTCTTGGTTGGTGGAAATCCAATGTTCTCTGTAGACGAGTTGTAATTATCTTGGTAAAAATTTTATATAAAACTGATAAAAGGCTAATAGGTCTGTAATTTCTAATATCTTCTTTATCACCTTTTTTAAATATTAATATTATTACTGCATTCTTCCAATCATCCGGTACATCTTTATTATTTAGACATTTGGTATATAACTTTGCTAAAATTTTTTCTATTTCTTCTCCTGCTTCTTTTAATATATCAATTATAATTCCATCATTACCTGGAGCCTTTCCCTTCTTCATACATTTAATTGCATGTCTCACTTCTTCATTTAAAATTCTGGGCAATTCGGAAGATGGAATAGATATAGGAGATACTTGTTCTTTATTACTATATAATTCTTGATAAAAATCTTTTACCAATTTCATGATGTCATCTCTTTTTTTAGTAACAATTCCATCTTTTTTTCTTATTGCAGATATAAATTTCCTACCAATACCAAAATGTTGTTTTACATTCTTAAGACTTTTATTTTTTTCTACAGCTTTCCTTGCTAGTTCACAATTATACTTTCTTATATCATTTTCAACTCTTTTCCATACCATTTTACAAAATTCGAGATATTCAATTCTTTTTAATGCATCATTTTTGTATATCTTCATATTCCTTCTTTTCTTCATAAATTCTCTAGTCTCAGTAGAAATTTTATTGGTCAATTGCTGCTTTTTTCTACCAGCTATCTTTGTTGCAGTCTTTAAAAGTGTATCAGTTATTTTCATATTAATTTCATTCAAATCTGAATTATGCTCAAAATCTACTAGTACTTGAAACCGATTTCTAAGTTCTAATTTAAATTCATTAGAATGTTTCTGAAGATTAGGAATATCAACTGTAAATATTGTTTTTCTTAATAATTTTTGTCTCTCTAGTTTCACATTAACACGTATCTTACACCTTACTAATCCATGATCACTTCCTGTGGTAAATTTATTAAGAACATTACAATCTTGAAATATGTATTTCCTATTAGTCAAAATATAATCCAATTCTGCTGTACCTTCATTTGGATGCTTCCATGTCCATTTCCTTTTAACATTTTTCTCAAAAAAAAGAATTCATAATATAAAGTTTTTCTTTTTCTGCAAACTCCACAAGTCTATGTCCTCTCTCATTTCTATTACCATAACCAAAATTACCTACAGCACTTTCATCTTTCATTTGTTTACCAATTCTAGCATTAAAGTCTCCCATAACGATTTTAAAATGTTGTTTACTCTGATCAAAAGCCTTTTGTACATCCATATAAAAATCTTCTACTACTTCATCACTATGAGAACTTGTTGGGGCATAAACCTGAATTATCTGCATTTGATATCTGCTATTAAGTTGTATAACTAATCTTGCCACTCTGTCTGATACACCATCAATCTCCACAATATTGTTCTTCCACTTTTTATTTATAATGAATCCTACTCCACTTGTATTTCCAATATTTGTGCCTTTATAATAGAGTATATGTCCACTTTTTAAATCAATTGTCTCTTCACCTTTTCTTCTAACTTCACAAAGTCCAATAATGTCCCATTTAATATAAGAGAGTTCTTCTTCTAATTCTTGCAATCTTCCTTCACTTGAAAGTGATCTGCAGTTGTAAGTACCTAAATAAAAAGTCGTCATCAAATGGCAGCCTGGGTCCGCAATCAGGGGATTCTTAGCACCCTCCGCCTTCGGCCACCAACCGCTGCCTTGGTTGGTGACTTTACAGCCTCCTGGGAATAAGGGCCATGCTTTATTTTTGTCTGTCATAATTGTATATATGTATTGGAAAAATATTTATCATTTACACAAACATTCATTCTGCCTTATCAGGCACTGAGAAGAAAGACCATGGTGTTTCTTGATCTTAAACTCAGAGGTAAAAAGCCAATAAACTCACCACGCTGGCTAATGCGTGTTGGTGAGCAGCCCATCCATGTTCGTATACTATATGAATAATCACATAGTAATAACAGCTGCACCGACAAGAACGTATGGAGTGGACATTAGGAATTTGCCCTGCTCGGTTCCTTTAAGGCCTCCAAGAGGAATCAAAGGGTCTCCTTTCAGTTAATAGCAAACTCCTTTCTGCAGCCATAGAGCCAGTAGATGTCACTATGTATGCAATATAGGTTATTTTTGTAGTTAAGACATCTTGCTTAAATTATAGGCTTGTATTAATTTTAAATAGAGCCGGTAGATGTCACTATGTATGCAATATAGGTTATTTTTGTAGTTAAGACATATTGAAAAGGGCAAAAATTTAAAAATTGCCGAAAAGAACCCTTATATGTTATAATTATATGATTATATTACAGCTATTGTCATATATTATTTTGTTGTTAGATAAAGATATTTTATTCTATATCATATCTAGGATTTATTTTTAATTTGCAAAAGCAACATAAAGAATTTAATCCTTGTATTTTAGATATACAGTATCACAGCGTGAACATCATTTATCCAAAATGCTTCATTCCTAATCTCTTCTGGATTATCAATTTCTTATTGATTTAAAAATATGTCATGCAATTTACATTATGGGAGAAATGTATAATTTTAGATAAATAATAATATATTTTACAGCTATAATAACACCTATCTTGTTTTTAATGCATAAAAAATTGTTGAAAACTAAAACAAATGTTAAATATGAATATGGATATTAAATGATAATAGTAATTATTAAACAAGGCAAAACTCTCCATACAGTAGTGCCCCCCTGTGCCAACCAGAGTAATCAATGGATGCCAGAAGGCGTGTGCATAAAATCCCTATCTAGTGCCTATTCATCCTATATTCCCAGACTAGTTTCTATCTTGTGGCCTTCGTCAGTGAGGAACCTTGGATCTGAGAGCACTGCACCTAGATCTTAGGATCTAATGCAACTCTCTTAGATCCAAGGCTCCTCACTGATGAAGGCTACAAGCCAGAAACTAGTCTGGGGATATTGGATGAGTAGGCACTAGATAGGGATTTTATGCACAAGCCTTCTGGCATCCATTGATTACTCTGGTTGGCACAGGGTGGTACTACTGTATGAAGAGTTTTGCCTTGTTTAATAACAATTATATGCTAGTATAAGAGATTGTGATCATGTGATGTTTAGTAATTATTAATTTTAATATATATTGGATATACATTTCTAATATACTCTGCATATTATATTAACATTTATTTTTATGTCATTATAATACCTTTATATTACAGAAAATAAAAAAAAATGTTATTAATTTTTTTTTTTCATTTGGTTTCTTCCAAATTTTTTTTTTTTAAAAAACTTCCACTATGGAAGATTTTTGTTTTTTCAACATTTTCCATAAGCAATATGTAATCAGCTGAAATAATTTTTCAAAAGTTATTAATTAAATTATTTTAATTCTTTTTTGTGTTTATTTTTGTTCTTAACTTTTATTGTTAAATATTTATGTGTATTAATTTTCTGAAAATTAAATAAAAAATGTATTTTAACATTTGCTAAAATACTAAAATCTGATAATCATGAAAATTTTATATGGCTCCTTGTAATTTTGTCCAGATTATAGAACATTCTAGATATATAAATTTATATTTGAATTTAAGATATATATTTTAAATTCTTTAAAATTGAAAAATTATTTTTTATAACAGACCTGGATATATTCTGCATCTAAATGTAGAAATACATTATTTTAGTGTTATTTTAAATGGAGGAAAAAATCTGAAATATAAATATGAATTAACAAATTTAGTCTGTTAAATCAAACAAATTTGTAATTAAAAATAATTATTGTAAAAATAATAATATTAAGAAAATATAAACAAAATATTATTTATATTTTAATAAGTATTTTGAAAGAAATTTTAATGAAAGTCTTGAAAAAAAAAAGTGTTTTTCTATCTCTGTGAGAACAATATATATATATTGGTTATAACAGTTCTTTCATATACACTTCAATGCAAACAAATTTTCTTAAAAACTTCTTTATTTTCCTTACAGTTTCGACTGTCCAGCAGTCTTCATCAGAGCTCTATGCTTCTTTGCTTTAAATAAAAAAGAAAAAAAGAAGTATTTAAGAAAATTTGTTTGCATTGAAGGGTATATGAAAGAACTGTTATAAGCAATATATATATATATGAATATATGAAGATATGCAAAGAACGTGAAAGAGAAGAATAAGAGAATATACTTCTATGAGAATAAATTAGAAACTCTTCATTAAATATTGCCAAGAGGAATATTATACACTAAGATCTGATGATTTCTAAGTCTTTATCTTTTTATAAACTTTATTTTTTTAAGCATTCATAGCTTTTCTTTTTTTTTTAAAGCATCATTCAACTTCTTTCTTCTCCATCTTTCTATTTCATCCTCAGCACTTTCAATATATTTTTCATAATTTGTTTACTGTTCATTTCAATTTCTTTTTATGTCTATATATAATTGAATTGAATTTCATTTTTATGATGCGGAGTTTCTTTGTGTAAATTCTTATAGTATGAGTTTTGACCCATGTGTTCAATATTATTTTTTTGATTTCCTTTAATTGTCTTTTTATCTATCACTTCTTAGCCATAATTTCTATATATTTTAATTATTATTCATTTCTACTTCTCTATTTCTTTTTTTAATATCATTATATATCTATTGTCATATATTTTTTCTGTGTTTCATATATGATTTATATTTACCTTTTCAACTTGATCTGAATAAGTTGGGTATACATATTTTGAGTTTAATCAGTGATATTTATACAATTTTTGTTTTTGAACATAAAGCATTACCTATAATAACTATTGTTTTCAGGATAAGGATAACCTATTCATATATCTTTTTCATTCTTTTTTACCTTAATGCAAATCATCTTATATATTTAGTTTTTCTTTTTAATATATTACTATAAATTTATTATCTTTTCTAGTTTGTTGAATCTAACTGAATTAATAAGATTAATATTAGAATTCAAACTACACTGGAATAGTTTATCATTTATTATATTTATATACCTGAAGTGGACTTAAAAGTTCATTTTTATAACAAAAATCTGACATTATTTTTTCATTTAATCTGTTTACAATTTATAAAAATCATCAAATTTTTGAAGCAAAATATCTGTAAATATTTACACTATTCACTTAACAAATAAATTTATTATATAAAAAAAGATTATTAAAACTTAAAGGTTGAAATAAAAATAAAAAAATCAAACAAAAAAAAGAATTGTAGAAATTAATTAAAATTTACAAGTTGCTTAATAATGAAAAACAAATCAGAAATACATTGCTTAATGATATATATGTTTAAATTGTAGAATATATTTAAAAGTTTTAATTTTATATATAACGATATATGTTATTGAATAATGACAGTCTTCTTACACCTTTAAGCAAATAATTTTTATTAATATAATAACAGTTTCGACTGTTCCTCACAGTCTTCTTCAGATCTCAATCTATTGCTCTACTTTTCCCTTTCACCATTTTATTTTACTTAAGAAAAAATAAAAAAAATAAGATAGTAAAATAAAATGGTGGAAAGGGAAAGGTAGAGCAATAGATTAAAGATCTGAAGAAGAATGCGAAGAACAGTTGAAACTGTTATTATATTAATAAAAATTATTTGCTTAAAGGTGTAAGAAGACTAATTATTTAATAAGATGTATTGTTGTATATGAATAAGCAAAATTACTGAAGAAGAAAAGGAAGACGCATATTTAGATTTATATAGAATTTTAATATATGTTATTGCCAAATAGTGTATTGAATCAGAAATAATATAAATTAAAATTATTTCTAATTTTATCAATGTTCATATGATATTACACAAATTAATTTATACGTGCTGTAAAGGTCGAAAAGACCCACTCTTTTCAACAAGGTGTCATTATTGTCATAAAAAAAAATCTTTGATTTGGCTTTGATACGGGAGTTTATATATATGTTGTTGTTAATTGTTATCGTTATTTATTTCAATTTTTTTTTGCTATATGCAGTTGTTTCTGATTTTTATTAAAAAAAAATGGCAATGGTGATATAAAAAAAAAAGAATATGTATATATATTTTAAAAAGATATTGGTTTGAATTTAAAGTATTTGCATTTGGTAATATCAATGATTAAAATATTGGCATATAAAATTACTAAATGTGTTTACATTGTATTTTTGTTTTGAAATTATTTGTGATGTAATTTTATTATTTATTACTTATTTATTTTTTTTTTTTTTTTTATAAACTGTAAAACATTTTTGTATGTAATTTTTTTTTTAAAATTTAATATTTTAAAAAATTGATGATTATTGTAATAATAGGGTTGATATCAGTAGCACGTGAAAGACTGAGCTAAACAGTATAGCAACAAAAAAAAAGATTATTAACTATCAAACATTAGAATAAAGAAGCAAAACTTTGCTATTGTTTAATATATTTTTTCTTTTTTCGTAATCATAATATTCTCTTGTTGATGTCATTACAAATGGCAGAGTAAACAGTAAATTACGGTCTAGGGGATTTAATTCCCTCCATCTTATTCTATTCAATAAGTAACATCCATTGGAAGAGAAGCAAATTATTAATAAGCATGCATTTGAATGGAAACCAACCAGAAAAATGAATAGCTATTTGTATATAGCAAATCAATATAAGTATTATGTAAATATTCAAAGTCGGTCTGTCACTTTCAATTGATCCACTATGACCTAATCTGGATACATGACACTCTGAGACAAGCATCTACAAATAGCTCATGGATTCACGTGTTCGTTGTTTCAAATTCTTTTACATATTAATTCAATTTATGCCAGAATGGATAAAGACGTGTCAAATAGTTGTCGAACTTTAAAATGAAAAAAAAAAATGAAGAAGATTAAATGGTAATTAATTTGAACATTTTTTTTTGTTTGTTATGTATGATTGATTTTAAATTTAACCATTTATATACATAAACTAACTTTAAATTTTAATCAATCATTAGTATTAAAATTTTTTGTTTGATTTTGATTGGTATGCAATATATATTCATGTACTATAAGTAAATTGGTTTAAATTTTTAACTCATCAGTATTAATAGTAAAATTCTAGATGTCATTTATTATTAAAAAATTTCTGTTGTTATTTAATTCATATGCCTTATATATGTACATTATATAAATAAATTGGTTTTAAATTTCAATTTACTAACATAAATAATAATATACTAGATATATTTTGTCATTGTTTTAATTTAAATACATTGTACATGTACGCAATATATGTAGTACACAATGAGTGCTAGAAATTAAATTTATTGTCCTTTATTCTCGTAAGAATCATTTATAAATATACACATAATGTTTTATATTAATGTTTAATATTTAATATAATTATTTAATATTTTCCTTCAGAAATTAATTCATAACTTCATCATAAGATACATTTAAAAGGTAGTGCATATTTTTTCATATGTGAGATTAAGAGTATTATTTATAGAAGTTTCATATACTTAGGATTAAGTAACCTAGTGATAAATGTTTATTGAATTCTCAGAATTAATGATGATATAAAAGAAGATACTAAGTTTTGGAGCCATAATAGAAGCCCTATTATAGGTAATAAATCTAAGGAGTTTGTATTTGCAGTTTAAAAAAGGAGTATAGTTTTAATAGAAAATGGAGTATATAGATATCCAACACAGCATGAAGAGAGTACTGATAATTTTGTGTAAAGTTAAGTGATCTAACCTTAAGGAATGTATCGGTGATTCTGAACTGTTATGTTAAGAAGCTATCATGATTTTCATTATTATTCTATTATCGCATCTTTCTGTATGTTGAACAGTAGATGGTTCTTATTTAGACACAAATGTCAATCCATGCCTATTGTTAGCAAACATTGTACATTTAAATAATATTGAATTAAAACGAAAACTTAAAAAACAAAGAAATATTGCATGCGTTTGAATATAACTATTGCCATTTGAAAAGAAAATTAAACCACAATTAAAATAAAGGGTATAGCATTTGTTTTATATAAAATGACTGATTTATTTGAAATTTATTTATTTATTTATTTTTTCCTTAGGCAATGTTTGAGATAAGAATTACTTATATGATATTTTTGTGTTTTGCCAATATTCAATTTTATAATTACTTACATAAACCATACTAATTAATATATTGTTTTGCATATAATCCCCATCTGCAAATATAGGCTGGATTCAATAAAATTCCCTTTGCTTCCAATTTATATTTTGGTGAGTAATTAAATCTCACTGGTCATTTTAATCCCAGAGAGTAAGTCAGTTAATCTCTCTTATTATTGCTCTTTGGTATCTATGTATACTTTATATAGTACAAAGGGAATATTACAATTGAATGATTGGACCATATTTTACTCATGCTTAAAATTTATCTTCTCATGCATAGATAGATGCAGTTCATCACAATTGCTGCCCAAATCTATGGGATCATTAATTAAGAGTTTAGATCACAATCCAGTCCATTACAATTGACATCCAATGATTGGGCTAGTTTATTTTTCATTGCACAGGTGCTGTTCATTATAATTGGTGCCCATCTATCAGGCAGTCCATTACAAAATATATAAAGCAATTGTTTGTTTCAAAATTTAGAATCAAGAATTGTAGTATAATTTGTTTTAACACTTAATGTCAATATAATCTTTTCCCTTTCTGACTAAAAATAATGATCAAATTAACTAGGATTTACATATAGATATTTTAATATTTTTTATATTGTCACTATCCCCGAAGAAACTATTTAGAATCAAAAGTTATTTAATTTATATTTTTATCAACAAGTATCAAAATTCTTTTCTCTCTCAGATTGAAATCTAAAAGAAAAGATAAGAAAGAAGATGTTAATCAAATATTAATATTAACATTTAATATCTAAACTGAATTTACAATTTACATCAATGAATTGTAAATATAATTAAAGCAAATCTAATTTGCAACAGAATAAAATTTATTATTATAATTCTCTATAATTGAATAAGATTACAATTTTTATGACTAAATACTGAGTTAACATAATAGTTTATGATAAAATAAGAGAATATCAAATTGCAATGACCTTTACTTATCTTCAATAATTATATTTGTACCATTATCAATCATAGAATTAATTCAGACATAATTTCTATCTTAATATAATTATTACTTGTAACTAACAATATAATTACAATAAGCTTCTAATTATTTATTAAACATTTAAGAATGTCAAAATCAGTTAGTTTATTACTGCATAAAAATCTATACCTGGTCAGATAATAAACATTAAATTTAATTCAAAGAAAATGATATGTAATTATACTCTTACCCATCCTGCGGTTCAGCTTTTGAATTTATTGTAATTGCTTCTAATGAATTATGTGGTATAATCAATTTGCGAATAGTATCCCATCTAAATATCATTTTAAGCAATAAATTTGCATTGTCGAATTGAATGACAAACAAACAAGTTAATTTGTTTTAAATTAATTCAACATTTATTAACAAATGGATACAAATTAAATAAAAAATTATATATATATTGCAATCACCATAAACATTTTGAAATATATATATATGATCATGCCTTATGCAATAGGTTCTCAATTGACAGTGATTGTACATCAAATTTATCTATCAAATGCTAAGATTAAATTGTATATTTATATAACACAAACATATTGCAATACATGTGCACTTTTTAAAATGTAAGAGAGTTCAGGACATAATTAACCTTTATATATATAAAAAATAGTTAATTGAAATAAAAAGTATACTAAAGATGAATCTATGTATTTGTTTACATTGTTCTAAGAGAAAAAATAAATACTTGAAATTAATTTATAATCAACAAATAAATATTTTAAAATTATAATTATAATTATGAAGCTATACAGATATAAATTTGAATTTAGAAAAACATAATCCTCATATTTTATATATGTTGTTAAAATAAATCCCTACTTAAATTATACTACCGTTTATATTCTATACAATTATATATATATATATATATATAACAAAAAATAGTAATATATATATATATTAGTAAATGACCTGATTAATTGTCCACAAAATAATATTACATTTCCAAAACAGTATCATAGTTCTATAAGGTCTATTTCTTAACCCATGATCTGGTAATACTTTGTTATTGTAGAAAAAATAGAAATATCATGGAAAGTTATTAGATTCGAAGCACATTTTGTTAGTTACGATATTTTTTTAAGATATCTAAAATATTATTTTATGTAGCAGGTATTTGGTTTATGTGACATTATAGATGAACAAACATTGGTTTATATCCATGATGATACAACATAAATATCCTTTCCTTTAATAAATATTTGATTCATAAAACATTACAAGTGAACAGATGCTAGTTTCATTCATGACAATGCAAAGGAAATAGAATCAATTTATATCTTGCATATAAATAATCCATCAATCTTATAAAATTATATCGACAGGCGAATATGATTTTTGTGTACATTTTTATATTGTTAGCATTTATATTACATTTATATTGTATCCTTGAAAAGCAAGTAATATCCATTTTTTAATGCAAAGAAATATTCCAATGGTTTTTAAATGCTATGAATTAATTTTCATTTTTTCAACAAATTATCACTTCATAAATCATCAATAAATCTGTCCAGTTAATGGATGAACACTATTGCCTTCACCCCATCATTTTATCATTTAATAATCGTATAATTATAAAAATAAAATTAAGAAAATTATATTAAGGGACTTAGGTTCACTTGTATTGAAGTCAAGACATGAGAGAGAGGGAAGGAGGGAGTGTGTGTTTAAACTGTTTAGTCCTATTTATAAATTCTTTTAATTGACATCAGAGAATTTATAGCAATGCTCCACATTAACTCTTTGGTCAGTTTCATCTAGCATCCCATAAATAAAAATCTTATTACACAATAATAACTAAAATAAATATTTTATAATTTATCACACATAATATACAACACTTACATTTTAAAATACTAATTGTATTCTTTCACTCTAGCATAAACTAAACAATTTACACTACATTCTTTCATACTATAATGGAAACATGGTTTTATACATATTTTCCAGCTCAGTATTATATAAATAGAATAACAAACATATTTGAGACATTAAAGATTTAGATGTATTATTTGTAATCTACTTTTGTGAATGCAGTAACGAAAATATATATAATAAAATAAAATAATAATTTTATCAAGACTATAAACTTTATTATTTACACATTCATTTTTAAAATAAATAAAGTCAATACACAATTTTTATATTAGAATTAATAAGCATTTCTTCCTCCATCATTATTGTTGTCATAGCAACATATTCCAATGCTTTCCATGTTAATATATTCTCTATTAAAATCAAACTCAATTTTTTTTTTTTACAATTGATATTACACCGCACAATTCTTATTCTTGAATTTTTTTATATAAAATTATTAAAAAAAAAAAATTTTCAACTTCTGTCTTAAAAAATAGCATCTTTTGTTAGTTTTTCTACTGATGATTTTTTTTGTACATAAAACTGTTAATGTTGGTGGTGAAGGTTTGGTATCTATCAAATTATGCTGTATTTATTTATCAGGCAAAGTGATATGCAGTGAATATTTTTTTAAGATCTTTTAGCATGTTTTATAATTAATTCATATTGTATTAATAATTATTTTTTTTTTTTTTTGTTGCTGTGATATATATATATATTAAATTAATGAGTATTATTTATAATTATATTTTTTATTAATAAATCTCTTCCCTTTTGCTAAATTTGTTTGATTTTATTTTCTTAAGGTAAATTTAATGGTGATTATGTGATGTCTTTTGCCAAAACTATTTATAGCATTTATTGCTTTCATATACAAAAATATGGCAATTATGAAGAAAGCTTACTTTTATCAGAATTAGCAAGTGTACATTTGGTAATTATCTATCTTATAAGATTTTATCCAATTTATGTATTTTTTGTAAGGTATTTTATGATTTAGTATTTTTTATTTTTAAAATGAAATATAAAAATTATATAATATTTTTACTGTATGATTTTTACAATAATTTTATTATTTATTGTAATGAAATAGAAAATATTCAGTGTAGTAATACATTATCTCTATTTAGAATTATAATATAAAATAAAAATTCGTGTCAATTGTTAATACAGAGTTTCTTTAATATAAATAAATAAAATTATAACAAGTAATATTTTCAAGCGCTTTCAACTCTTACGAGTCCTTATCAAGGCAGTGTAAAAAATTCTATTTTCTCCTAGGGGTGATGAATTTAACATTTCATTAATAGATTAATAAATAATTCTAAGGAAATAATAAATAAGGAGGATAAAAGCAGTGTTATATACTCTATTAGATGCCCACAAATAAATTGTAGTGTAATATATGTTGGAGAAACCAAAACAAATATTAAATATCGCCTTCAACAACATAAATTTACTTATAATAGAGCAAAAGAAGATGATACAGTTTATTCAGCTTTTTTTGTTCACCAAAATAATACAGGCCATATATGTAGTCCAAAGGATTTTACAATATTAATGCATGAAACACATAATAAAAAACGCAAGATTAAAGAATCATATCTTATACAAAATTCATCTTGTGCTATGAATTCGAAATTAACCAACTTTCCGATTAGTTGTTCCTGGCCAGTACAATGAAATGTTAAATTCATCATCTAGGAGAAAATAGAATTTTTTACACTGCCTTGATAAGGACTTGTAAGAGTTGAAAGCGCTTGGAAATATTATTTGTTATTATTTTATTTATTTATATTAAAGAAACTCTGTATTAACAATTGACACGAATTGTTATTTTATATTATATTTATATCATTTACAGAAGTATTTATTTATTTATCTATTTAGAATTAGAAAGTAATAATAAAGTATTTTCCTGAAGGTTTGTGATGATGGTGTTCTAGTTATATTTTTATATTGGACTATTTCCATCATCTAATATGCATATTGAATGTCTTTAGAAAAATTTAATTTTATTTAAATATTCCAAATACATTCAACTGTTAGTAATAGTACATCAAACAGGTTAGTATTTGCACAATGTTTCGAGAGGTATTTTTCTCCCCTCTGCTTCAGGTGTTGCTGGCCTGACCAGTGATAGTATTAGCATGGGATTTGAACCTGGGTCCTTAGATTCTTCGTCATTGAATTTTAAGGTAATGCTCTAACCAACTGAGCCAAAGTACTTGTGGTAGTTCCAAAATAATTTTGTCTTATTGTTGGTGATAGTAATTAAATGTCAAGATGAATCTTGATTCAGCTTGAAGAGGAAAATATATAATAAAATTTAAAAAAATATTATTTAACATATTCAAAAGTCAAAACATTTTTAAAGGATTATTTTTTTATTTATAAGTGACATGAAGATATTGAAATAGATGATCAAGATATGAACGTATTGGTTGATGAAGTAATAAAGTCAATTGCATAAATGAAAAATGATAAGGATATTGGATATGATGCAATACACATAGAATTTTTGAAAGAAATGAGAGAATTTGCTATGAAAGAGATAGTTGGACTTTGCACTTTGATATATAATAGTGGAGTGTGGCTTGAAGATTTTTTAAAGGTCTATAGTGATTCTAATTACTAAAAAGAAGAAAGTTGCTAAACGGTGAAGAGTGCAGGGAAATAAATTTGTTATCTCAGGCTTCTAAAGTTTTATTGGGGATTTTAATTCAAAGAATTTATGGGAAGATAGAATATTATATTGGAGAAGAGCAGTTTGGTTTTCAAAGAAGGAAAAGTACAAGAAATGCTATTAACAATTGCAGAGAGATATATTGAAAAAGATAAAGGAATTGATATATGTTTTGTGAATTTGGAAAAAGCATTTGATAGAGTACTCTGGAATAAACTTATGACAATCTTAAAAAATAGAGAAGTATTTTGGAAAGAGAGAAGATTGATTTGAAATATGTATAATGGGCAAAGGATAAAAATTAAATTGAAGAATAATAAGACTGATGAAGTGCTTATAGAAAGAGGAGTTAGACAAGGATGCAGTATGTCACTTATTCTTTTGAATATTTATTTAGAAGACATGCTAAATAATTATTTGGACTGTGGAGGAGCAAATGTTAAAAGTAGAATAATAAAATGTATAACGTTTGCAGATGATATGCATCTTATAGTTGAGGATAAAAAGTGTCTTCAGAATATGTGGAATAAATTGGAGGATGTATGGAATATGGAATGAATATTAATATTGAGAAAACAAAGTGTTTATGGATAGGGAGAAATGTAAAAAAAAACTGCAAATTGAAATCCATGATAATATAGTCCAACAGGTAAAGGGATTTAGATATTTGGGCAGTTGGTTGAGTGAGGATGGAAGAAGTGAAGATGAAGTTAAAAGAAGAATAGCATTGGCAAAGAAGGCATTTATTAAGAGAAAGAAAATATTTTCTGGACCTTTGAAGAGTGAATTAAAAAAAAAGATGAATTAAATGCTATGTGTGGAGTGTACTATTGTTTGGTTGTGAAACATGGACAGTGAGTAATAAAATTAAGAACAGATTGGAAACCTTTGAGATATGGACATGCAGAAGAATGGAAAAAATCACTTGGATGAAAGATATAACAAATAAAGAAGTTTCGAAGATAGTAAATGAAAAAAGAAGATTGACTGAGGAAATTAGAGAAACTGGAATTGGAAATATATTAAGAAGAAAGTGTAGTTTAATGAAATGTTTTGGGGGGAATGATGGGTGGAAGCAAGAAGAAAGGATGGAAAAGATCTGCCATTGTCAGATGATATAAGAGATGGAAAGAGTTATGTGGAATTGAAGAGTTGGGCAATGAAGAGAATGGAGTGGAAAAATGGATGAATTAATTATGTGACTACTCTCTGGATCTATCCATGGGACAAAATACTTTTGATGATGATTCCATTTGGCTAATAAATTAATTTTACTTTGAATTACCAACAATGTTGACAAAGGTAAGCTCATAAACACCAGAGTCTCCAAGAATAGGTACTTTTAATTCATAGACTGCGGGGGGGAGGGGTTACTCTCTTTGTTAACATATACATTGAGTTATATTTAATTTAAAGTTTATAATATATATATAATTTTAGGATTCTGATGAAATAATGGAATGTGTCAGCCAGATGAATGATTCCATCAGAAGAATTTTTTTATATGCAAATTCTGTAAGTTTTATGTATATATTTAATTCAAATTTTATTTGTTTATTTAAATAGATCAAATTTTTATCTTGTATTGCATAAGTTAATAAAATAAAAATAGAATTGTTGTTAGCTATAATTTTAACAGTTTATTATATTGTATTATTTATTTATTTATTAGAGTAAGTAAAATAAAAATAATAGCAAAATAAAATATTTTAAAATTTGAACATATAGAAATATTGTTCTTTTTTTAATTTTTAATCAGGAAAAACTTACATATTTGTTTTTGAGAATATTAATTATATCATATTCATTGTTGCTATCTTATTTTTTAAACTTGATTCTAGATAACAATTTGTAAATGTATGACAAGCTTGAAAAGATTCAAACAATAAGAGATTTATTAATATTACAAATGTCTTTCAGATATTTATTTTTAAGATTAGTCCCCTCTTTTCTTCCAAAGCATAAGCTTGTGGTTAAGACCTATAGAGGTCCCTACCTTCGCATTTTCACGTGCATATTCTTAAGGTTTACAGCCTTAGTAAATATTACTTACATAATCAATGTGCATTTAAATAAATTTATAAGCCAGATTTATGTTTTCTTCATGTCTGTGGAGTTTTTCAAGATCAAGAATTTTGTAGAGAATATTGTAATGTGTAGCATATTCCAACACTTCCATGACCACACTAAGGACTTAATTTATAGTTTTATTAATTGTACGCATTTTTTCTAAAAAAAATTTAGATTTGTTTTTAGTTAATTATTCTTCACATATAATGATAAACAGAGCAGCCCAAATTCAAAAAACATTAATCACAAAGAACAAATTGCCAAGCGCTTTCGGTACCGTGTACCAGAATCATGGCGACATATCAGAACTGAATGGTTAATATTCCAGTGCATACTCAGTAGAGTACTAGTATTATGCTGATTGATAACGTTTTTAGACTTCGCAATATAACTGTATACTACTGATATTCTGTACTGAAAGCGCTTGGCAAATTGTTCTTTGTGAGTAATGTTTTTTGAATTTTGGCTGCTCTGTTTATCACGATTTATACATGAAGAATAATTTTTCATTATCTGACAGAGTTTTTGTATTATTTTTTTTTCCTCAGTGATGAAAGTTTATTCATAAAAAAAAAAAAAGGTACAAATATAGTTAGAAAAAGGTTTACAAGGGAGTGATTATATGATAAATTGAAATTTCAAAAGCAACATGGTAAGAAGGAAAGGATACATGTGAAAAGGGATTGGGAAGTGGAAAGGGGAAATGGTGTGTAGTCCTGGACAGTCCGAAATGCATATCTTCATTGAGCAAGCACCACATGGGTCACAAACATTTGAATGATTGAGTCCTATGACAGATGCTGAGACGATGGGAGTTGGAGTATTGCCCAAGTGTCTGTGAGGAGTGGAGGTGGGGCTAGTTGGATATGCAATGAACCGTTAAAGAATTTTCACTTAGTTGGAGCTTTTTTCTCTCTTGCACTTTTCTATTTTCCATGGCTTTTTATTTCAGTGCAAAGTTGTTTTTTTTTGAGAGAGATTTCTTTCTCCTTCCCAATCCAAGAAAGATTTTCTAGATTTGTGTCTATTTGGTGAAAATATATTTTTAAAAATATTTTTTCATAATCATTGGTTGACTTCTAATATTATGAGAAAAGATGAGATGTTGCAAGTGATATTGTCATAGCGGCTTATCTCTAATTGCTAAAATTATATACAAAATACATTTAAATGGCTTCATTTTCAAATGTGTAGATTTAATCATAAACATTTATTGAATGTATAGTTTTTGGTAAACAAATATATTCTAGCATTGTAGAATGATTTCTTGCTCAGAACTTGTAACAATTGAACACTTTGAAAAATAAATTGTGCTTTGCTTTAGCTTTTGAATCAGGCACTCTTTACTTAACTACACAATTCGTAACTTGTTTAGAATAATAAATTAGGGTAAGATTATTGAAGAAGCTTAGAAACAGATCTAATAGATCTTGGTTTTTTATAGTTTACAATTTAAGTAATTTGTTATGATGTAGATTTTAAAAAATCTTAAATCAAATTATTTTGTACTGAATGGTTTTAAATTTTATGGTATATAGTAATATTTCCATGGACATTGGTTTTATACTCTCTCTTTCACACACAAACAAAGTTTTTTGATGAGCCAAAATAACAGACCTATTTCAATTTGAAATTTTCTGAAAGGTCAGCATGATAGTCAATAAATAATATTTTATCAAAAATTAATTTTTTATTGTCTTCAATAAATTTTTTCTCTCATTTTACAATACATTCAATACCTTAACTTTTGTCAAATTGATTACACTTGTTTATTTTCAAATAACTTGATTCTTAGAAATTGCCTTTGCTGTATGTTTATGACACTTCTTATTCACTTATATGGATTACGCAAGGTAATAACTTACCTTCATTGTTGTATATAAACGTTTGCACCATTGCTTTTAATTTTCTCAAAAGCTGTAAGATGTTTGCCTAATTTATTCCAGCAATTCTAGATAAATGGATATTTACATTTTTGAGCCTAATTTGAATCACAACTTAGTTTAGCTGCTTATGATAGTTGCTTTAATAAGGGGGTATGGCAGTGCTATTTATTGGCGTTGTTGTTGAGTATTGTAATCGTAATATTTTGTCTTGCAGTCCAATCCTATCACCATACAGCAAGTAACAAAAAAAGAAAATATGAATAAAAAGATTACATCAGTTAATGTAACTAATTTCATCCACTATGCTTCCATGTGTATTAAACAATCTGATGAAAGTATTTGTAGTTATTAACTTCTTATAATTTATTATTAATCTTTATTTTATTCTTATGTGAAAAACCATTTTTATATTTGTCTTTTTAAAATTTTTTGTTTTACTTTCTTGCTTTCATTTGATAATTCTTGTAACATTTCCTAAAACCTCAAGCATTATTTCCAAAAAAATCATTTTTTCAAAGCTTAGATGATTTAAATAATCTCTATTTATTTTTATTTCTTTGGCTTCCTATTTTAATTCACAAAATATTTCCTATAAAAGTACCTTAAAGTTTTGAAGGTATGGAATCACCGTCATAATCCTTATCAATGTTAATATTCCAGTGTTACCTTACTATCTAATTACTGATGCTGTATTTTCATGAATATTCCTCAGAATTTGGCAACATTTTGGATTTGTAGATGGATATTCCAAAACTTTGATCACTTCAGAAATGTTTATAATATCAAGTACAAATCGAAAATATAATGGTAATTCATATCCATTCATTCTTTTTGTAACTTCTCTTAATATTTGGATGTGATCCAAAGTGCTAAAATCATTTTTATGTTCATTAAACTTGCCTTGTTGGTTTGAGACCAAAGTTTTTTATAGATAAATTATAATGATGTCAGTAAAAATTTTAAGAATTTGATAGAATACTGATAGGTCTATAATTTCTATTTTCTTTTTCTTTGAGTATCAGTATCACAATCTGCATGCTTTCAGTAATCATCTAATATATCTTTATCATTTAGACATTTGGTATATAATTTTGCCAATAATTTTTCTATATCTTCTTTTAAGATATCAATAATAATTTCGTAATTTTCTAGAACTTTTCATTTTTTTTGTATTTAATTGTATGCTTTACCTCTTCATTTAAAATATATGGCAATTTAGAAAATGCTCTAATTATAGGGACTACTTTATTTTTTTGTTCTTTATTATTTCATAGTTCTTTATAAAAATCTTCCGCATATTTACTGATGTTGTTTTTATTTCTAATAATAATGCCATCTTTTTTTTCTGATTGCTGAAATAATTTTTTTCCAGTATCAAAATGTGGAGATATAATTTTAAGACTTTTATTCTCTTTCATCATTTTACCAGTATCTCGACAAGTCGTAGTTATTTTATATCATCATTATCTTTTTATCGTATTATTCTACAGGATTTCAGATATTCAATTCTAAATGAATTATTTTTCAATATTTTCATCTTCTTCTTTCTTTCATACATTGTCTTGTCTCGGTTGAAAATTTATTGGTAATGCTTTTTTCTATAAGCTACTTATAAAATTAATTTGTTAGTTAACTTGTTATTGAATTCATTTAACTGTGATCAGTCATTGATATCTGTTAATGTTGTCAATGATTTGCAAGTTCTAACTTAAATTCATTGGAATAGTTTGAAGGTTAAGTATATTAATTGTTTGTACATGTAATAGCTTTTATTTTTCTAGCTTTGAATTAACAATTATCTCACATTCTCAGTAATCGATGAAATCTTTTTGTGTTGAATGTCTTATGTTGTAATTTCATTTAAATGTTTCCATGTTCATTTATATTTTAGATTTTTCTCAAAAAAAAAAAAAAAGGAATTCATGGTATATAATTTTTTTTTCCCAAATCGTGCAAGTCATTTTCTCCCTCATTTTTGTCTTGGTATCAAATTTACCCAGTTTCATTTTTCAATGATTTTCCAATTATAACATTAAAATCTCCCTTAACAATTTAAAATGTTTAGCGTATTCAAAGCATTTTTGTACATCTGTGTAAAACTACTCAGAATATGTCTTTATTTGGGGCTTAATATTTGCATTTGATATCTTTCATTAATTGAGCTAATCTAGCCACTTTATTTTATATGCTATCAATCTTTGCAATATGTTTTTATAATGAATCCCATTCCCTTTAAGCTTCCACTATTGTTACTTTATAGTAAAGTGTATATCTATTTTTTATTGTTTTTTCACTTTTTTCATTTTTTTTTTTTTCTTTCATGCAATTTTCATTGATTTGAAAGTAATTTCTAGTCATAAGTGTGTGCATAAATAGTATCTATCAGTTTTTAGATAGACTGATATGAAAATAAATTATCATTATAAAATATGAAAATTTTAGAAGTAGTAATCAAATATTTGAATATATTTTCTAATTTTGATGGAATTTTTTTTAGGCAAATGATCGTTGTAAATTGTTTACCAATGGATGTGGTTATGTTGGATTATTAAGAGCTTTACAGGTATGAAATTTTTTGGTTTTTCTTATTATATATTTAAATATTTTTCTTATTATATATTTAAATACATAAGCATGTCAAATATGAATTTATTCACACACACATATATATTCAGATGCTGTAAATCAATCAATCAATAGTATTCTGTCCAATAGACAGGTCCAGAGAGTAGTCACAACATCAGTTGATCCATTCTTCTATTCCATTCTCTTCCTTGCCCATTTTTTCAATTCCACATAAATCTTCCCATCGCTTATCATCCAATAATGTCAATCTCTTTTGTCCTTTCTTTTTATTTCCGCTCTCCATTCCCTCATCCAACTGATTTTTTTCATTCTTCTCCATGTCCACATCTCAAAGGCTTCCAATCATTTTTTAATTCTATTACTCAATGTCCATGTCTCACCACCATACATTAATACACTCCACACATAACATTTAATTAATCTCTTCCTTAATTCTCTTTCCAAAGGTCCACAAAATATATTCTTTCTCTTCACAAATGTCTCTTTGCCAATTTCTATTCTTCTTTTAACTTCATCTTCACTTTTTCCATCCTCACTCAACCAACTACCCAAATATCTAAATCCCTTCACCTGTTGAATCATGTCAGCACAGATTCCAATTTGTAGTCTTTTTGCATCTCTCCCTATCCATAAACACTTAGTTTTTTCAATATTAATCTTTATTCCATATGCCATACATCCTTCTTCCAATTTATTCAACATATTCTGAAGTTTCTCCTCAGCGATAAGAACCATATTATCTGCAAATCTTATACACTTTATTACTCTTTCTCCAGCATTTACTCTTCCACAGTCCAAATAATTATTTAGCATGTCTTCTAAATAAATATTAAACAGAATAGGTGACATACTATATCCTTGTCGAACTCCTCTTTCTATATTCACTTCATCAGTCACATTACTCCCAAATCTAATTCTTATCCTTTGACTATTATACATAGTCCAAATCAATCATCTTTCTTTCCAAAATATTCCTTTATCTCTTAAGATGGACATAAGTTTATTCCAGACTACTCTATCAAATGCCTTTTCTAAATCCAATTATAAAGACAAATCGCCGTATTTATTTTTTTTCATTCAAAATAAAAATAATAATAATTTGTCATTATATTTATAGCTTATAATTATTTGTAATTGGACAAACATAATAGGAAGTACTTTTACAGATTAAGATGATTTTACCATTTATATGCATGTATATGTGTAAATATTAAAAGTTTAATAAGATTTTCCATGTATTTTTTTTTTTAATTAGAACTCAGCCAAGATGCAATTAAGCAAGCAACTAATTAAAAATGGACTGAATATATGTCTGCTAGTGACTGTACCTGTATTATTTGTATTTATATGTTGAACTATTTCCATTGTTTAAAATTAAATATCGAATGTCATTAGAAACATTTTAAAACTTTATTTAAATTTTCCAATAATATTCAACGGTTAGTAATACCACATAGGTTATTATATACACAATATTTCGGCTGGCATTATTCTTTTCTCTTCTTCATTCATTGCTGGTTCTGACCAGTGATGATATTAATGGGAATTGAACCAACAGTCAGTAGAAATTTTTATACCTATCTATGACGTTCCCCCTGATTTTTCCACTTTTCATGTAAAGCAAAATTAGTGACTTCCAGATATATATTGTCCCATAAGTTGACATGGATTGTTTGTTATTGACAAGTGAACAGCTTCTTTGAATTTTTTTCTTTGTACCTTTTCCTTTCTATTCAATATTTTTGCATTTTCCCAGTTGAACACATGTTTATTGGTATATACATGGTCTGCTACTTTAAGACACGTTTTCTCTTTTCTAATCATCAGTTTGTGCTTTTTCAGTCACTTTTCAATGGTACAACTTTTATCACCAATATACATGCTTTCACATTCATATGGCATTTCATAGATGCATATTTTGTTTTGAACCTTTCATGCTTATGCTTTGTAAATATATAGAATTCCTTATAGCATTGTATAGCTCCGGAAAGCTGTACTAATGTTATAGCTTAATTTGCGATTTCATTATACAGTATATACAACATTTATAAACAGCAGTATTTTACAAAAAGTTACATTTTTTTTATTAATATTATGAAGACCTACCTTTATAAGACATTATTTCATAAAATTGCTTACAATTTTTTTAAATATATATATTGTACTGCATTTAGGGAACAAATGGCATTGGCATTTTAGAATTAAAATTATTAAATTTCCGAAAAGATAAAATAGTATTTTTATAAATTCGGTTTGATTTATTTTAGGCAATGTAAATTATATTTTCTATTTAAAAAAAGAAAATAACAAAGTTTTACATTTTGATGTTTACTAAGATAAGAATATAAATTCTTATCATCAAATAATTGCCATTACTTAAAGATAAATTACAGAATTATTTTGCTGTTAATTAAAGATGGCCACCAAAATGGTGAAAAGATAACTTTGGAAACAAAAAATAAATAAATCAAGTTAAAACGGGGATAAAAGAAAAGAAAAAGGTGTAAACAGGATGTGCGTGATAGACTCAAATTAGGGAGGGGGTATAAAAAAAAAGGACATAGTGGAGTGGAGGTCTTCTTTTGCCTGGTGTTCAGTGTGACTTCAAATAGCAATTTGATATAAATTGATTTTTTCTACGAAGTCATTATAAAATGTGCCAATATATTCTCACCAGTGGATTGAGCTTTTACCAAATGTTGTGAGTAGAGAAGAATTCGTTTGCAACACCTTCCTTCCTGGAGTCGCAATAATGCCATGAATGAAGCCTATCGTCTACCTGAATCTTAGAACCCTGGACTATCTACCAAGCTGCTATAAGAAAATCATTCGATGGATCCCACCAAGGACAAAAACCATGCGTGGTAATTCGCACACTGATATAATTGAACAGTTGAAACTTATTGGTAAGAAACTTTCTATCATGTGTTATAGGTGATCACCTTCATAAAACTATAAGTACTATTAAATCAGATTATAGAAAATCTGAATTCCAAGAATATTGACTCTTGTTAACAATGTAGTTATTTTATTCTCTTATTATTGATAATAAACATTTGTTAAAGTTATGAAATTATTAACTCTTATAAATATAATTTACTTTGTTGATTTAAATTTATTATTATACTATTATTAGTTAATTTATATTATTAGTTTGCCAAATGTAAATGCCAATGCCCATATAAATTGCAATCCTCCTGAGGGCAGTAAAGTCTTATGCAATAGCTAGTAATAAAGATAAGGGGGGAGAGTCAGCGGATTCGCATATAGAATCCTGCCGCCTGGTAAATAAACTTAAAACCGGTTCTTCTTTGGCTATTATTGAACTTTGTTATAATAAGCCGGGATTGTTTGACCAGGAAAAATAGTTACGTTTGTGAAAATACTTGACATATTCAAATAAATGAATGATCAGAGCAGAAGTAATTTGGCCAATGAATACGCGTAATTTAAAGTGTATAAATCCTGAAAATAACGATAAACGGTACAATATATAGTTCCCTTTTACATTACATCATTATTTTAAAAAAAATCTGCTATGGTTATTTTTAAAATTGTCATAAATTTACTATAATTAAATTCTATCTTGATAAGGAATATATAATTAAATCAAAAACATTGCATCCCAATGCAATAAAATTTCAAACTAAATACAATTTATATTAAGAATAGATTTAAATTTATCAATACAAAATTTTTCTTTCATTTATCTTTCATTATATTTCTTACATTCTCAGTGCTTCTAATCTTCTAATGTTATATCAATTATTTTTGGAAATGCTATGTTTTGTTCCAAGATTCCCTTACAATCATCACATTTTGCATATAATAACTCATGATTTGTTCAGCATGCATATATATATATATAAACACAAACATTTTTTTATATGTACAATCAATAGTTTTACCTTAAAACAAATAACTTTACTTGCTTAACATTGATACCATGCAAATAAATCAAATTTATCAGATCCATAGAATAGCATGCGAGAGAAGACGAAATCATATGATTTGCAGTAAGCAATTTATATGGCTACTATGATACCCAGTCATTTAAAAAGACAAAATCACATGATTTGCAGTAAGCAATTTATATGATCGTTATAATATACAATCATTTGAAAAATATTATTTAGTATGAGGTAATAAGACTTCTCATAACAAAATAATATATTTAATTGATAGTGAAATATATGATTTACAATTTCTTTTTTATTGATAAAATCATTTAAAACTTGTATGTGGTTTAATATAACAGTGATGGTCCGAAGGGCTAAAGGATACAGATTTCTCATTTGAAGAAAGGTGGAAAAAAAATCCAGTTTTGTCAATTGAAAGAACTATTTTGCTAAACTGCTATTTTAGTACTTAAAATATATGATTTTTGAAATAATTGATTGTATCTTTATATATGTATATTTTAAATTTGCTTTGAATTTTTGTGTTTAAAATAAAAATTGCATTCAATTAAATAACTCCTAATTTAGAAGTCTTATTTAAAATAAGTTTTTAAAATTTTTAAATAATTAATAATCACAGAGGCTAAACTCTTCATACAGTAGCCACCAGTGCAAGGCAGAGTAATCAATGGATGCAAGAAGGTTTGTGCATAAAATTCCTATCTAGTGCTGCTCATCCATTATCCCCAGACTAGTTTCTAGCTTATGGCTTTCATCAGTGAGGAACCTTGGATCTGAGAGCAGTGCATCTAGATCTTAGAATCTAATGCAATCTTCCAGCAGCTATCTTTTACCTTAATAGCTAACAATGAAGCTTTGAATGCAAAATGAAAACACAGTAATGAATTCAAGATCATTAGCTTGTATAGTTGTATAGATATGAACTCAGTTCAGCATCATTATTTTTTGTTGTCTTTGGTTCTTTAATAACCACAGTCACCATAATCCTATTAGGCAGGATTGGTTTTAAACCACACGATCACCATTTCTTATGCTTACACAATTTCTTATCTTTACACAAGCTGTTTACACAGAGGCTAAACTCTCCATGCAGTAGTGCGATAGTAGCCTCCGTGTAAACAGCTTGTACAAGTATAAGAAATGGTGATCATGTGATATTTAGTGGTTTAAAACCAATCATGACTGTGATTATTAAAGAACCAAGAACACCAAAAAAGTATGGATGCTGAAATGAGTTCAGATTTATACACCTATACAAGCTAATGAGCTTGAATAGAAAACATTATTGTGTTTTAAATTTGCACTCAAAGCTTTATAGTTAGCTAATAAGGTAAAAGGTGGCTGCTGGAGAGTTGCATTGGATCCTAAGATCTAGGTGCAGTGCTCTCAGATCCAAGGCTCCTCACTGATGAAAGCCACAAGCTAGAAACTAGTCTGGGCATATTGGATGGGTAGGTCCTAGATAGGGATTTTATGCCCAAACCTTCTTGCATCCATCTACTACTCTGGCTTGCACTGATGGCGCTACTGTATGGAGAGTTTAGCCTTTGTGTAAACAGCTTGTATAAGCATAAGAAGTGATAATCATGTGATGTTTAGTGGTTTAATAATTATCATGTAATTATTCTCTAGCTTTATAATAATCAATTTTCAGAAAAGTCATGTGAATATATTTAAAAACCTTATTAAAAAAGAATTGCCAAACTATGGTTTGAGAGTTAAATATGGCTCTGATCCTAATTTTGGGGTCTTTTTTAATCATGATAAACATAAGCACATTTTTTATTTCATCTTATAATTTGTAAATAAATAATATGAAGACTCTAGAAGAGGAAAAATGTGCATTATAACATTGTTTCTTGAATTCAGCCTTATAGAATAGTAATTATTTTTTATTATGAAATTTAAATATTAGAATGTGAATAAATTAAACTCAAAATAATTTTTTGTTTTCATTTATTTATTTTTAAGAGAATTTTTATTTTCATTAGGATGTATTTTAGATTCTATTCTATTCTATTACTAAAATAAATGTTCAAATATTTCCATAGCCATTCTGAAATTCTTATTTTTTATGAACATATTTTTCACCTCTTTTCTTGCAACTTTTTAATGAGGGGAGGGAATATCTCTTTCTTTCTTTGTAACTCTTTAAGGCAACAGGGGATACCTATTTCCTTGGGGCTCTTTTATGGAGTAAGTGAGAGGAAGGTTTAAACAAATATCTTTTCGTGTTAAAAAATTTGCCTACCTCTGATCTAATTGATTAAGAAATAATATTTTAATATAATGTTTTAAAACAATTACTACCCTACTTTTAAACTTAAAATAATTTATTTCTAAGAGAAATTAATACTTTTTTTTAAAGAAATATGATAAAATTATTAATTTAAGTTTTAATAAGAATTTTTAATTATTAAAATTTTGTATGTTATTTTGTGCAAAAAATTTAATGAAAATGAAGGAATTTTTTTTTTTTAGATATATTTTAACCACTTTATTGAGAAATTTAGACAAACTTTAAATTATATTAAAGAAAAACAAAAGTTAAATAATCATGCTGAAGATTGGTCGTTGTTTCAACATGCTCTTCGTATAACTCAAACATGTGGTAAGTATTTATTAGCAATTACTTATAGCCAATAGTTAAATAAATTTTTATGAACAGATTTAATGATATATATGATTGGAAAACTTTTATGAATGCTGGTAGTTGTCTCCATTTTTTATTTTTATTTTGCAAGGTCCTTGCGTTTGACAATAATACAAAAACTAGAAAGTTTAACTTATAAATCTTTATTAACAATCTAATATTGTATTATTTCATACAACAATTTTAAGTTTGTGTTTTCGGATATTGGAGTGGATAGAATTGAGTTATTATTCCATAATGGCATATGATTTCCAGACTATAATTATTATACTGATGTATAACAATATGTTGTAATTATCCCTAATTATGGCCTTATTATTGTGTTTATCATTGGTTATGTTAATGTAATTAAGTTTAAATTGCTTTGGTTACTGATATATAAACAAGTTCTAATAGCTTTGATCAAACTACAATAACTTATTTATTACCAATGTCGGTAAATATGATTCTGAACTTGTGTCAATAGATAAACCAGACTTAATTTTAAAAAAATTGTTAATTGTAATAATTATATTTGAAAACATGATTGATAATTGAAATTTCAGTAAAGATGATGATTGGTTATCAAATGATTGATTAGTGATAGTTTGTACTTATATAGTTCACAATATTTCTTTTGCAGATAGAGATGTGGTTCATTTTAGTTTGTAAAATCAGAGTTAAGTTCAGATAATATAAAGACATTTTAAAAAAATTTAATTGTAATTAAATTATATATATTGTTATATATATATATGTGGATAAATGATTTTTTGGGTAAAACCATGTATTATTTTCTATTATATACCGATATTTTGATGAACTAGCATATAGAAAATAATACACGGTTTTACCCAAAAAATCATCTGCATTATACAACTGTGAAAACATTAAATATAATATATATATATGTAGGCACATCTGTGTGAATGTATGTAAAATATATTTGATAAAAGTGTTTGTTTATGCAGAAATTGCTTCGTAAAACAATTATATTAAGACATTATAAAATATGTGCTCAAAAAAAGTGTGTTACCATCTTAATAGTATTTATACTAGTTGGTTTTTTGTTGTAATAGGTGTATTCTTTTACATATCTCCCACCCCACTTTAACATATAAAAGTTTATATTACTAAAATTAAACATCATTAAAAATTGAGATTTCAAAATATTTACAAGAGATATTTATATTAGCTATTAAAGTATTTTTTTTACTTTTAATCCTAATCTTTTATAATATTTAATAAAATAGATGGTTGCCTAAGTAAAAATTAAGAATAAATTCTTTATACTTGTTGAAGAAGAATTTGAAAAAAGAAAATATTTTTTATTATGTACTTATTATAACTATTTAATTATTTTACTTCCAAATTTTTTTTCATATTGTATGACATAAAATATTCTTCTGAAATCTGAATTTGTTTATTTAAACTTTTTTTTTCAATTCCTATAAAATCAATATTTTAAAAATAAAAAAAGTAAAATTAAAAAGTTTATATTGTTTGATTATATAATAAAAAGTGTTTAATGCTAATATATATATACTGAGAATTAATTTGTCAAATGTTTTCTAATTTTCTGCTTTCCAAATTAAAGTTACAGCATTTGGAATGCTAATATTATGTTATAAATTAAAAATACCTTTTTTTATTTAGAATAGAGAGTTTCTTCACTTTGAACATTCTTTACATTACTTTGCTTATATATATGCAAAGAAAAAAAATAGATGCGTCAATTATTTCTAATGATAATTAAGTATTATCATTTGGTCATTGTATTCTTTGGTCTAATTAACCTACTCTGCTTATAGTCAAAGAATTTTTAGCATATATACAATTTATATATATATTCACAAAAACTAAACAATTCTTGTTTTTTATTTTTAGTTAGCCTTATAATGTCTCCCCTTAAGTTCTTTTTTTATATAGTGTTTCATTGTATTTCATTTTTAATAATATTACAGATGCTTGTTTTTAATACACATCTATACATATATTTGAAAATCTGTCTTAATTCATAACATGTTTATTTGTTCTTGAAATTTTCTAAACCAAAACTTTTCATTTATCTGATAAAATTAGAACAAGAATTATGAAGTGTTCTTTTTTTTTAAATAATATCAGATTTTTTATTTTATAGTCTTAATTTTGTTTTATCAGAAAAGTCTTCATTTTGACATTCTTATTTTAATATTTCATAATTCTAATTTTAATTTCTTCTCTTTTTCAAAATTTAATGATTTATATTTTATTGCACAATCTAATAATCTTTTCTATTTTTTTGAATTGTATATTTTCAACTAACATCTATATTTCACTTCTATATTTGATGTAATGTATGACTTTTTTTTTTATCAATTAAATTATTTTTAATTCTTATATTCTAAATCATAATTACCCATTTTATTAAGTTTAATTTTTATATTTTGTATTTCCTCTTTTATAACTTTTGTCCAATAATTTTTTTTTGCTGAATATGATTAAGTTTTTATTAGAATTATACTTTTTTTAATCTATTTACAATTGTTATAAGGGTTTTAGTAAATTATTTTCAACTTTTTTTTGTTTTATTTTCCCATTGATGTTTCTACTGAAGTTTTGTTAATTTATGCCTTTAATTTTATTTTTATTTTTTTACTTCATTATTAATTTATAAATTATGATCTCATGATTCTGAAATCATGTGAGCATCATTTGTAAAATCATTTTCAAATATCAATTAATTATTTGTCTAGGCAATCTTTGTGTTAATTATAGATAGTCGTGTGTAGAGTGACATCCTTAATGTTAAATATCTATGAATTAGAATTAGTATGAGGTAATTCTTATATTAAGAAAATATTTTTACTAATGATATATGTAGATTAAATATTTATTAATAATGTAAAAAAAATTATGATCATTAAGTCAAATTAAGATTTATGATTATTAATTTTCAAATTTTGATTGAATATACTAGTAGCTAGCTGATTTAGAAATTAATTTTTATATTAATTTTATTTTAGGTGATTTGTTGTTGAACTTAGGAGAATTTGAAGAAAATCTGGAAGACGGTATTAGAACTACAGTTGGGAAATATTGCAGTCCAGTTGTTTCACCAGTTTCTCATGATGCTTTTAGTCAGAAGTATGTATTATTTTTATTTAATGCATGAATGTGCTGGTATCTTGTAAATATATGTATGTATATTGTGACGGGGATTAAGATTTGAACCCCTTAACAAGGTTTGAAGGATTTTAATATAAATAAACCTTAGCCAGAAAAAATAAAAAGGGCTTGAAATAATTACAAATGTGTCTGTGGATGGAATGGTATGTACATATATATGATATATTTTATCTTTGCATGTTTTTTTGTTAGAGATGTAATTTTTTTTTATTTTGACCTTATAAAGTATAAAGAAAAGAATGTCATTAATTCAGGTACTACATATAATTACCTCAGCTATTTGTTATTTAGTATTGGGAAATTATAAGAATTTTATTAAATGGTATATGGAATGTAACTAATGATAAAAATGTTTTTTTTTACTACTATTTTATCTTATCAATGTAAAGTATATTTTATTCTTATTGATTCAATGTACAAGATTTTTCTTTTGTTCGTAGTCAAATCTGACAAATGAACTTTATTAAAAAGTTTATTATATGCTATTTAAAGATAGTAGTATAAAGAAAATGGAAATTTTTTAAAATGTCATTTCAGTAAACAAACAATTAATAACAAATCTGACAAATTGAGATTTTAACTGCAGTCTTATAAAGTAAAATCTTAAATTATATGGAGTTTGAAAGAATTACTGGGGCTTTTTGAAAAACAAAAAAAAAAGATAATTATTGGGAATAAGTCTTCTGTGCCTGGTAAAATATATATATCATGTATGAAATATATAATATTAATTGCCAAATAATAAATATGATGGAGTAGAGAAAACAGAAGTACACCAGATTCGTCATCCATATTAGCCATGTGATTGTGTTATTTCTATTGCCATCTGTTTGGTGTCTGATGATTGATTTGCCAAAATGGAGTCCAATGTAAACATCTAACGAAAAAGACATTAAAGGTTCATGTGAACTGTAAACACCTGGATTACCAGTTACCAAAGATTATCCTAGAATCCTTCGAAGAACAAGATCAGCTTTGATTCCAAAAGATAAGAACTTTCTTTGGGTAAATGAGAAAATGTAGAGCCAGATAATGGTAATGGGAATTTATTGGATAGGTTGTGGATATATATATATATATATTTATTATTTTTTATTTAAGTTTGGTTAAAGGAAGATATATAAAATGTATTTGGGGAAAATTATAATTTTGTCAGATTTGTTATTAATTGTTTGTTTACTGAAATGACATTTTAAAAAGAAAAAATGTTTTGAAATAAATTGATAGAATTAAAAAAATACATTGTTGGTAGTCAATCCTTTCCATAACTTGTTATTAAATATTATAAGTGAATATCGCCAAAGATTAATATCATTCTGTGTCTCTATTTCCAATTGTTTATTAATATCACTTACCCTGAGAGTTAGAATGTAATGCTGAGCTAATATAGGGAATTGCCATACTGGGAGTTCCCTCATTGCATAATTGTTTATTTAGTTAAGAACGGTGCACTTAAGGCTGATAAGAAAATCAATGCTTATAAATATGGCTTGAGGAAGTCAAAACAAAATATAAATCCGTTTCCATATAATTACAGGTACACATAAGATAGCTGGAAAATATAACTAATTGACATTAGTTATCTTCATTATATAAATTTAGAAATAAGGGATAGTATTTTTTCAAATAACTTAGTTTGAATAAAACCATACGTGTATACAACAGATTAGTGTGGTCGTTTGTAGCGTATGAAATTCGGCTGTTTTTTTCCCTGTCTCCTATCTAAATAACACACAAGGAAGCAATGACCGGTACAATATGTAGATGTTTATTGTTACCATGTGTTGAAGTTTAAATTAAATAGGCTTATTCAAATTTTAAAATATGGACTGATTAATTATCCATATTAATGTGTACTTATATTTTCTTATGGATTAGTTCTGAATAATTGGATATAAATGTGTAGAAAGCTCATCGGATATTTTTTTTCAGTGTATTTAAGCCTTTCACAATTGATATATTAGTTGATTATGTTTTGTGTTAATAATTAGCATATTTCATATTCAATAAAATTGATTACTTGATTGGCAGCAAGAGAAGATAGAATATAGAGAAAAAAAATGAAAATTTTACATATCTACATGTTAATATATGAAAGCTAAATATGTAAACAATATATGAAAAATATAAAAATAAAATAAATTTTTTATTATTATATAAATATATGCTTGTGTACATTGACATCCTTTGTATTTTCAAAGTATATCAAATATATAGTATTAATTAGCACTGCATTTTTCATAAGAGATATGGGTTCATTATCTACTTGATGATATATTAGTTTGACCTGATTAAACTTATGTTTGTATTTTTCAGATTTGATATGCTTTTATAGTATTGTTTTGGTTGCATCATTTAATACAAAGTTGCTTTGAATTTTTAGTATTATTGACATCAGTAAGAAAAATTATTCATCTTTTATATATATATATATTAAGTTTTATTTCCTTTAATGTTTATACTTTTCCATTTTTTCCCTTCACTACCATTTTATCATTCATTTATTTACTAAACTCAGGGATTTTTTTCTTTCACTTTTATTCTTGTTGATTATTTATACTCTGTAAAGAATAAATTTTCTTTTAATTAATTTCTGCTCATATTTTTTTAAAAATTCTCTCTAATGTTTTCTTTCACTTTATCAAAGGCTAATTCTTATTATAATTTTTGATATATTATGATTGGAATCTGGATTGGCATCAATAAAGTATTTGATATTACTCTTTTCAGTGACCTTTTTTTGTACAATCATATTTCTATTTCCATATTTCTTCTAAAACTATCATCATATTTCTAAAAGTAATCCATTGTTCTCTTCATATCTAAACACTTTTTGCATTATAATTCGATAATTTTTTAAGATTAATTATAAACCAAGGTCTGGTATTTATAGTTCTAAGTTTAGGAAAGCATATAGCGGCAGTTGGCATATGATCGTAATATTATAATATTCAGAACTATTGCAGTTTCACTATTATTGAAGAGACAGTTTGATTCAACAGCAGACAGCTTTCAAGCTTTTTTTAAAAAAAATCCGCTGCATGATAAGAAACAAAAACAAACTATAACTATCTACACATACTAATATATTATTTTATTGGCCATTTTTAAAATTTCATAGGTTATCCCCTTTATAAAAACAAGTATTATAATTAATAATACTAATTGCTTATAATTTTACAATTAATTTCCTTTTTTTTTTATAAAACTTTTTTTTTTTTTGTATCTATGTGTAAACTTATAGCTATCAATAAAATCTGGTAACTTTATATCTATTTGTTTTTTACTAGCAACAGCGCCATCGGGCGGTGTGGATGAATAGATGATGTATTACCATTTATAATTTTAAAAAATTTAATCTATGTTATATTTCAGTAAAATTTTTAAATCGTTTACATACACTTATTATCATTATGTTTATAAATATTATTGATATATCACAGGATGAAGATTTCTTTAAGTGTAACTTAATTTATTAATCTATAACTTTTTCTCTCCATATCACTCCAACAAACTATCCATCCACATTCTCATATGTATATTCTGTATATGTATAAATACACTTATAATGTAAATATCAGATTGAGAATTACGTACTTGAAATATATAATGAATTTAAATTTGTTGTAATATAAAATTAATCTTACATTTGGATATATATATATAAAATAAATATCATTTTTACTATATAATAGTTATGAAATATAGTTAGCCTGATTATGAAGCAATAAATAGTTATATAAAATGAAGTTGATGAAGATTTTTACAGACATCAAATATAAAAGATATACTATCTGGGTTCATCCATGTGTAATTAACAATATTATGAGAATGATTTTTTGATTGGATCATATCTAAGAAACGTTTTTTTTTTTTTTTTTTAAAGAAGACGCTTTGTGAAGGCACTGCAAATAACAACATATGGAACCAAATTAAATGTCCATCCAATAAAACAAATATTTGAAAAATGGAAGTGACAGTAGATTAATAATCCATTATAAAATTAACAGGTATTTTGATTCCAATAATTTAGTTGTATTATTTTGTTTGTTGATGTAATCTGATTTCTTCAGAATATTGATAACAACTTGCCTTCTGCTGTTGTGTGATCAATATTTATAATTTAGAAATAACCTAAAAACGATTTACTCGCTGACGAAGAAGCTTCCAAATAAACAAAACAAATTTCGCTTAAAACTATTAAATGGGCCAAGCGCTTTCGAGGTTTGCCCTCATATTCATGGCCGATGAAAGTAATAAATCTTTACGTAGTGTTATTAAATAACAAATATGCAAATGTAAATGCAAATCAGTTTGACCATTTTTTTGAAATGGAAAAACACGTGTCGCGTCTATTGATAGAATTGTTGTCGCAAACAATAAAGTACGCCTCTTTGATCTTTCTTTTACAGTCGTTGGTTTCAGGGCATACAATCCTGGGGTTGCCTGGTTCGAACACATGGCCAGTCTGCTTTTCATGTTCCAGAAATATTGAAAAGTTATCGCTGTTCTTTTTTGCTCTTCTATAGGTATATAAGTGTTGAGCAGCTCTGTTGTGAACAGTGGCCTTAGTTTCCCCATAGTATATGGCTTTGCATCCGGCCTGTGGACATGACATGCTGTAAATCACCTGGGGTGTTTGAGATGGGTCTGTTCTATCCTTTGAATTATTAATGAGTCTGTTAGAATTAGGGGGAGTACGAAAACCAACCTTAAATTCCCCAGTTAAAGTCTTTATTATCTGTTGTGATACTTTGGGAATATAAGGGAGGGTAATTTGAGGCTTATCCTTATTTTTGTGGTTAGCTATTAGAAATAAATAAATAATGATGGCGAATGCTGCTTTACTGTGTTAGCATGTTCTTCTCTCCTAGTACCAATTATTCATACCCACTTAAGAAACCCCACATGGGATTTCATAATTTCTCTGGACCTTAAGAAAAAACAAAACTCTTAAGTTTGAACAGAATTTTATTAATTTATTGATTAGTGGTACGTACAGTTTTTATATTATAGTGGGTATGTCATCATCATCAACCATTATCAATCCACTGCAGAATAGTCTCTCCAAGTTCAATCCATCTTCTCCGATCTTTAGCTTTTCTTCTCCACATCGTCCCTGCACACTTTCTTATTTCATCCATCCATCTCGTGGTCTTTTTCTGAGACTTTTACAATCTCTTGGAATCCAGTTTAAGATTTCAATTGTCCATCTATTATCATCTCGTCCAGCCCAACACCATTTCAGTCTTTTAATTTTTTTCAAAGAGATCAGTAACACCTGTTTGTTCTCTTACCTATATATATATGTATGTGTGTGTGGGTGTAATCAAAAAAAGCAAGTCATATATAACGTGACCTTACTTTTATAAGCTTGTAATTAAGAGCTTGTTTGAGCTATTTGTACACTCTCCATATTATATATATAGTGGGTATATATAATCAGTTATTTAGAAGATTCACTAACATTTGAACAGCAAAGTGCCAACTTGACTAAATTGAGATTTTTTTTTTCTACTTTTCTTTGTTGGGAACTAATGGGGCATTTAGTTCTCAGATTTACTACTTTCATTATTGTAAACTTTGCAGAACAAAGTGGTCAGCTGCTTGAATATTAAACATTATTTGAGAGACAGAGTGAACACAACAGTTCTGTTTAACTGATCAAGTTGAAATTTTTTTGCTTTAATTTAGTTGGAATTGATCCAGGAACTTCTAACCTTTGAGTCATCACTATTGAAAATGGTTTGCTATTATTTTTGTTTTTACATGTTTTAAGTTTGTAAAAAGTTTTTCCTTTTAAACCTAACCTATAATTTTATACTTCCATTTGATTTATTAGATTAGTTTTTAATAAACTGAATTATTATTACTTTAGTGGTAATATCATTTTTTTTTGTTTTAAATAATAATTTGAAAATAATCTAATACTGTTAATAATGAATATTTTCCAGACAAACTTTCCAGAGTCCATTTCAGTGTTTTCATAAACTTTTAATAACTAATACAAGTGAAAGAGCAGCTCTTCAAAACCTTTTGTCAAATGTTCAAGGAGTTGGTAAGAGTTTTTAATTTTATTTATATATATATTTTAAAGATCCCCTTTATGATTTAGGTCTAACAAGAATAAAATATGTTAAAAAGGGTGTGGCAAGTAATGCTAAAATACCTGGCACCAATGATGACTTGAATGATATTTTTTTGATCATCATACTTATTTCTTAATTGCTTTTGGCTGATAATTTAATGTTCATACACTCATAAGAGAATTTTATTGAAGATTTAAGAAGTTAAATGGTAATCATGTGATGTTTATTAAGAAGTTTTTAGAAAAGAAGCTATTTAACTACTAATAATATTACATGATTTATTTAATTTTAATTAATTAAAAGGAAACATATGCATTTGGATATTAAAAAAAAAAAAATTATAAAAACATATTCAATATTAGTATTTTTTTGAAAGAGAAATAGAACATTTTTAATTAAAAGCAAAAGTAAGTTGTAAATACAAGAAATAACAAATAAATTCAGAATAAAGGGCGTTATTATAAAACATAAAAATATTGTGATGACAAAACAAAAATAAAACTAGTTATTTTACATTAAAAAAATTTGTTTATTTAAAACATACAAATTTATTACTACCATATAATACTAAATTGTCCAAGCACTTTACTAATGTTACACAATGCTTTATTTACCACCCTTTCTTACACTTTCTCCTAACTTCAACTGTTACTTTAAAATTTGATTATAACAGTTGAGATTAGGAGATATAAAGTTCTGAAGAAGATTGCTGGGGCCATCAAAACTGTAAACTGTAAAAAAGGGCGGTAAATAAAGCATCGTGTAACAGTAGTAAAGTGCTTGGACAATTTAGTATTATATGGTATACATTTGGCAATGCAATAAGAAAAAGTAGTTATTATACTTTTTGAAGAAGAAATTTATTATTATGTGTTATATTATGGCTTAGCTTACATTACAGTATCTGACATCAATATGTAAACTACAGATTTTAAATAAAACTAAGGAATTATTCTTCATTAGATTTTTTTTTGCTATAAATGTAAGATTTAATTACTTTTTTTAATGAATGGCTTTGTTAATGTACTTGCCAATGATGATTAATTTCTACTGGTTGATGCATTTCATTAGATATTTATATTTGGAATAGTTTGCATGCATTTATGTATTAGTCTACACTAATTGTTTTTATTTTCTTTGGGAACAACTGATGTGGGGATAGAGTTTAACAAAATAACAGGCTTACCTGTCAAAATTGACACTATATTTTTGACCACATGTAGCACTGCAATGGAAATACATTCTAACATAACAATTTTTTTACAAATGAAACTTTGTAAAAGTGTTAGGGCAAAAAAAAAAAGGCATCCCATTCAAAGGATATGACCTGTTTGAATTTGGTGTTCAACTAGCTGAGGTATACCTGGGTCTCTTTTTGTGCGGATTTTTTTAATGCGATTTTGAAGTTATGCGATTCATGTTTCTTCTTAATATCTTTTTATTCTGTTTTCTTTTATGCGATAAAGAAGTTCATATTTCACTTAAAATATATCCCACATTTTTCAAGATAAGTTAAGTCTATTTTTATGCAATTTTTTTAATGCAGGTTTTTTGTGGAACCTATCTACCGCATAAAAAGAAACCCAGGTGTATAGGTTTTTAAAAACGACTGATAATTTAATATTTGAAGATTTCAAATCTGACAAATGAAATAATAATTGCATTTCCTAAAGATAGGAGATTGAAACAAGCACTGTTGTCAAAAATGAAAACCACATTAGACTATTCCAGTGTATATTAAAGCAATTTATCATGATATTACCAAACAGGATATTTATTTTTGATATGCCAAGCTTTTTCAAAAAAGTTTGATCAAATTGAAAAGAGTTAGCGAAGAAATTATTGTATATTTGTGTATTAAAGCTACAATTTCTGCTGCTGCTGCCTATGCCATTTCAAATAATTGGTGCTCGATGTGAATTGTTAACGAGGAAATGGAAGTGTCGTCAGTATAAGAACTAGATAATAAATAATTATCAGCTTGTTTATAGTGAGATGACTTATCATACCAAGCATTAAAATGTTATATGTTTGTCATTTGCAAAAAGTGACCGATCAACAAGTAGTACTTCTTGTTAAATGTGAAATTTGTTGAAGGAATTGTTATATTCTATGCAATCTATCATTGAATTGTTTTGGTTCAGTCATTATTGTAATTTCATGAATTAAAGTTAGAAGCTATTTGAACATTTCCTGATATAAACATTTATATTATTGCTGTTATATGATTTTGAGCATTATTCTCTTGGAAAATGACAATTACACAATAGTTTAAAGAACTTAGAAATAATGTTATACATTTTCTCTAGCCTTTCCAGTCCATGATTTCATTATTATTGAGCTTCTATTGGGCTAAATTTTGAAGTACAAGCGAGAGGTCTATATCTTTCACTAGTATCTCCCATAAAAGTTCTCATCATCAACTATTAAACGATATCATTTCCTTCATTCCATCACAATTCAAAAGACAGGGTACAAAGGGATGGTAAGTATGAAATCGTATATTTGATTATTTTCCAAAGATCTGACTACACCACTTATTATGGTGAGACAAAAACTAGTGTATCAACACATTTACGACAGCACATTCATTAATACGAAAAATTTAAAGTGAACTCTCAAGTTAATTCTGTTTTCTCCGATCATGAGAAAAAATACTGAATTTTACCCTGAAATAATTAATACAGTCTGCAATGAGCCTAATGTTAAGAAAAGGAAGATGAAAGAGGCCTCATTTATTGCCAAGTCTAATAACATTACCAATCAAAGAACACCTGTGTCTCACTGAGCACGCACTAGAATATTAACAGGTCAGTTTAGTTAAGTTGCCATGAGTCTGGTTCTGGTACACAGTACCGAAAGTGCACTCGGCTAAATATTATTAATATCATTGAATTGTTCTCCTCTGTATGACGCATAAATATATGTGTGTGTGTAATTTGTATTATAGACAGAGTCAGTAATTTATTTATTAATTAAATAGGTAAAAGATGGCTGCTGGAGAGTTGCATTAGATCCTAAGATCTAGTTGCTGTACTCTCAGATCCAAACATAGGTTCTGGGTAGGGATATACAAACCTTTTTGCATCCTTTGATTACTAAGGCTTGCACTGAGTGCATTATTGTATGGAGGGTTTGCTATTGTTTCAACAGCTTATATAAGCTTAGGAAATGGTGATCATGTAATGTTTTAGTGGTTTCATACCAATCTTGCCCATAGGATGATGGTGACTGGTTTTTTAAAAAGCCAATGACACCAAAATATATAGATATTGAACCGAGTTCAGATCTACATGACTATCCAAGTGAAAGGGCTTGGCATAGCTTTATATAGTTAAGTAATAAGTAAAAAATGGCTGCTGGAGGATTGCATTAGATCCTAAGATCTAGGTGCAATGTTCTCAGATCCAAGGCTCCTCATTGATAAAAGTCACAAGATAGGAACTAGTCTGGGGATATTGGAGGAGTAGGCATTAGGTGGGGATATTATGCACAAACCTGATGTGCTAGTGGTTTTACGCTAATTCTGCCCAAAAGATGGCGTCTATGGTTTTTTAAAAAAGGAAACTACATCAAAATGTATAGATATTGAACTCAGTTCAGATCTAAATGACTATCCAAGTGAATGAGCTTGGATTGAAAACATTGGGTTTTGATCTTGGGCTCATAGCTTTATAGTTTATTAAATAGACAAAAATGTGGATATTGGAGGAAAGCATTCGATCCTAAGATCTAAATATAGTGCTCTCAGATCCAAGGCACCTCTCTGATGAATGCCACAAGCTAGAAACTAGTCTGGTGATATTGGAGGAGTAGACACTAAGTAAGGATTTTATGCACTAATCTTGCATCCATTGATTACAAAGACTTGTGGGGGGGGCTACTATAAGGAGAGTTTACTACTAATTTTAATATTTTTTTCACTCTATATTATATTTATATATTAAACAACAAATTAATTATTTAAATTCAATTAATGTAATTCTTTATTAAATCATACGAATTATAGTTTTCGGTTATTTTTTGTATAATTAAATTGTTCATCACAAATATTTTTTTTTTTATATATTGTATTCTACTGATCCCTCTTTTTTTGATAAAATTTGAAACTGGCATCCATATAATAATTTATATGAAAATTATAGTATAAAAGTATATAAATTAAAATAATATTAATAAAATAAAATATAAATTTATGTAATGTAAATTACTTATTGATGTAAGTGGAATATAAATGTAACAGATATGTATAAATCACTTATATATATTTCTCCCTTTTTTTTTGATTATTACTTTAGTGCTAAATGTGTGTGTATATGTATGTATACACAAAATACATATAACTAGTAATAATTATAAATGTAAAACTAATGGATTGCTAATTGTGTATTATAACTAATAAATGATGTTTTAACGCTAAACTAAAAGTATGTGCATGGATGCCAGGAGCATTCACAATATTTGATAAAGCATTAGACTAATTAAATAGTTTAATTAAGGAGAAACTATAAAGTAATTTATCAAGAAGGATTAGATAATGTAAACAAAGCCATTGCTTAAAATAGACAATTCTAAAGTCGTGGGATTATCTAATCAGGGATTGGATAGGAACTAAAGAGATGACCACCATGTGGACAGGGATGGCCAATCAAGGGAGGCTACTCTAAATTCAAGGCATGAGTAAGAATAGATCTAGAATTGAACTGAGACCAGGACACTTGCTAAGTGAAGCTCTTGAAAGGCAGATATGCCATTTCCTCGGATGCTCCCGTCAGTTCCTTCCTTCACTTAGCCTTGCGGAGAGGTTTACCTCCGGATGTCCCAAAGTAAACCTAGGATATATAACAGGTTGTATTGATCTCATTATTATTTTGCTACGCCTTCGGGCCCCTTATTTATATATAATAATAGTGTGTGTATAATAGTCATATTTTGTATATATTAAGAGTGATTAACTCATATATAATTCTGTAAATAAATCCTCATTATTTAAAATTACTTGCCAAGCTGCCTCATTAATTATTATATATTTGTGTTATTGATATTTGCAATCCAGCGAGCAATAGAGTGCCGCTGTTACACAGCATTTAGTAAATAAATATTTCTAACATATAGAATAAAATCTTAAATATAATATATAATTAATTTGTATAACTATATATTTATAAGTATTTATAATTATATACAACATTCAAATAAAACAATATATATCTAATTCATAATGGCTATGAATTTATCTAAAAATCAGCCATGATGTAAAGATTTTGAACTTTTCATGGTATTAAAGCATTTTTTATATTTGCCTTTATATTTAATGATTCACAAGAAAAAAAAAAATTTATTGTTGTGAAAGTTTAATATTTTTACACGATAATTGTTTTTTAGATAAATTAATCATTATGAATTATAAACAATATAAAAACTGTCAGATAATTAAAATTATTCTTCACATATAAAGTATGATACATGGAGTAGCTAAAATTCAAAAGACATTAATCGCAAAAAACTATTTGCCAAGCGCTTTCAGTACCGTGTACCAGAATCATGCCGACATATTGTAACCGAAGTCTAAAAACATTATAGTGTAACACTAATGCTCCACTGAGCATGCATTGGAATATTAACCGTTCACTTCCAATATGTCACTATGATTCTGGGACATGGTACTCTGTTTATCACACTTTATATGTGAAGATTAATTTTTATTATGGATTATATATATATTTTGTTGTATTTGGCTGTTACTTATAACTGTTAATACTTACAAATATGTAGGTACATAAATTAATTTTATATTTAAGATTTTATTATATATATTAGAAATATCTACTAAAATAATGTTTAAAAAAGTGCGGGAAGGGAAATTGAATATATGTACAATTAGCGCTTGTATGACTTATATTTATACTACATTTATATCAATAGCTAATTTATATTATATAAATTTATCCAGTTTTATATTTATTAATTATTAATATTATTTTAATATATGTATTTTTACATTGTAACAATGATATAATTTATATAAATGTTAGTTTTATATTTTATCAAAAGAGGACTCTTGTATACATGAAAAAACTAGTATTTTTGACAAGCATTGTTTAAGAAATGACAGAATACTATAGATGAGATGGTTTAATAAAACTTGAATTTAAACCATTAATTTGTTGTTTAGTATCTATATTATTAAAATCAGCATAACGGAACATTTTTTGAAAATTTTGTTTGAAAACTGTTATAATTTGTTAACATATCTGTCAGCCATTACCAAAAAATTAAATTTCAAGTAAAAGTCACATTATTTTAAGTCATAAGTAAACTTATGATATTTTTGCCCCTAGATAACTAGTCCATTGTCCAACTAAGGAGCTATCTATTATCGGTTAGTAAATAGATATCTTATTAACTAAACAGTAAAGATATCAGATTATTCTGTGTTGGTTAAATAAATGATGCATTGATTATAAAATTAAAATATGATTGTAATATAATTGGTTTTCACTATTGTTAGGAGAAATGTCAAAATCCTACAAGTACTGAGCTCATGATTTAATTTTTGTTTTTTCATTTAATTTTATTTGTAAACTAATTTATTTAAAAATACCATTTTTTTTGTTAAGATTTTTTTATTATTTGTGCATTATGATAAGGAGAAAGGTGATTGTTAAATTAAAAATGGTCATTTTATTTATGAAAATTAATTAATATTTGTAAAAAAAAAAAGTATTATTTTAAAAACAAACACATATTCAAGAGGAATGTCTATACAGAGTGTCACAACACGTTGTTGATAATGTTCACATGCTAGCGATGTTGGTGGAAGGGTGCACTTCAACAACATCTAAGTGTTTGAACAGTTTACAGACATAAGATCTATGAGCGGCCTTGTAAACAGCATATTTCTGTGCTTTTGCATAGAAACAGCGCTATCCAGCGGTGTGGATCATTGTAAGTTGTAGAACCTATATTTATATATATATATAAAGAAATTGAAATAATATAACTTCTTCATATGACTGTATAATTTCTGTCATTGGCCGCTATTATGACATATAAATCAAACTAATTATAAAACAATTTACATTAGTGTATAGTGCTATAAAGAAGTTACATTATCTCAAATTGTTTAAATGTATTTGCAATGCTATTGTTTGTTTAATTATTTATATATGTAATCAAATTTGATATTTCAGGGAATGATAATGTTGGTGTTATGAATCACATTGCAGTGCAGTTACATAAACTTAGTCGAGATGTTACAAAGTTTGCCTTCGAAGTTGTTTTCTCACAAATCAAGGCTTATTTAGATGATGTTCCCAATATGGAGGTTAAATTTTATATTCATTTTTTAAATATTTTAAACAATTTATGGCTAAAATTTAATTTTAATAAGAAAGATTATAAATAAATTCCTTTGTATTTATGGTTGATGTTTTATGTTAATTATATTTTCTAAACTTCTACTGTAGAAGAAATTTATAATTTTTTCCCCAGAAATGTATAAACATATGTATGTATATTAAATTGATATATATGTACTGAAGAGCAGGGAAGAGCAAGTCTTGTGAGTCAAAAGAAGTTATGGCAAAGTTATTTAGAAATAAAAAAAATACTATTACTAATGAGATGAGCATTTATTTTAATAATATATATATATGGTGTAGTGTAATATACTTAGCAGTTGAAGTTAGGAGATATAAAAGTTCTGAAGAAGATTGCTGGGGCAGTCAAAAACATAAACTGAAAATGAGAGTGGTAAATAAAGCAAAGGGTAACAGTAGTAAAGTGCATGGATGATTTAGTATTATATATGTTATTCATAGAATATGTATCATTTGGTTCCAAACCTCTGCACTGATATTGAAAATCTTGGATAGGAGCAAACATTATATAATATATATTTGCAGTACACATATATAAAATATAGTTGATACAATTTAATTTAAAAATTATACTATCAAGGTATTAATAAAAATTAATAATAATAAAAAAAGATAATTTAGCTGTGAAAAAGAGAGTGAAATAATACATTGAGAGTGGACAAGAAAGAGAGAGAAGGGAGGGCAGTAGAGAAAAATGAGCTAAAGGTGAATGATCACCGATAATAGCAAAAAAAACTTACAATGCATGTGTTATATAGTAATTTTACCGTATCCATTATATTTGGTTTCAGATCTTATCCCAAATACCGAAATTCATAGATAAAAGATATTTGTATATGGGTGTTTTCAATATACAAATATATATGCTTTCAAGTATTTTATATATGCAAATATAATAGAATTTTTTAGTAATGCTGAACATATTTTAAAAATCAAAGAAAAAACTTTCACTAAATATTATAAATTAATGACCTAATTGCGGTGAACTGCCTGTTTTATTTTTCTTTTAATTTTATAATAGCCATATTAAAGTTTAATGTTTTCAATTTTTAAAAATAGATTATATTGAAGTGAGTAAAGAAGAAAAGAATTCAGTCAATAAGCTGGAGTGCATTTTAAAAAATAAAATAAAAAGAAAAGGGTAAAGGAAGAAAACCTCAACTTAAAAAATTATCACTAATTGCTTCAGATAACTGAAATGTTATTATATCTATGCTCATTTTTTTTTTCTAATGCTCTTTTTTACTATTTAATTTTTTTTGTATTGTGAATAACCGAAATCAAATTGCAGATCCTATCATCATCATCACCATCCATTATCATTCCACCACAGGATGAAGGTCTCTCCAAGTTCAATCCATCTTCTCCTATCTTTAGCTTCTCTTCTCCACATCATCCCTGCACACTTTCTTATTTCATCTATCCATCTCATATGTGGTCTCTTTCTAGGTCTTTTACAATCTGTTGGAATCCAGTTTAAGATTTTAATTGTCCATCTATTCTCATCTCTTCTAGCAATATGTCCAGCCCAATTTCACTTCAATCTTTTAACTTTTTCAATGAGGTCAGTAACACCTGTTTGTTCTCTTACCCATATATTGTGTTTTCGATCTCTTCTTGTTACTCCCAACATGCATCTCTCGATACTTCTTTGAGTGGTCTGAAGTCTCTGTATTGCTCTTCTATTAAGTGTCCAAGACTCAGATCCATAAGTAAGAACTGGTAAAACACATTTATTAAAAATCTTTCTTTTCAAACACATAAGCATATTTTAATATAGTATCAATTTATATTTAAATTTAAGTGTGAACCTATGTAAATATATTCACTTGATTATTTTCAAAAAATAAAACTTACTATCGTTTTATGATGATGGAAAGCAAAAGATATAATATCTATATAACATTAAATTCATAAATGTCAAGCATATTTCTTTATATAAGTAGAAATAATCATTTTTTGTGTTGTTTTGTTATCGTAATGAAAGAAATTTGCAGCGTGAATTAAAAAATTAAAATTTCATTTAAAATAGCTTTAAAGCACAAAATTAATAATGGTAGCAATGCAAGGCTTAAAAGAAGCCTTGAAGTGCTTTGTTTTTAAATTTATATCAATTATTGAATCCATCCATCTATCTCTCTGCAAATTATTTGGGGTCATTCTTTTCAGTGGCTCCTTTGTTAAAGTTTTCATATAGATTCAAAACTTTCTGATATAATATATTACTATCTATTGGAATATTCTTTTTGTTCATCTACAAATTTAATGTTTTTCAGATTTTAAATAAATATCTAACACATTATTGGATATAAATTTCATACACCTATAAATATAAATAATCTTAGCACAATTTTTTTACTATTTTGTATATTGATGTATTTTTATTGAATATTTGGTCAGCGACTTATTTTTCCTAAACTAAATTATTTATTTTCATTTTATCAAATAAAGAATACACTCCATAACATTTTTTTAGACTTGACAGAATTGCTGTCATCATTAAGTTTATATTTTGACTCTATTTTAAGTGAAATTGTAATTTTTAAGTTAACTGTAGTAATAACTATCATGAGTGGAAGCAGTTGGGTTGCAATTGCAACAGTGTCACTTAGTGTATGAGACAGAAAAATGGCCGTTGCTAGACAGGCACATAACATACACACACAATTTACAACCAAACTATAGAATTCATTGATCCCAAATTTCATCCTGTAAGCTTTGTATTATCGTAGTTTGCCTTTCAAAAATTGGCTATTTATATATTGTAATAATATGGACATGAGATGGAGTATAGATGGAAATATTCACCATCCATTGCAATAAACAGTCATCTACAATAGTTTGTAAACTTACTTAAATGTAATATAATGAGCCTGCTAATAGCTCTAAACAATGTCCTAGAGCTTCACTGACTAGAGCCATTAGCTCGAGATTAATTTGGGGATAGGGATAATTCTAGATAGAGATTTTAATTGCTTTCTCTTGTGGCATTTTTTGTAAAAAAGCTTGTTTAGAGCTATTAGCATGCTCATTTATATTACATTTGTAAATACAAGCTTATTAAATTAAGTGATGTGATGTATGACTTAGTTTCCTTACTATTACTTAAATTTATGTCAATAAAAGGAACTTACTGAAATGAATTTAAGCATTTTAAAGTAATTAACTTTAATGAACTGATTCTTTTTAATATTCAAACACAAGTGTCCCAAGTCTTTTTTCATGAATAAAAGGTATGATAGTACTAGGTAATATGAGTAATAATTCATTCTAATTGTTTGCTATCTGATAATTAATAGGGTTATTAAAATACTTTTTCATGTTGGAAAAAAAGATCCCCATTATCACTAAAAATGTAACAGTATAAAAAAATGGACTTTAATTTTTTTTTATTAAAAATTTGAAATTATGTGTACTGGTAGTCTTCCTTATTGCCATTTTTAATTGCATGATACTTAACATGATTAATATGTTACTAGAATAAATGTTTTATTTTGGAGAATGTGTTTTGAGTAAATAAGCAAATATTTTATCTAGCGCCGTGCTTGCAATTATATTTTATTCCAATATCAGCCTTTCAAACTAATTGAGCACGCGCCTTTTGAGAGTGTTAAATAAATGAATACTCTCTTCTTCAATCCAAGATATAGTATTTATGCAGGATTCTTTTTATTCCTGCATAAATACTATATCTTGGATTGAAGAGGAGAATATTCATTTATTTAACACTCTCAAAAGGCGCGTGCTCAATTAGCTTGAAAGGCTGATATTGGAATGAGAATGTGTTTTTTTTTTAAAAAAATAAAATGATAATATTATTATTGGAAAAATGAATTATGAAAAAAATCATTGAAAATATTATTGTAGTGACTTTCAATTAGAACAAGTGTTATTAAGTCAAATAATTTTTTACTTTTGGGAAATATATATATTCTAGCATGTGTGCATGTGCGACGCAACTGTTCCCAAAAGCTATAAAGTGTTAATATAAAATAGATAACTAAAAACAAATGAGCTGAGCACTTTAAAAGGATCTTGTCTTCATAATCATAGTTTGTTACTACATTGAATGATATGCAAATATGCTAATTTCATTTCTTCGATAAAGCATAGCACCTGTCCTTCCCTATTTATGGCATCTTTGTCTCGTGAGATGAAGAAGGCCTCTTTGAAGTGCATTCCCGACAATCCCACAATAGTGTGTAGAGAGAGACATGACCTTAAAAGAAAAATCAAAGAAGCCTTCTTCATCTAACGAGACAAAGATGCAAATAGGAAGAATACGTGCTGTGCTTTATCGAAGAAATGGAATTAGCATATTTGCATATCATTAAACCTAGTAGCAAGCTATGATTATGAAGGCAAGATTCTTTGAAAGCACTCAGCTCATTTGTTTTTAGTTATCTATTTTATATTAACACTTTATAGCTTTTGGTAACAGTTGCATCGCACACATGCTAGAACAAGTGTTATTGTATATGTCAGTATATATATTTCTTCATGTGATGAATCAGAAGTACAATAGTGGTTTTGAATGTGCTTGAGGATGTTATTTTAAATTTTTATTCTGTAGCAGTAAAACAGAATGCAGTATTAACTATTGTGTATTATTATTCATAATAAATTTTAGATTGTGCCTAAATATTGACGATAGAAATATTTCAAACATAATATTAGAACAAATCACAGAATTGTTACAAGCACCACTCAGAGTTTTGATGATAACAAAGAAGAATAAAATTATCCAGTTATCCTTCATGCTTATATTTATTCTGTCTAGCATTTTAAAAAATAAAAATAATTTAACCGAGAGTTTTGTTTTACTGTTCAAGTTACATTTTTCATTCATTTAATTAAAAATTATATTTACAATTAAATATGAATTATTGTTTCAAAAATACTAGATTATTTAGAGAATATTTTGATTCCTAAATTCTTTTTTTTTTTTTCATGTGTCAAAGCGTTGACCGGGAAGCGAACCCGAGCCAGCTGCTTGGGAGGCAGCTATGCTAACCACAAGGCCACCAGCGCTCGACTACTTTTTTAGTTTGATATTTATGAAAATTCAAAATAAAATATTATATTATTCTAAATGGATTATTAATCATACTGAATTTATATGGACAGAGATAGTTGCATTAAGAAAAATAATTTATACTATCAAAATGAAAACTGTACAAGATCACTTAATATTAATACTCCCATGCTTTATGCCAAAATATTATTGGCAGTACCTTCATTTTTTTCTTTGTTTTTTCAAATCAATATAAATAATAATGAATTATTGTTCTTGTTTATTTCAACTTATGAATTAAATTTTTTTTTTTCAATTCTATTGTTTTTATGATCTTAAATAATTAATTTAAAAATGCTATTGAATATTTTTGTGTTTTTTTTAATATATATAATTTATTTCGAACAGGTTTGGCATGTAGATACTGCTGGAGGAGCTTTGACAACTGATTTGCCAACTTTCAGTATATCTCCCCAGGAGTATATAACAAAAGTAAGTAAATGCATTTTTTTAAAAATATATTTAAAAACAGTTATTTTTTTTAAAAAGTTATATATATATTTTAAAAAATTTTTCAAGTTAAATTTATAGAATTTAAACACGGACTGATCAGAAAGCTTAAATGTGATTTGTTTATATAATCTTATTTTGTCATTTCAGTGCTTTAAAGCTTCTTCATTCCTAATGCATTGAACTGGACTGTAAATCATAGTTAGATTTCTGAAGTGGTTAACTAAAATTGTAATACTTACAATGGATGCATTTCATTATGCGATTCTAAGCTAATATATATAATTATTTGTGAGATAATAATTTATGCTATTTTTTTTTAATACAGACTATAGACTATTTTCTCCAAATAATACCTGAATATTACTGAAAGTAGATAAGTATAGGGGATTTGAACTCAGATTTTCAAGCACTCTTCAACTATCAACACTATCTCATACAACTGATACACATGACTACACACATGTAGAAAAGATAAATAATCACCAATGTACTTATTTCGTGTAAAACCAGCATTCATCAGTTGGTCCAGCTTATCATCTCCTACACATATATATAATCTATGCTCAGTTTATATTAAGATATTAAATCTTCATTCATTAATGGACAGGCTTCAATCTACTCCAACCTTCAACTTTTCAGCCATCCATATCATTGAAAATCTGATGATGAAAACCCAAATCCCATGCCGATGCCAATATTATTGCCATGCCCATGTTGACCTCAAGTCACTTTGACCCCTCATATATAGGACCTTATCCATTTAAATGCATAGAAGCTTGATGTGTAAATATTTGAAAGAATAAATAGTTATACAGTTATTCCTAAAAATTTTATGTGTTATATGCTTATATTTTAGTAGTGTTAAAATCTAAAGAAATTTAAAATTAGTGCTTTAAAACTAGTTCTCTACTCAATATACTTTTAAAATAGAAAAACAAAAATTTCATATATGATATGTAGTTAGTTTTATTAAACATATGACGGACATAAAAAGTATAAAAAGGTTAATGTATAATTAAACTAATTGGAATAAACTGTGATTAATTTTAAGCAGATATGTATTGTTTTAAATCATTGCTGGATAAGAATTCATGAAGGTGAATTGTTTATTTTATAGATTAATTTCTGGATTACTTTGTTTTTACAGTTAAATTTTGTAATATCTTGAAAACTAGAAGTTTAGGATTTTGATTTATGAACTTCTTCCAATTAACTAAATAAAAACTGTTACTAATCTTTTAAACATAATTTTCTTTTTCTGCCAAAGTACAAACAAAAATGAATGATTGCAAGTAGTAACAAATGCTTTTTACTACCATAGATTGATTATAAATAAGGCAAAACTCTCCTTACAGTAGTGCCACCCTGTGCCAATCAGAGTAATCAATGGATGCCAGAAGGCTTGTGCATAAAATCCCTATCTAATGCATACTCATCCAATATCCCCAGACTAGTTTCTGGCTTGTGGCCTTCGTCAATGAGGAGCTTTGGATCTGAGAGTTTATAAACAATTATGTGCTAGTGTAAGAGATGGTGATCATGTGATGCTTAATGGCTTAACACCATAGATTGATTCAAGGTTTTGTTTAACTTCATAAACAAAAATAAATTCTACATCTGCTTTTACACTAATGCACCTTTTCAGATATTCCTATTTAATTTAGAATAAAAATAGATAATACTAAGTTCGAAAAATTGATGTCTTTTTAAAATTATTTCTAATTTGTTTTGACTCATAGTTCATTAAATCATCAATAAAATTTTGATTTAAAAAATGAAATTAATAATTTCAAAAAATAAATTGTTCAATAAAAGTTGGTTTAAATTCATAGTAAAAATTAGCATGTCCAATGAAATTAATCTATTTTTAATATTTTGTTTAAAATTAAAACATTTCAAATGACTATTAAACAATAATAAAAAACTAATAATCATGCTATCGTAATGTAATCTTCCTTTTTAAAAAAAGGAAAGTTAATTAAAACTTATATTTTAGGCTGTTGCCGTCATCTAATTGAAAATGTTTTTAGAAAAATTCAAATTTACTTATGTCTTTCATATACATTCAAGTTTACTTAAATAAGACAGACTAATATTGAACACAATATTTGAAACTATATTATTCTTTGTTTTTTAGATGTTGCTAGCCTGTCCAATAATGGACAGGACTGAATTAATGACCTTTAGATTTGTGAACATATTTTGCTTACAATAATTCCCCTCATATACACTTTAATGCAAAAAAAAATTTAATGATTCATTTATTTTCCTGACAGTTTCAACTGTCTTTAAATCTTCGTCAGAGCGATCCTCTACCTTTTAGAATAAGCTTGTTCTGATGAAGACTGCAAGACAGCCGAAACTGTCAGGAAAATAAAGAAATAATTAAAAAAATTTTTGCATTAAAGTTTATATGAGGGGAATTATTGTAAGCAATATATATGAATATATGAACAAATGCAAAGAAAGTAAAAGGAGAAAAATAAGAATATACTTTTAAGATTTGTGAATGCAGAGGGTCCTTATTCTTCACAGTTGATTGATTCCAGAAAAAATGCAGCAAGAGTCAAATTCATGTAGGAATAATGTTAATAATGTTTAAATGATATTATGTCACAATTACGCTTTAAAATAAAGTAACGAAATGGCTTATTGATCAGTTCATGAGAAGTTTGAACACTAGAAGGAACAGAGTTAGACTACGATCCTTAGAACTTGAGCTTCAGTCTACTACTCTACAACTACTCCAAACCGTGCACGGCAACAATGACAATTTTATATAAGAATATAAATTAGACATAATGAATATATGATTATTAATATTGAATTATTAAAAATATCTAGAATAAATAAGTAGAAAGGCAGGTGATGTGATGTGATGTATTTGGCTTCTCCTTAAACGAAGTCAAGAATATCTCCGCAATTATGCCCAGATAAACCTGTTAGCCATTTTATTCTTCATTCCCCACTCATAAGTCTTACCATATTCTGTCCCATTCCATTTCCACAACATAATCTTTGTCAACTCTATGGCCTTTATATCTAAATCCCCATTATCTCTTCGCAAACCCAACATAAAAACTAATAACTCACTTTCTGTATAGTCACTTTGTTCATGTCTATTCTCCCATAACTTCATTATCTGTACCCTTTCTGCTTTCAAGCATTTACATTCAATCAATAGGTGCCTAATGTTTTCTATACCTTCCTTACACAATTTGCACACTAAATTATCCATGGTTTTCCATTTACATGTATATTCTCTTGTTGCTAAAGATCCCGTTCGAGCAGGTAAAACTCTCCATATAGCAGTGCCACCCAGTGCAAGCCAGAGTAATCAATGCATGCCAGAAGGCTTGTGCATAAAATCCCTATTTATTGCCTATTTATCCAATATCCCCAGACTAGTTTCTGGCTTGTGGCCTTCGTCAGTGAGGTGGTGATCATGTGAAGTAGAAAAGCTTAAGTTTTATATGATATCGATAAAATATTAATTATCAAATACAGAGTTAATATTTTCTTCTTCCTTCCCATTTATTAATTTTAAAGAGAAAAAAAATTAAATATTTATTCAAAAAGAAAAACAATTACCCCCCCCCCAATGCAATTACTTTTCTTATTTTAAAGTATTTTTCTTCAATAGTATATCTTTTTTTTTTTTAATTTGTTTCCAAATAACTGGTAATGTGAAAATTGGAAAATTATTTTTAGAATTTTGTTGATAATAAGTTACAACAATAGTTTTTTTTTTAAAAAAAAAACATTAAAGTATTGTAGAGGATGTTATCATTTATTTTTAATATTTTAAATTGGGTATTTTGTTTCTTAGTCCATTATTCAAAAATTGTAATATAATCTTTTCAGCTAAATAGAAATTTATTTCATTAAATATCTCTCAACTCAACTTTAAAGAAAAAATAAATAATATTTAAAAAGAAAAAGACTTTGGTCTTTATTATTAACAAAGAAAAAAGCTTTTGTCTTATGTAAAATTTCTACTGGCTGTTGCCTTTGACACAATAGTCTAGTCTAGTTAGAGCATCATCTTAACTTTAGTATTTGTCATATCTGACCTTGCCTTTAGGAATGGGATATTCCAAGTTCCTTGCCTGATTGGCTAGCACTTGGTCACTATCCAATGGGAATAAATCCTTCGTTGAGGTTTGCACACATAATCCGAGGGTTGCCAGTAAGGTAGGGTATCTGCCATTAAATAATCAGCCTTTTTGGAGGCAAGGCAGAGAGAGAGAGCAATCATTTCTGTCAACCTGAACGTGCTCTCCAATAAATCCTCTGCCATCAGCAAAAGTATTTTCTATAGTCATTATTGCAACATCCATGCAGTGAGGCAAGTCCACATATGGACTGGAAACTGCTATGTCCACTACCAAGCTGTCTAATTGCAGCTGGAAGAGTCTGAACTCTCGGGGCAAGCAGTCTGGCACAGCCGGAATAGTCTTACTTTAGCTCATGAGGCAAACTACTTATATAGCTGGAAGTGAGTTCCATTACTCGGCACGACTATCTCAGTGTTAACTTGTATAAACCATATTTATATGTTTTATTAACTAACATGTGTATATTTTTGTAACTAATAAATTATACATATTATTGTTGAGTAGTTTGTCATCAGTTGTCTGTTGATTTGGTATTAAACCTGTAAGCCAACTCAAACATAACAATATTCATGAATGTAAAGTTTACATTCACTTTCTGTGTGAGCTGTCACTGGTCAGGTTAACAGTAATCGAAGAAGAAAAGATAATACCATTCAAAACATTGTGTTCTACATTAACTTGAATGTTATTATTAACAGTTTAATGTATGTAGAAAGGTATAAATAAAATTTGAATTTTTCTAAAAACATAATTTCACTGAAAGATAAAAATAATAAAATTATAAGTGGCAGGCTATTATTACAAACCTTCAAACAATCATTAGCCTAAAAATATTTACAACTATATGCTTATATGTATATATTACAATAGAATTACACTTTTTCTAAGCATAAATAAGGAATCAAATAAATGACTAAAGGATGATTAGTGAAAATCGTGATGTGCTCTCTTCCTGAATTATCATTAAGCATAAAACTTAAGATTCTTAGGGTTTTCCTCCGCTAGTGATTAATCATACTCAAGATATAATTTGCTTTTAAAATTGCATTTGAAGATATATGTATGCATTTTGATTTCAATGATTAATGTCATTTTAACGTAAATTAAGACATTATTATTCTGCATTGATTATTATTACTGGCTCCAAATGTGACTCTGGAAATCACAGTGTAAATTGTTAAAAAAGTAAAGTCAAGAATGGCATAATTGCATAAACTAACTCTAGTATTTTAATGATGATTACCGTTGACTTCTACGCAAATTATTGGATTGCCTTAAAAGATTGAACTTGGTGTAGTATTGTCAAGAACTGTTTTTGCTTTTCTGATGCAAATAGATGAAGCTTGGTAGATAGCATAATAAGTCAATACAATAAGTCACTGATAATTAAGAAACTATGATGACATTGGTGTTTTTGTTTTCTTTTATTAATCATGATAACTACCCTTCTCTCTCCAGCCTGTTTTTTTTTAACAAAAGGAATAAATTAACAGATTGATTTGCTTTTTCTTATTTATTTGTTATACATATCACTCCTATATTTTATTTTCACTATTTATAGTTTTGACTTTTTTATTTTTTAGATTGGGCAGTATTTAATGACCCTACCACAGCAGATTGAACCGTTTGTTATGCAGGAAAATCCTGCTTTACGTCTTGCTTTAAAATTCGGGAAAATGCCTTTTTCCGAAGATAAAGGTTAGCCATTGTAAAAATAATTGAACTATATAACTTTTTAAACAACTAGGCATTTTAAGTGAACTTAATTCTTTTGATTTAATAAATCACAATCATTTCGTACTTAGAGGTCTTTGATAATTGTGTTAATTTAACATGATAGATATTACTAACATTTAACCTGTCAAAATGATAATTAGCATCAAGAGTATGAATTCATCAACCTAAATTATAAAACTTTTGTTTCTATTTTGTGTTAATGAAAATAATGTATTTTAATCATTAATACTTATCACTTGAAAATATTCCAAATGTTTTGCAGTAAAATGAAGAAAAATAAATGTAAATATTATAATTGTTAATTATAACTTTATTTCATTTGAAAATATTCAAAATGAAAAAAAATATATCCTCTACTAAATATAGGGGATTTGAACTCCGACTATCAAGACCCTTCAACTATCCATACTATCTCCTACCACTGATACACATGATCACATACATGTAAAAAAAAAAAATCACCAATATACGTATTTCATGCTAAACCAGCACTCATCAATTGATCCAGATTATCATCTCCCACATTTATATATAGTCAGTACTCAGTTTAAATTAAGATAGCAAATCGTCATGCTTTAATGGACAGGCATCAATCCACTCCAACCTCCAACTCTTCAGCCATCCATACCATTGAAAATCTGATGATGGAAAACCCAAATCCCATGCTGATGCCAATGTTATTGCCATGCCCATGTTGACCTCAAGTCATGCTGAACCCTCATGTATAGGACCTTATTTATTTAAATATATAGAGGGATGGGCTCCAGGTATGCAAAGAGTGCCTGTCTTTCAAATATTTAGTATCCTCTACTAATGTAAATATTTAAACGGTTAGCATTTTATTAAAATGTGTCACATATGTAAATTTTATTGAAAATGCCAAAGAAAAGATACAAATGGTGTAAATTTCAATTAATTATACTATAATATAGTATATAATGGATTAACATGGGAAAGTGATAATTTCAAAAAAAGGTCTAATGAATCTTACAAAAAAACTTTGGGAATTGGTTTTGGGTATATTAATTTCACATCTAATCAAAGAGATGTAATGTTTTGAGTGTAAAAAAAAAATATTAGAGAAAGATGGAGAGCTTATTTATTTTATAGATCTTGAAAGGATGTTTGACTAATTTGAACTAGATTTTATTGAATATTTCAATAAAAAAAAAATAAAAGCTTATTAAGAAATATATGAATGAGGTGAAAGATATTTGGAAAACAAAATGTTCCATTTATTAAACATTAATATAGTTATAAATGAAACCTGGAACTATTTTTTTATTTTATTTTAATATTTATTTAAATAGGTTAGTAAATAATTATTATTTGGACTAGATGAATAGCATTATAGAATTATAAGGAGTGTTTGTCACTTCAAAGTATCTGATGATATAACAAGTCGTAAATTAAGAAAGAAGCTATTTAAATTATCTGATTGAAGTTTAGTTTTATATATTGCTGAAATTTATTTTATTATAGAAAGGAAGGAAATTTAGAAAAAGATTTTGGATTGGACAAATTCTTAAAGGAAAATACAATGAGTGAAAGAACTATATAGTCTCAAGAAAAGGGGTATTTATTTAAAGAGATAAGTAGACTCAGAAAATATTATATAGACTGATATAAGCTTTATGGAAGATATACAATTACAATAATTTGAAGAATGTAATATAGAAAAGTTATGAATATATTTCAAGCTCGATAGGTTGAAATCTTCACTAACTATATTTGAAAATAATTGTACTGGTGATTGAAATAAGAAAATAAAAATTATGAATGAGAATATAGCGTATCAATTTTAGAATGAGTAGAAAAATAATTGGTTACTAATTTAATTTTGTCAGTATATTTTTAGAATAATAAATTGAACTCTACATGTATATATTAAATATATATAAGTTTAATATATAAAGTTATTTTTAGATAAAGAAACATATCATCTTGCTGACTATTGGTTAGGTTCTGTTGCTAGAGCACTAATGCATACATATGCAGAGGCTATTCTTCAAATTCCTGAATTATCTCAGTATGCTACTAGGCAACTTATTACTGATTTAGGTATGTATATTTTAATGTACATCAATATTTTCCGAATTTGATATTGTACTATAATGTCAAAATAATTTAATTTTGGATTGACTGCAAAAGATCTTTCAGTTATTTAATAGGAGGATACAAATTTATCTTTCTTATTGCATTGCCAAATCCATATAATATTAATATCTTCTTTGTTCTTTATTACTTTTTACAATGCTTTTTTACAACCCACTATTGATAGTTTCGATCACCCAGCAATCTTCTTCACAACTATACCAAACACAATACGAATACGTGAATACAAATATACATGAATATAAAATGTAAAATTATATGTTCATGTATATTTGTATTCATGTATTTGAATTGTGTTTATTATAGTTCTGAAGAAGATTGTTGGAGCCGTCGAAACTGTCAATAGTGGGTTATAAAAAAACATTGCAAAAAGTAATAAAGAATATAGATGATAATATTATATGAGGATAAAATAATATAGATGATAATATTATATAAGGATAAAAATTATGTGTGTGTATATGTATACAAACATTAAAAAATGTGAATTTCCATTTGCATATCTATATATATATATATATATTCATCTTATCATCTATCATAGGCCATCTTTCTATCTATAAATAAGTATATTATTTATTTTAAATTGTGAATTAATACATTGTACAGGCTTAAACCTGCATTTATATATGTAATATATGCGGGATTCGAACTCAGACTTTCACACGACCCACTACTCTCAGTGCCATCTCATATTGCTGACCCACCTGATCACACACATGTTGAAAAGATAAATAACCACAAATATACGTATTTCATGCTAAACCAGCAATAATCAGTTGGTCTAGATTACTATCCTCACACACATATATATTCAGTGCGCAGCTTTATATTAAGATAGCCAATCTTCATATTTTAATGGACAGGCTTCAAACTATTCCAACTCACAACTCTTCAGACCTCCATTTCATTAAAAATCTAATGATGGAACATTCAAAGCCCTTTTTAATGCCAATATGTCAACATGGGTAAGATGACAAGCTTGGCACTAAAAAGGGCTTTGAACGTTCCATCATTAGATTTTCAATGAAATGGAAGGCTGAAGAGTTGTGAGTTGGAATAGTTTGGAGCCTGTCCATTAAAGTATGAAGATTGGCTATCTTAATATAAAGCTGAGCACTGATTATATATGTGTGTGAGGATAGTAATCTAGACCAACTGATGATTGCTGGTTTAGCCTGAAATATGTATATTGGTGGTTATTTATCTTTTCAACATGTGTGTGATCAGGTGGGTCAGCAGTATGAGATGGCATTGAGAGTAGTGGGTCGTGTGAAAGTCTGAGTTCGAATCCCGCATTAAAATTGTGAAATATTTTTTAATCATACAACCCTTTTAAGTCATTGTTTATAGATACAATAAATTATTAGTAATCTTCTGGTTAGATGTGAATTATAACTCTATTTATCACATTAACGATAATCTAGATTAATAATGTTCATAATTTTTAATAAAGTATCAAATACATATTTTCTTTTCAAAACTTAATTTACTAATAATTCTAAAATGAGAATAAATCAAAGTTTTGAAAAAAAAAAAGAATTTATGAAAATGAAATTATTAATATATATATAGCATAATATTTAACAAGTAATTAAGTTCTAAGAAAGTATTATCTGTAGAGAAAATAATTAATTTCCTTAAATTCCCATTCCATTCAACTTTTAAAAAGTTGACAGATGTTCAGATAAGACTATGATTTTAAAGTCTCATCTGTATTAGTTCTTAAAACTTCTTTTTTCACAGTTAATGGTCAAATAATCTATTAAAACAAATACAATAATATTTTTTAAAAAGAAGCACCTATCATTTTAATTTTTCAGCAGTATAGTGGAGTAGATACTTAATGATCTTAATTTACTTTGTTCCATTTTAGATTGTCATTAAATATATAGATATATATATATACATTATCATCATCATTATCGATCCATTGCAGGATGAAAGTCTCTTGAAATTTCCAGTCATACTAACAAACTTCTTTATTTCATCTATTTTACATATGGTTTCTTTTTAGATCTTTTATAATCTAATTTAAAACTCCAACTGTTTATCTGTTATTATATAGATATATTACTAAATTACTATTCTTGTCAGCATGTTAACTACTTGACCAGAAATAATTTAATTCATAATTATTATGTTCACAAATCTTGCTTTTCATTATTATCACCATCATCATTGTCACTGTTGTTAATACGTTGACATTAACTCTTGTCAATGTAAATAAAATAAATTATAATACACTATTTTCTGTTTTGTTTTTCAGGCCGCTGAAAATTGGATTCATTATTGTAGTAATGGAATCTTTCTATCTCATTTACGATCATACTCTTTTTCTGTCCTTAACAACCTTTTTGAGCATTACATACTTTTTATAATGACTTAGATCATCTCACGATATAATCAAAATTAGGACATTTTAATGTAGCTATTTGTTTTTCAAATGAAAACTCAGGTTCTATTTACATATTCATTTGTTTTTGTTTTGCTGCTCACATACAATTCAAAGCATCAAATTTATCTTATTTTTCTTTAGTGTACAATTTTCATATTCATAGGAAATTGAATGAAACACTGTGTAGTTTGAACAATCCTCTTCTTCATTTTTAAAGATAAGTCCTTACATTTAAAAATATTTTTCAGATTTTTATTGCAATTCTGCTCAACATTAGGATGCGCTGAATCTCTGACTACTGATTTTTGTTTTTTGTTTTTCATGAATCATCCAAGTAGGCAAAAACTATCAATTATCACAATGCCCCTTCATTTGAAATCATTTGTTAACTCTATTATCATAATCTTTGTCTCAATGATATTTAGCTGTAATTCCATGTTTTCATTTGATTCTTTAACTTTCGAATGAATCTTTAGATCTTTTATAAATATGATTTCATAACTATATCCAATGTTATGCATTTTTTCCATAAATTCTGTATCATTAGTCTTTGTCCAATTCATTTTTTTTTATTGAATATTTTGTATTCTGTTTGAATAAATTAGAATGACTATGCAGCCCTGTAAAAGTCCTTTGCCAATCAATTTCATCACACCACATTTTATGTGTAACTTCAAATCTCATATAGATTCTCATAAGAACAATTAAATGTTCTTGCACACTCAATATTTAACATGATCAATCCAGTCAAAAATCTTATAATCGACTAAACACGTGTAGTCCTTTTATGCATTTCAATAAGTATCAACGATTATGTTTCTAATTTCAAAAAATTATTTTGCACATCTGGTACTTAACTTTAAATATAAGACTAATTTGTAGTAAATAATTTTTAAGATAATTTTATTTGTGTGTGATATATATTTATTTTTAATTTTCATTTTATTATATACGTAATACTTTTGCATACACATGTGCCTATGCTTGATGAAGTGAGATTTTTCCCCCCTGTTTTATCTGCTTCATTATCTAGCTTTAATTATTTGGATAAGTATACTTTCAGTGCCAAGAACCATAATCAAGATTATGTGCATCAAGCACACACACATACCTATGAAAAAGTATTAAATATATACTTAATATATTTTGCACAACCTATTAACAGACTTTGTGTACTTGGTCCAATGTGGCCGCTTGATGGCGTTGTTGCTTGCAAAAATAATGAAATGTAACGTTACCGGGCTGATAATTTTTTGCTGTTCTCCGACAATTTTTCAAAGTATTTTTCAAAAATTTACGAACCAACATCAGGGAGGGAGTCTGATGGTTTTGCAGACTTTTATATTCTTGATATAAAGATATACATTCTCTTTCAATCTGTAAGCAACTTTCAAGACTAATTGGTTTATTTAATCAGTACTTTTATTGATTTTTCTTCAGTTTCCTGCAACATTTCTGATACAGTATCATCGAATATAGTCGTCACTTTGGTAATGTTTCAAGTTTAATTTTAACTCATCTTAATTATTGACAGGTTTTCGATATAAGTTGCTTCTTTAAAAGTATCTTAGTGTGGCTTAATATTTTCACCATTCTCAATTATTCACTCCACTTTAGACACCAATCACGAATTGGATTTCATTAATACTAAAATTCTCTTTAGATATACTGGAATTATTGAAATCCTTTAAAAGTCTGGGCTGCACCAATTAATGAAATGATACGGTTAAACTATCTTACATTTGGAAAATTTAATAAAGAATATTGATGATAAAAGTCATTAATTTCAAATTCAATTACTATTGCCCCCCCCCCCCCCCCCATAGACTTGAAATCAGATGTTTAGGACTAATGTTATAAATTGAACAGTTTTTGTTTTTAGTATATTTGCAACAGGCACTCAAGTGATTTCTGCTACTCAAAGAATGATAGATGTAATCTAACTTAACTGAAATTCAGTACAAGATGCATTTTAATAGTATTCACATACACAGATAATTAGAGGTATGTTTACATACATGAACACTCATACTTATATATATATATTTATCTTTACCACTGTAAAAGATGAGATTTGGGATTAGCTAATGAATTTTTTGGAACCGTAGTTGTGGATATTTATATTTCATTTTCATAGCTGAGTGATCCTAATTTGTGATTATATTTCTCTCTTAAAATGGTGTCTTGTTTCATCACAATAGCTCAACATATGAATGAAAATATATTTGTAAAGACAGTTGTTTAATGAAAATTTATGAAGAGGACAACAATTTTATAATCTACAAAATTAGTAGATAATTTTCTCTTTTTTATTTACAATAAATAGAATAAATATGTGAAGATTGGGAAAATAAGGTAGACAAGCTGGATAAAAGAAGTAGAGTTATGGAAAATGAATAATAATAAAAATATTTTAATTTTATATAAGAATAAAATGTATATTAAATATGAAAGGATATATAACATTAGAGGAACTTGTCATTTGAGACAAAAACTAGAATTGAATACCAAAGTGAAGAAGACAAGAATGAAATAAGAATTTGGGATTATAGATGTGATAAATGTGGAAATGGGATGAAGAAATAGAAATATTTATTTTTTGAATATAAAATGTTGAAAGAGGAATGGGATTTGATGTATGGGAATGGAAGAAACAAAAAGATGAGAATAATGAAAGAGGCAGAAGATATTTGAAGTAATGAAAATGAAATAGAACAAAAAAAGAATATGGAGATACAGCAGAATATATTACTAAAATCAATTGGGAGGTGTGCTGATGTGCCCAGGAGTCCATGTGTTGAAGTCTTGAACTCTGGCCACAAAAGATATCACTTTTTCTTTAGTATCTTACAATCAATCCCAACACTAAAAACGTAAGGAATAAAAACAAGATCCCAGGTCTCACCGTGGGGAAGTGAGGATAAGTGGATTTAGCCAATTGGGCCCACTGGACTTTGTCAAAATTCTCTGGATCAGACTTGGATATGGGAGAAATATCCAATTCCATCAGGATTTTTGACCTGAAAATGAAAAATTCAGGAATTCCAATTGACTTTCACAACATGTAAGTAGAATGGTACCTGTACTCTCAAATATCCCTCCAGCTAACTTCTAATGCAGGTTGGCAATTATCAATAAATTCAACAAGCTTGTTGAACTATCATATGACTAATCAATTTTATTCTGAACAGACTCCCAAATATCAGGCTAAAATCAAGGCTGCCATTTTTGACTTATTGACAGTTCTCAGCAACCACCCACATTGGATATTAATAGAATGTGATACATGACTGGAATACCTCCAATATAAATAATCATACTCTAATAGCTGACCTTACTCTTCAAATACCTGTCTTCTCTCTCCAAGAAAACTTTAGTCGAAGATTAACAGAATCAAAACAGGCCAGGGTAGATGCCGTTATATGTTGCATAAGTGGGGATTTATAGACTCTCTAAACTGTGAGTGTGTGAGTCCACAAATTATGGTACACATTTACAAGGAGTGTCCAATTTATCAGGACCTTGGTGGCCTCTTTGCTCTACATAGCTTGGAGGAGTCGGTTCTTGATTGGTTAAGAACTGTTGGTGTTGAATTTTAATTTGCTGACACCACGTATTAAATAAATAAATAAAATCAATTGGGAAAAAGGGATGGAAATTCAGAAAAAAGGAATGTTTAATTTAGCTATCAAGATTTCTAGAAATTTTTGATTCGTATAAAGTAGAAGCCATTTTACATCACATCATTTATTTAAATTTTTATTTAGAGAAGTTGCTAGTGATTGATAAATAATTATAAATAGCACTTTAAAACTTTTTTATATCGGGAAAAATACTATTAACGAATGGAAGAAAATTCTGTTATAAAATACAAAAAAAAAATATAATTTGAATGAAAATATAAAAATATCATCTGAAAGTGAAAAAAAAAAACTTGTGGAAAGTATGTTTACCCTTTCTCTCCTAAAAAAATAATTATTAATTAGTTCTTTACTATCATTGTATACATATATAGAACATATATATATAACAGAGTAATTTTGTAGTATGATTGAATAAATATCACATAATAGATCGTGTCGGATATCCATTTGTTTGTCTTATCTCATGTATCGATATAGATGTCGCTGCATGTAGTTAAATCGTAGTATTCTGAAGACATATTGAAAAGGGCAAAAAACATAATTTGCCGATAAAGGCTTTTTTATGATAATTATATAATTTGTATAATCTTTGTTGCTTGTAGATATGTATTTTTTAACATACTATTGACTATTGTATATATAGAAGGTGTATTAAATCATCAATTAAAAAGGTAAGATTGCATTTTAAATAACAAAAACATTTCTTTAATAGATAGGTTTGTAAAACATTTATTTTATTGGTTGCTATTTTTCTAGACTATTAAAATTATTATTATTTACTATTTTTCTGTCTTGTAGATGATTAAAATTATTGTTTTTCTTTTTAAAGTATTTATTATTGAATATATATATTTAATTATTTAGATTATTTAAGAAACGTCTTAGAAGATTTAGGATTGCAAGTTTTGGAAACTCTTCATAACATTGCAACTCTTTTGAAAACTCCTGAAAATCAATATCAAGAGATATCTCAAAGTATGCCCCAGAGAATTGCCAGTATTGTTAGTAGTATGAGATCATTGCATTTGACATAATACTGTCTTTAAAAAAAGTGTAAATAATGGATCCAAAATTGTCCATATCGTATTTGTTAATTGTTATTTCAAACTGAAATAAAATGTAAAGAAAATAAGCAGAAAACCATTTTATATCATATAATGCGTTTATTTTTTTAAAATTAAATAGTTACAACAAAAACTATTTGCAAATTACATTTGAACAATTAATATATACTTGTAACCAAATTGATATAAAAACAAGTCAGATGTCACATGACCTAATTTTAATAAAGCTCCTGTTTACAAATGTTATATATAGAGTTCGCAAAACAAACTCTTAACAAGCTTTGAGAATACCCTCAACCCCAGACCGGTTTCTGCATCTCGCGTCGTCAGTGAGGTGTTAGGATATTCATTAGATTAAAAATACTAGGACTAGCCCAGCACTTTATCTAATGTACTGTATATGTAAAAGATTTTCTTGTCAATAGTTATATATTAGATAAAGTGTTGGGCTAGTCCTAGTATTTTTAATCTAATGAATATCCTAACACCTCGCTGACGACGCTAGATGCAGAAACCGGTCTGGGGTTGAGGGTATTCTCAAAGCTTGTTAAGAGTTTGTTTTGCAAACATTATATATAACATTTGTAACCAAATAAATGATATTATACATTAATATAAATTTAAAATATATTAAATAAATAAAATTCCAAAGATTAAGATTAGAATAGTAAAATTATTTATGTTAAGCAAATATATATATAGCACATTTAAAACAATGCTTACATAAAAACAAATTGGATAATTACCAATGAAGGCAGTATAAAATATTGTCTAAATGAACTTTTACTTATTTTTACATATGTTAATATTTCTCTATCTAGATTCATTCGTTTACATTTCTGCTGGAACAATAATCTCCGAGTAAGATGAATTAGACTTTGTCTAAACATCAGTTGGCTATGTGTTCTATTGGAAAATTTCTATCTATGGGTCAAAATTATTATTTGGATCTCTTTCGTACATCATAGTCATAGAGGACTCTGGCTCTCTTGATATTTAGGCTAATTTAAATCACCATCATGGGACGTAAAGACATGTGCTGACTTGGGTGATTCTCCTAATGAATTTACAATTGTTTCTGGAAATCTATCAAGTATTTTTGACAGTTTACATAGAATATTGATAGTTTTAACAGGATTCTGTTAACACTATAGATGAGTGATACGTGCTGCTAATGTTCTCTAGTACAAGTTTTAAAATTTCTGTTTGCCTATCATATTCAATTCTGACAGTGTGTAATTGTGCCTTAGATGGGCCTCTTTCAAATTGCTTAGTGTACTCGGTACTTGGCAAAATCAAAGTGTATTATTTTCCAAAAGCTTCCAAACCTTCTTAATGATTTTCATATAACCATGATCATTTTTAATTTTACTTAATTAAATAAAAAAAAATCCAAAGTTTATTACTTGGAAGCTGATGGCAGTTCAGGTACTGAAAATGAGAAGCTGCCATTTTACTATTGTACTAAATCCCAATCTGTGACTTCTTTCTGATCCAGTCAGATGCCTTATCTATTACGCTAAACACTAATCAAATTTTAATTCATTTATTTTTTTTTATAAAGATTTAATATAAGTTTATACAAATTAATTTTTTTAATTTGCTACACCAAATTGATAAATTTAAAAAGTTTTAAATTGACAAGTAAAAAAAAACAACCTAATTTTTTTAAATAGAATATATAATATTTTCATTATAATTAGTTTTGGGGTTTAAAATAGGTTAAAATAATAATTGTGCAAACACTATCACTATTTAAACTCACGGTGAAAGCTCCAACAGATACATTATCACTGAGGAAAATGAATGAGACTTAATTGGGTAACCGTTTTTCTGTGAAGAATTATCTGTCTATAGATTTTTTTAAAAAAAGAATTGAAACAACCATCTACTTTCTTTATGTAATAAGAAATTTTCATTGTTGATGATGGAGCACATAAAATTTGTTTTTATTTAATTTTTAATTCTGAAAACCGTACATATACATATTCATTGAATTTATTGAATGCTGGACTCAAGCGAGAAAGGTTCACAGTTATCAAATAATGGAAAAATCTTTAGATATAAGGATTAATTGAAAATATCAATTAGCAGTTCCTGTATGTAACTCCTGCTCATTAATAAAATATGATGTTAGCTCATGAAAGGTTAGATACTATTTCCAATTTTTTTCTTCTTTGATTCTTATTCCTAAATAGAACCCAACTTTTCATGCCAGAAGTCTCTACACTAATTATCTATTAAATTACATGAATAATAATTCAAATTTCAATTTTTTCTTTTTCTAATGCTGAGAAAAAAATGACATAGAAACATTTAAAAGACTCCGAATTCTCTATTGTAATCTTGAAACAGGGTAATTATTTTGAATCTTGATTTGGGACTATAGTGCTAATTGAGCAAATGATTATATATTTCAACAAACTTTATTTTAATGCTACCTTGCTTACTATGAAAATGGTGATCTAAAGATGGTCTGCCTCGCATTTATAACTTGGTTAGGTCATCAATTTCATTTCTCGTCAATTATTTCTAAAATAATTGGGAAATCTGTGATAATAATGACAGCAAGGGAGAAGTTAGTAGAAGTAATAAAGGTACAAGGGATGTGTGAACTTTTATATCAACTCTTAAGATATCTGAATGGAGGACAGCTCTTGCAGCTAAGGAGCTGTCACAATTTAAAAGGGATATAGTTACAAGTTTTTTTGGAAGAAGGGATCATCTAATGAAAGGAGATTGTATGATATTGGATTTCTTGTGAGGTTCATTGTGGTATTTTCATGGAATTCCTAGATGTATCAATAAAGAACTAATGTTATTAAAAAAATATTTACACAGTAGAACCTTTGGCCATTTTATCAGTACTAATGCTCCAATATCATATTTAGAAAGTTCAGAAAAAGCTTTTATTTTTTATTGAATAATGTTATTACATAAATACCATTAAAAGACAAACTTTTTTTGGAAACTTTAATACACAGTTTGATAGGATCTTAGAACCAAAAAAAATGTTACTGAATTTTACACATATAAGTTTTTCAATAGGAGGGTGAGCTTTTTAATATACTAAGATTAACCTGTCAACTGAATAATATTTATTATTATCAATGAAATAATTGTTAATATAATTTATCAACAGATTGTTTAAAAGATTTAGTTGGGTTTGCTTGTAACTGGTTCTTGTAATTTTATGTTCCATGAAAAAATGTGAGATACTAAACTGACAAAGTTTTATAGTTTTAGAAACTGCGGGAAAAAAAAAAAACAATACAAAATATATTTATTGTAAAATAATTTTTAAATTATTTAAGTAATAGCTGTTGGAGTAGATCATTATGGACTTGTTATAATATAAAAATATTGTACTAATGACTGAATAACAGCTTTCTATATAATGAGATAGTACAGAAAAACCATTGCAAAATATGTGCAATCACATAGATTTTAATATTCTCTAATAATTTTATTTTGTATAATGGATTTGTAATCAAGATCAGATATAAACTAATTGTTTTATTAGTTAATTAATCTTATAAATTGTTTTTCTCTTCACTACAGGCCATGTATTCAAACCCAATTTTTCCCAAATAATTTGTACAGAGAAGAGTGATGCCAAAAGAAAAGTTAGAAAGAAGCTTTTTACATAGCAAATGATCTCAGTGCTATTAATAGAAGAGAGGCATGCTTTGCTCTCTCCAAACAATGGACTAACTAATTAAAAATTCAAACTCATTTGCATATGTGAACAATAAATCACAACAGTCTTCATTACAAAGCTATGAGTATGAGATTCGAACATTAAATCTCGAAAGCGCTAAGTAGACCTATTACACATTATAATATAATTATAGCTTCACTAATGCATGCGAAAAAAGTCGTACATTTACATGGCTAGTCTAAGGATTAATTTTATTTACCAACAATAATGAAAATTAAATATGAACAAATATTGAGTCTAAGTAAATAAATAAATATTATTAAAAGTTGGCATTGATTATCGGATCATAAGGAATAACATTTTTTCAGAATAATGATTACCTGTTTCATTTTTCAGATTATTTAAAGGTCCATTTATTTTTGTGATGAAACTTTCACACCTCATTGCTGGTCATATCTTTTTCTTTCATCAGAAACTTTTCCAGCATTATACCTTTACTTAGATTTGTCCAAAAGTAAGATAATTTCAATCTGATAATTTGTATTCTAAGTGAGAGTTCAGTTTAAATTGATCTAAAAATCTTATTCCTTTTCTTTCTAATGAAATTCTCAGTCTTCACCAGTGCCACAATGCAAAAGCATCAATAGTTTATCTTTTTTCAGATTCAAGTTTTTACTCTCATAAAGTCATAGGAAATGCTAGAGTTGGAATAATTCTGATTTTCAATTTTAAAAGATATGGCATTTAATCTTGTTTTGGCTGATTTGATTAACATTATTTATAGGTAATTATAGATCTTGAGTAAACAATTATGCTGGTGATAAATTCCTGAAGTTGTTTTGATTAGGTGGAATATGATAATACAAGATGCTACAATTAAAGAAATGATAAGAAATCTCTGAACTAATCATTATTCTGTTATTGATTAGTCTATATTATAGATATTATCATAGTTACTGCTAATCTGAATTTGCTTTCTTAATTATTTCAGTTTAATAAATACAAATGTCATAAATTGTTTTATCATACATATACTGCTCGAAACATAAATACTTCTAAATAGTCAAAAAAGAGTCATAGATCACATGACCCTATCTCTTAAGCTTGTAAGTTATAAACAGTGAGGATTGCCAATTCCTCAACAAGCTTTGTGATAAATGCTTAGCCAGAGCCAGCACTTAAAATATCTCTGTCAGGAAACCCCCCACCCGACTATCGTTTCATGCTTTGGCACTCCTCAGAGAGGTGCCAGTGTAGATTCTAGTGTCTGAACTTACACTGGTACCTCTCTGAGGAGTGCCAAAGCATGAAACCATGGTCAGGGGTTGGGGGTTCCTGACAGATATTTTAAGTGCTGGCTCTGGCTAAGCATTTATCACAAAGCTTGTTGAGGAATTGGCAATCCTCATTGTTTATAAATACTATTAATTCTACTCCTCTTCTATCTCAAACTATTCGCATACAGTATAGAATTTTCATTATATATTTTTTCTTTCATGTTCTTTTTTCAAAAATTGTGTTTACAGATCTTTTAGTCAATCAAATTGTATTACATATCAATCACAATTAAACCACTAAACATCACATGATCATCATTTCCTATGCTTTACAGAAGCTTAAAACAGAGACAAACTTTCTATACAATAATGCTACCCAGCGCAAGCTATAGTAATCAATGGATGCAAGATTTGTGCATAAAGTCCTCATCCAGTATCCCTAGATTAGGGATTTTATGTACAAACCTTGCATCGATTATTATGGCATACACTGAGTGGCACTACTATATGGAGAGTTTACCAGTTTTAATTATAATTAGTACCAATTTAAACAGAGCAAAACTCTCCATACAGTATTGCCACCTGTGCTAAACAGAGTAATCAATGGATGCCAGAAGGCTTGTGCATAAAATCCCTATCTAATGCCTACTCATCCAATATCCCCATAGTAGTTTCTCTGTTTAGCACAGGTGGCAATACTGTATGGAGAGTTTTGCTCTGTTTATCAACAATTAATGTGCTAATATAGGAAATGTGATCATGTGATGCTTAATGGTTTAGTACCAATTTACAATTTCATTTCAATATTAGTGGCCTAATTAGTATACGCTATTGCTATGATTAATAAACTTGTTTGGGTATGACAATATATATATCGTATTAGTTCATAATACCATGTTTCCCCGAAAATAAGAGATAAATTTTTGTTCCAAAAGATACCATAGGCTTATTTTCAGCTGTCTTATTTTTTATGTACAAAAATCTACATTTATTCAAGTACAAAAATATATATTTATTTAAATACTTCTTCTCTTTACGGAAAGCTGTCAAGATTCTTATGCCGGAAACTCCCTACAATTCTCTTATATTCACTGGAAGTTTTTCTTTTTGCATCCATTTTATCTGAGGATCAAAATATTATTCCATTTAAATTTATCATTACATCAATTATGCTAGTGCATAACTATTGAACAGGAAAAATTCTCCATACATTAGTGCCACCCAGTGCCCACCAGAGTAATCAATGGATGCCAGAAGGCTTGTGCATAAAATCCCCATCTAGTGCCTACTCATTCAATATCCTAGGATCTAATGAAACTCTCCAGCAACTAGTCTGGGGATATTGGATGAGTAGGCATTAGATGGGGATTTTATGCACAAGCCTTCTGGCATCCATTGATTATTCTGGTTGGTACAGGGTGGCCCTACTGTATGGAAAGTTTTGCTTGTTTAATACATCAAATGTTAATTGAAGACTTGTGAGACAGGAGCACTAACAAAAATGATTACATTTAAGAATAGTTTATCCACATAAAAGCAACAAAAATGCAGGCACAAAAATTTAGAAAATGTTTCTGTATTTCACATGTGCACATTAGAAAGTCCATTACAACATGGCATATTGAATTACGATTCATATGACATAATTACGTCCATCCATTGTTAAGTGCACACATTATAAACCCTTTCCAAATTATTCGTAATAGCCCTACTTGAGTATTCTTTTAAAAAATTTTCTTTAGAAGATTGATAATTTAATTTAAGCTAAACTTTGATTATTAAAATCACTTTCATTATTTTAATTAAATCTTTTAGGAGGAAAAAAAATGTTTAAGAAAACAAACTAATTTTTCTTTTATCTTTGAATATTTACCATGATGAAACTCTAAAACTAAATCAAGCATTCTAAATCTAAGTATCAAATATAAATAAAATAAGTACCTCAAAATACATAAACGAAATTATAAATTGTCCGATATACTGGTTTGTGGTAGATAAATTGATTATACAAATAAAATTACGTTTGTTGAAAATGGTTGATGAGAAAATGTAAAAGAATTGTGTAATTTATATTAGCATTTATTTAAAGCATTAATGTCAATAATACCATTTATTTATATATTCATTACTTTATAATTCAATATGTTCGTGTGTTTCAATAGGTACATAAAAGCCACCTATCTGGCCGACAATCTTAACTAGGGCTTTTTATTTGGGATAAGACATTGTAAACATCCTGAAAAAATTATGCTAGTACTTACTTTTGGGAAAACATGATAGTAAGCATGTGTATATACAAGTGTTCATGAGTTGTAGTTTATCCTTGATGTGTAGAGACATAAAGTTTGTTACCACTTACCTTGCTTTATTTTGAATTTAATTGATATGATGGAGTTTATTCAGATCTGGATCTTTTGATTTTTTAAATAAAGGCAAAATCATTATCATAATGGATTGCTACCAAGCTTAATTCAGTTTTCCCTTTTACACTCGGATACATATTATTCGTCAGAAAACAATTTTAATGGTAAAATATTTGATTTCATAACAAACATTATTTTTCCTTTGACATGTGAGTTATCATAATGTTTACATAAATTGTTCCGGTAGTTGGGGAGGGAGTGTACTGCCACCACTAGATGGCGCTGCGACATCATAACAATCATTGTTCCAATTCTGGACTGACTGATTCAATATAAGTGACACTGCCAGATCAGTAGATCTCGTGCACTCTGTTTAGTTAATAATTAACTGACACCGTAAATTTAAAGTGGATTTAAATATTAAAATAAAATATCTGCTTTTCTAAAACAAATTTATTTATAGATACAAAATTATCTGATAGATTTTCAATGCCAACATTCAAGATGCAGAAAACACTTCATCATATATGTATGGTTGTAATTTTTTATTAAGCGCACAGGAAGTATATGTAAATACTTTTAAGACAGGCTATAACCTGTATCAAATGTGCCTTGAAATTTTTATAATAGTCAAGCAATATCTTTATAGGTTATCTTAAAAGAATTTACATATATGTATGAGAAATATGGGTGTGCAAATTGCTTTAAGTTTAATTATAATCTATACAATATATAAATTATGTTTCCTAGTTATACTTTCATGAAAGATATTAATGAATCTAATATATTAATACAACACAGCTGGAATATTTATAATAATAATATTTGTTTATAATTGTGTACTATTGAAATATCTAACTGTTCAAAATATCACTGAACTAATGAAAATTTAGTTGATTTAACTGTTTCAAAGTATGTATTCCATTGCAAATTTTTGAATATGTATGAATGTTTTATATATACATGAGCAAGTTAAACTTCATATAATAAATATTGTAAATGAGTAGATGTATTCATTCACATGCTTAATTCATAGTTAAACATATTCAATAAAATTGAATCATTTACAGGCAAACTGAAAACAATAGAAATGCATTAAAAATTATTTAATAATCATTCATATTTTTTATCAATAACAAATCAGATTTTATCAAAGATGTAACTGAATGTGTGCGTGATTTATGCATGAATGTTTTTAATGTGTTCTTATTTGTGAACAAACACAAAAAATGAAATTTTTGTTTTAAATCAGTTCAAATTAAAAATTCTATCATTAAATTTTATATCATGTCTTTATTTCTGCTTCATGCAAAACCCTAAATACACCATAAACATGAGTTGGTATATAACCTTATTTAAAATCAGTTTTTATATCAAATACCTCAGATTTTCCACAGTGGCATTACTTTCTTTTACCCATTATGTAGAAGCTGTACACTATGAGTAAACTTCAGTGAACAATATGACTAATTTACAACAATATACCAAAAAACTTTTTAATTAAATCAAATGGCTTGAGAAAATTAATAAAAAAAATATAAAAAATGCATCTTTGCTTCAACATTTTTTTTTTGCATTTGTGTGTAACAAATTTCACTTCATTAAAGTCACCCTAAAATCTCGTAACTATTTATCTATGATTTGGAAGTAATTATTCGGTTTAGAATCTATTTAACCTAAAATTATTTTGTTGCAATGAATAATAATATATTCATGATAATTACTGCAATATTATTTTTTGTCACCGGTATAAATTGGAACAATAGCGACTAAACGTCAAGAATCATATAATGCTAAAAAATTCCGTTGATAACACATCTGATGTAAAGAAGAGATATATTTGAATATGTAGAAGAAAAGTGTAAATCGGAAAAACTGGATTAAATTTGGAATGACCATCATGCAATGAATTGATAAGGTTTGAAAATAATATAATATTTATATATAATTTATTTTGAAAAATATAATTCTAGAATTTTAACAAAGTTTAAGATAATAAAACAAATTATATTAATTGTTTATGTATTAAAGCCGTTAAGCATTTTTTAGTAATATTTAATAATTATTTTTCTCAGACAGTTTTTTTTCACCATTAATGATTTTGTGACCCTACTAGTGTGATTTTAAAAAAAAACAAAACATGTAACATCACACGCATTTTTGAACATGATCGTGGGTTATTTCTTAATTAAAATATATAATCATCTTATATGCAAAAAAATTAAAATAAAATTATCTGAGCAATTTAAAATAATGTCGGTTCATCAGCTGTGGTAATTTGTGAACATTGGAAATTATTCTTCTTAGAAATTTATTTTTGCTGTTAAATTTTTAGAATTCATGGAGAATTTATATTATTTTTTTTCATTCATCCTTAAGCAAGACATTTTTGTTATTAAAGATAAAATTATCCAAACAGCAAATATATTCTTCCATGTGAGAATTAAGATTATAACATTATATAAATTAATTTTTTTTTACTGCTTTAATAAGATAATTTAATTTCAGATTTATCCAAAATATAAAGTTTTAGCTAATTAATTACATTTTACAGAGCAGAGATTTAGATTATCATTTTCATATCACAAATCTGGCAAATTGCCATCAAAGCTAAATATAAAATGAGTCATTAAGAACTCTCAGTAGATGGCGCAAATTGAAGAAGTAATTTGGGAAAAGTTTGATCCACGATTAGATTTTTTTATAAAGAAAATGACATGCGAACTTAATTTTAGATTTCTAAAAAAAGTATTTATGCATTAAAATAAATCATTAAAAAAATAATTAGTTACAGTACCAAAGTTGATCTTGTGACAGAGGTAGAGATTATAGGTCAGTTATTCAAAATGGCAATGAATAGTAAAAACTTGAGGCAAACTGGATCTAGTCTCTGATAATTAGCCAGTAGACATGAAGTAATGGTCCTATATACAATCTTTCAATATATGAAAATAAATATATATAACCAAGATTAATAAAAGTTAACAGCTCACGAGGTCATTCATTTCATGGTACTGGCACATTGAGATAATTGTTTATTTCTAGTCAAGCAACTTAGCTATCACTATCTTGAATATATTAAGCAATAATATACAATCATTTCTCACTACAAGTTGTTGAATTTTGCTAACTGAATAACTTATATGTTTATAACAATACATACACTACTAATAGCTCTGAAGATAGAACTAAATGCAAAAAAAAAACATTACAAAGTAACTTTTAAATGAGAAAGATAAAGACTACAAAGGCTGCTTCTAAAGATATACTTCGAGAAGAGACGCAGGTTGTAAACTCCATAAGATGCCCAATAAGGCAATAAAAGTAAATGATACTTGAATATAGTTTTTAAAAACTTTCTATTTGCAAGAAAGTTTCTTACTATCACCAAGTAGATGTTGAGAATAAGTAGTCCCAATTAACTTTGGCAAGAGTAGATTGAAAGTGTAACTATAATGTAGTAGCGAGTTTCGATGGTGTAGCATAAATAATGTCTTTACTTGGATAGCATGCGTGACTTTTTATCCTGTTATCTCATGTAATACTGAAGAAAATTTTGGTAATATTTCATTATCCTATTCGTATTACTCTGATGAAGATTGTGGCCTAACTTCCACTACAATAGACTTTAATTAATTAACTACTGCTTTAAAAGTTTCTGTTTTTGTTCCGAGACAGAATATTATATTAGTACTCAGTAAGATCATTAATTTATACCTACAATTTATCATATCTATAAGGAATGAGTACAGTTATATAGCTTACCATTTTATGTAGATATGTGGATATTGATTCTGATCCTAGATTAAATTTATAGCTTTTTAATTTCTGGTATTATATCTTTTCAATGTGAATTGGTAAAAAAAAAAACAAATATATTGAAAACAAGAATATAGAACAAACCTTATATCAATTTGTGGGAGGGTGATTAGATGATGATAGATTGTGCAATAATGAATAAGCCCTAGACATTATTTAAAGACTATGAGAGAAACAGAGTGGTCAAATTTCCTTTCAATAATTATGATTTTCTACAGAGAATAAAAAATATGACTGTAAAACACCTCAATCTCAAATACAGTTAAGGTATTATTGAAGATCTTGAATAACAGTCCTAATAGATTAGACATTTCTTTCTAAGAACTCGATAGAATGATTTTATTTTTAATTTATTATTTTATTTGAATTGTAACGGGTTTTCAAAATAAACAAAATTAGCCGTGGTAAAAAATAAAAATAAACATAAAGGTTTGAAATTCCAAGGCTACATCCTAGCCAGCATAAAATGAATCTGGCTCTTAATATGGTGTTAGTCTAAGAATAATAATGCTGAAATACATGCAAATATTTCATTTATTAATTGATTTTGCATTACTGTAACAACATATATTAAAAGGATGAATCAGCAATTCATTCATTGCCAATAGTTTACTCAATATTCAAAAAATCTTTGGGTACATTTTACTATTTTGCTTTTATGAAATCATGACAAAAAAAAAAGCTTGTTTAAGCCAACTAATCACCAATTGACTGTGCCAGCTGATTTGTGTATTGGTGCAAACATCTGCAATGTACAAGATAACAGAGTGAATCAGTGTAATGTCTTTGTCTCTAACATCTGCAATAAATCCGTTATGTAACCTCCAAACATGAAAAAACTTTATATATATGAGACTTGGATAAAAGGCCAACAACAAATTATTCAACGGTTGTGACAAAACAATTCTAATTATTTGATTCACTTGTATAATGGTCAACGACAAAATATTAAAACAGTTGTGACGAAAACAGTTCTAAATGCTTGATTCATGTATCCAACACTGCTAGTGCACGGAAAAAACACAAGTGCGCAGTATTTTCCACTCGCAGTTTATATAGTCCCCCTGTATCTTTTTCCTTATCAGCTACATATCTCCAAATCTTTATCACATTTTTCAAACCCGTTTTCATTGTTCTTAAAATTTAATCTCTGCAGTTTTTGATTTTAATTATAATTATTTCCATTATAATTATTTAACTTAAAATATTTCCTTTCTCTCATTCTTATTTTTAAAAAAAACTTCCTGGAATAATTTTGTCTCTTGACTTCGATATTTATTTTTACACAAATACAATTAGTAGCAAGGAAGCAAAAAAAAAAAAGAACTATATGGAATTGTTAGTTGAGTATCCTTAAAAATTTTTGAAGGAAAGTGATACAACTATATACAGAGAACATTTACGTTATAAACAGCATAGGTATAGTAAACAATCCAATTAATATTCATAGACAAAAAAGCAAGTTATTTTAATTGGCATTAGAATGATACATAATACTAAAAATAGAAAAAATTAACACAAGAATAAAATAAACAATCAAAATTTGAAAGGAAGAATTAAAAAAAACAATTTGGGCTGCATAAAGTAATTTGTCATTAACTGAAAGAAGAAGAGTCGAGGTCTTACAAAGCAAATTCCTAATATGTACATTCTTGTCTTTATAATGTAATTATTTATAAGATAAAATCACACAAGTACTGTTCACACTTACGCATTAATCAGCATTATAATTTTATTGGTTTTTATACGAGTTTAAAACTAAGATATACTTTGATCTTTTTTCTCTTATTAAGTTTTTTTCAAGGAAATATAAATAATTGAATGTGTATGAATGAGAAGTATTTTTATATGTAAAATTATGCTAGATAAAGAGGTTCAAAATCAATACCTTAGCATCACAGTGCTAAGTCCGATTGCAGATCCAGGCAGCCATTCAGTGACAATCTTTTATTAGCTATCTACAATTGTAGATCAATTTCGGGTGAATGAAAATCACATGAATTAGAAGACTATAAAGATACAAGGATTGGAAGTACAAGTGTGAATCATAGTTACCAATAAAAAAATGAAAAACAAAATTTCGGAATCTGATGATATATCACATAAAATGCAAGATGAGTTACTTAAATTAAGGGAAGATACCAAATGTAGATAATTCAGATTTATGCCCCAACAAATTCTCATTGTGATGAAAAAAATTTAATAGCATTAATTTTACTTTATTAAAAAGACTATAGAATGAATAAAGAAGAATTGAGGAGCAAATGTAGCACTTTTAAAGTCCATTCACTTTATTTTGTTTTTAATAGAAATTAGGTTTATAGTTGGTCAGTACACTAATAGTACTATATGGTTAGAGCATTGATGACATTCACCACATTTAGTATCTCAGCAATATTTTTTATTACGAGTGATGGATTAGCACTTAAGTGTGTGCATCCGAATAATTTTGTTATATTCTACCCCGAGTTTGGCAGTGGCTAGATAAATAGCCTGTTTATAATGTACTTATTGTAAATCCACTCACAAGGTGAACTGATGACGAGTGTTTGACTGTTGATTATTCAATTAACTGTTTATGGGTAATTTGTAGTATTATAGGTATTATTATTAGTATACCTATTTTATTCTTTGCTGATCACATGATCTCATGTTCATTATTATTTATAATTATATTACTGATTTATGGCAATTATAATGTTCCTATCTCCCCATATTTACCCCTTCTTTCTATACCACTGCAATTTATTATTCAGAGTGACTAAGCTCATTTTATTAAAACTTGTGTGTATGTGTTAATGAAAGTTATATTATAAATTATGCAGCTGCTGAATTATATTTAGCCCCATATATTATTAAGAGAGTGGCAATTTTCAACCTGTCAGTAATTCTATTTATCAACATGTATTTCTGTACATGGTTTACAGAAAACCACCATTGTCCAAGATTATTCACATCAAATGATGCTATAAAGCTATTCTGCATCTCTCTTTGTATATCCTAATCACCTGATATGTTTGGACAAACCTTTTCATACGTTCTAATAACTGCACTAACACATACATACAAGTTTAAATAAAATAATGAGTTTATTAACTTTGAATAATATATATTAGTAATTAGGATTAATTGTTCAACTGGCAACTGGATAGTTGAAAGCAATAAATAATATTAATCATGGAATAGTTCATACATCTGTAGACAGATAAATAAATAAATATCTTTAATTAGAGCTCATCTCTAACTGCATGAATTACTAGTTTTTATTTCCATGATTATATGTTTTCTTCACCTCCCATAATTTCAGATGGTCGTTCACTAGAAATTTCTAATAAGTACTTTATTGCTCACACACATCTCTGAATCAGTTAATTAGGATTGACTGAAGCTCTTTCTACTGCTAATACAGGTTTGCAACTGGACTATCAGCTTTTCATTCTGCACTTTTGAGTTTTACTAGTCTTCTTTTCACTTTAGTTTTTTTTCTTTCACCATTCTACCCCATTTTATATTTTCTCTGATTAGAAGTTCTACAGGCATTTAATTAACTTTACTAATTTGCATATTATTATAATGCAAATTAAAATATTGTTACTAGTGACTCAACATTGCCTGTATTGATCAGCATGTACACCCAAACATATATGTATAATTTTGTCAATAAAATACATAAGTAATCAGTACACAGTAAATTCAAAACAAAACAACTCTCCATATAGTAGTGCCATCTTGTGCTAACAAGAGCAATCAATGGATGCCAGAAGGCTTGTGCATAAAATCCCTATCTAGTGATCATGTGATGTTTAGTGGTTTTACACAGTAAATTGTCATATCTCCAGATTTGTTTACATCAGTGTACAAGTTGTGGTCATATGATAGTCATGTGATATATATAACTTGATTTAGTTTTGCCAACTATTTCATTTATATTTATTTATTAAAAATTTGGTAACATACATATAAATTACAATTACAGGAAAAGTATATTTTAATTATTTTATGTGAAACCTGACACTGCATATCGTTTGTATTGTAAAAATGTTTATTTTTTAGTGTGTGCATGTGGCGTCAAGGAACATAAAATATTTTATCAATTTTTCTTGAAGAGTGCAATGCGAGCCACATTAAACGGTTGCTCGACCACAAGTGACTCGCGAGCTACGGGTTGGGCATCCCTGCCTTATACAATATCCCCAGATTAGTTTCTAACTTATGGCTTCCATGGGTGAGGATCTGTTCCAATAAGCAACGCCCTTCATTGATGAAAGCCATAAGCTAGAAACTAATCAGGGGATATTAAATAAGGCAGCACTGCATAGGGATTTATTAAGCACTACTATCTGGCATCTATTAGTTAGTAAAGCTTACATACTGTGGATTAGCTATGATGAAAGAACAACAACCTGTCAAGATATACCAGGTGTTTGGAAGTGCAGTAGTGATACTGATGTTTTAAGAAAAGTGAAAAAGAAATGTATAAGATCATTACAAATTGTCTACAACGAACTTTAGACTCACCACCCCCAAAAAAAGCTGGTTTTAACAAAACGATTCATTAATGTTTAGTGATAAAACGATTCATATTCAAATACTAAGAAAAATTATATAGAAATAACGCACGAATATGTTGACATTACGCTTCGGATTTGTAGATTGTGAAAAAAACATTTGGCCTTATCGGTATTGACATTGTGATTATCATGAATAAGAATTTATGGATTAGTTGATACTGTATCTTCAAAAAATTTTTGCAGTCATTTTATAAGAAATATTTTGTAGATTGAAATCAACATATATGTAGTATATAACACATACGTACCTACATATATTTGGCCTATACGTAAAAGGAAAAGCAAAATGTTTTGTACATCTTTTAAAAAAATCTTTAAAGAAATTGTAAGTTTCCTTTACACTTAGCGCATAAACGGAATTTTATTAATATGATATTAACATTCCTCTTCCGGTTACGGAAACGAATTAATCATAAAAAGAGTGCTCGTTTCGAAAGGAAAAATCCAGAATAAAAAAAAAACCCACATCACAAATCTCGTGATGATGCGACAATCCTTAAAAACTATTTCAATCAGCTGGAATTCATTTAGTTTGAGAGTACAATCAGAACTGCATTAGCATGGCTTTCGTTAACGCTGTAACTACTAAAGAACGGTACAATATATAAAAATACTAATTTAATTTAAATATCTATCAATGTTTCTAAACATTTATTACGTTTTATGTATAACTATATTTGACTCGAGGCTTTTTTAAAAACTAAAGAATATTATTTGTACAATTGGTATTGACGTTTCTTGGTTTTTTGTCGATATCCTAAAATCTTATTATTAACGTTTGTTATTTATTAAGGCGTTAAGATTTAGTAGGCTTAAAGAATATTACGCTACATTTATTGTGTATAATAAAATATGAATGAAAAATATATCTGGGTAGTTGAAAACGCTATAAATAAATGTGCACCTCAAAAACAAATTGCAAAGGGTAACTGCTCGCAGAAAAAAATCGCTGATATTTTATTTGATTTAAATTAATTAGTAATTTTAAGACTCGTATGATTTTAATTTATAGGATTACCGAAAAGTATTTATAATATATCCCTAAATGTATATTTGTCGTGCAAATCAATGTACTTCCCAATATTTATATAATATCATGTACACTTTCATTGAACACTTGACAATGCAATTTATAAAATAAAATTTACTCCTTTTTGCTTACAGTTTCAATTGCCCAGCAGTCATCATCAGAGCTACAATATTTAAATATATATAACCATATAATTAATGCTTATCTATACATATATATTTATAATTATAAAAGACATACAATATCCTATTTTAAAAAATACACATTTTTCAATAAACCCATTAACTATATATTCTTTATATTGTAGCTCTGATAATGACTACTGCTGGGAGATTGAAATTTGTAAGCAAGAAGGAATAACTTTTATTTTATAGATTGCATATAAAAACATTAATATATATCAACCAATAAAGCAATTCATATATAGTGTGACATTGCTTTTATGAGCTTGTATTTACAAATATGTAATATCTCAAGCAAGCTCTTAATTGATAAGTGCGGTAAGAGAAAATATTTAAAATCTGTATCCGGAAGATTGAGGAGCTAGAATATTCAGACACTAAATCTAAAATATCAACTTAAAACCCAGCACTTGTTTAATACGTAATATTTAAGTAGAAACTGAAATTTTTGGACATGAAAATATCTTTAATTCCAACTATTAATATATGGTAGATCTGAATTTGGTTCAGTCTCATATAGCTATTTAAGTAGATAGCTGGAGTTAAAGACATTTTCATGTCTGAAAATTTCAGAGTTTCTGCTTAAATATTACATATTAAATAAGTGTTGGGTTTTGAGTTGATATTTTAGATATAGTGTCTGAATATTCTAGCTCCTCACTGAGGTGAGTCAAAAACTTGAAACCCAATTGGTCTGGGGGATAGAAATGTTCTGGATAGAGATTTTAAATATTTTCTCTTACCACACTTATCAGTTAAGAGCTTGCTTGACCTATTGATACACTCTCTATATTAATATATATGGATATTCATGTAAAGTATGGGGAAAGATGTTTGGATCTATGCATTGAATGATTTTCTAAAAAGATTTTAAAAAACCAGTAATTCCTGATAAACTATTTATTAAGTAAATATTTTATTTGAAAGAAGAAAAATGTAACTTTATTGATATGCTTAGTTTTTCTTTCCCTAATAACCTTTCTAAGGAGAGTGAATATTTTTTTTTATATATCTTTATTGCCTTCTATTTCTTGGTTATTGTTTTTTTATTTTGATTATTTATTTATTTTTTATGTCTTATTACTAACGATTTATATTTGGCAGCAGTGATGTAAGATATTATTAATACGTGATTACAATTATATTAAATCACAATATTTTGAATTACTGCAATCATTAAATAACTATCTCAGATGTAACTACCTCAAATAATCATTGATGATGACTAAAGTTTGTGATGATGGTGTTTTAGAAATAATTATACAGTGGACTGTCTATATCATCTAATATTTGTGAAATGTCTTTAAAAAAATTCAAACTACTTAAACTTTTCAAATATATTGAGTAATAGTATGCTAGTTAGTATATATTACAATGAAAGGCAAAATAACCTAGTTGATTATAATGTCACCTTAAATTTACTATGAAAAGGACCAGGCTTAATTTCCATGGTGGTACTATCACTGGTTAGGTTAGGAACATTTGAAGAAGGGAAGAGAATAATCACTCAAAACATTGTGTTATATACTAACCTGTGTGTAAGAATGTATTTGAAAAGTTTAAATAAACATTGAATTTTTTTTGAAGATATTTAACAGTAAATGATAATAATATTCTAACATATAATTACTATCAATAGGATAGTGTAAAGAGAACAGTTTAAATTTAGCTTGCAGAATTGATTTTCTCTTTTTTGCTGGCTCAGATATTTTAGCTCTATAAATACAATTTATCCAAACCACTTCGAGCACTTTTTAGCAAAACTCTTTATTTTTGTACATATATACATACACCTATGTTTCGGCTGTCCTGCAGTTTTCTTCAGAGCTAGTTCATTTTAATCTCACTCTGAAGAAAACTGCAGGACAGTCGAAATGTAGGTATATGTATATATGTACAAATAAAGAGTTTTGCTAAAAAATGTTCGAAGTAGTTTGGATAGCTTGTATTTATAGGATATTACAGCAAAATAAAGAAGTGTGATTTTGGTAATATTTTAGCTTTCTGAATTGAAGCATTTTTTTTTTATGTATAGCATACTGAAAATAATCAGAATAAGTAATGCTGATGCATATTAAATTGTTATTACAATGAAAATTGTAATGTGTGATGATTTTTCTGGCTTACAATAGAAATCTAGTGTGTAGAATCCTGTCTTAATATTAACAAAGTTGCAGGGTAATTGCTATTATTGAGAAAGCAAATGAAGTAGAAACTTGATTGAATTATATATTTAATTTGATAGAGAAATTAACTGCAGTAAGATATATTCGGTTTGTAATAGTTCAAATAAGATGAATATATCAATCAAATTCCATATGTTACAAATGATTATCATAAGTAATGAATATCAGTAGCCTGGAAGCTTACAAATAGAATAATAAAAGTGTGTGAGATCTGTGACATTCTCTAAATTGTTTTTTTAACATGAGAATCTTCAAAGAAACAGTTGCTTTTATCTTGGGCCTTACTATGCTAGCATAAGTAATAGGGTCCATATTGAATATTTTCTATACAAATATGTGCTTTAATTATATACTAATTAGAGCAAATATTATTTTAATATTTTATTTATATTCACTGGCAAATACTAGTAAATGATTTGATAAGACTGATATTGGCATCTGCTATATATTGAGAAATTAAATATAATACAGAATTTGTTGAATTAAATATACTGTGTTCAATAAAATAAAAATTTATATAATATTACAATACTAGCCAAAAAAAAAAAACTTTACTAAAATTCTTCCACAACCATGGTTTGATCTATTAGCAAATAGACCCTTTCAAGTGAAATTCAACTAAACATATCACCTATATATACCAAACAAAATAGCCTTCTCATTATTCACTTCAAAACCCAACTTCCTTTAACATCAAAATATGTCTTTATGAGAATGATAGCATCAAAATTGAAAATATTTTATCATCAAAGTTTCTTTTACTCTTCTTTTCATAAAAGATAACCTGCATTGTCAAATAATACAGGGATATTTTTTAGCTTAAATAATGGCAAATGATTTATTTCGTATACTTCCTATCCATGAAATTTCTGTTTAGTGGAGAGATTTTTTGTTATACTATGATTGACCAATTATGATCATACAAAATTGTGCACAAGGTAGGTTTGAAGATTGGGAAATCCTTTATTAAATAAATCAAGAGATAGACAATACCTCTTCATTTATTGTTTATATATACTTTGTTCAAAAGTAAGTTCAGATTTCTAAGGTAGTTTTCTAAATAATGATGCTTAATTGTTGATGGAGTTTTTTATTTTTTACATGCTTCTACTATTCAAAGTTATAAATATAATTAATTTTAAGAGCCTCACTATAAAATAATATATATATATATTAAATTTTCTGATTGAACGTTAGACAAGTAGGCAATTAATTATTAGGATTAAGAGATAACAATTGATCTTTAGTGGTAGTTTGCTATTGCATGCCATCCTTTAATATATTTATTACAGCATCTCAATTTTAGAACTACATCATAAATTTTAATGAGCCTTAGTGTAATTAAGATAAAGTCTCTTATATTAATTGATAATACTAATCATTACTGATGTCTTTACGTATTAATTATTTTACTTTTATAATCAAAATTGATGTTGACTATTTAAATAATGTAATAATCTAAGAAGTATTTGTAAATACAAGCTTATTAAATTAGGTCATGTGACATCTGACTTGATTTTTTTTTTTTTGTAATTTTGAAGTATTTGATTTATATATATATATATAATATAGAAAATGCTACTTTCTGATACTAACAAATTAATGCAATATTCAGAAATAATAAGCTGAGTCTAATAGTTCAATTAAATTGACTACACAAATTATATATATTTTTCTTTCTCTGTTTTGAATTGATACAAGAAAGTTGAATATATATCTGCTACAACTGCACATGTAATTAGGTTTACTATTGGATTTTTTTTTATTATAATAAACTTATTGTATAGTTAGTGATTTTTTGAAGGCTTGTGATGATGGTGTTCTAGCTGTATTTTTATATTGGACTATTTCCATCATCTAATAAGTGTGATGAATGTCTTTAGAAAAGTTTAATTTTAGTTAAATATTCCAAATGCATTCAACTGTTAGTAATATCACAGCAAACAGGTTAGTATATGCACCAACTGTTAGTAATATCACAGCAAACAGGTTAGTATATGCACAACGTTTCGAGAGGTATTTTTCTCCCCTCTTTTTCAGGTGTTTCTGGCCTGACCAGTGACAGTACTAGCATGGGATTCGAACCTGGTTCATTAGATTCTTGATTATTGAATTTTAAGGTAACACTCTAACCAACTGAACCATCCTGCCAAAGGCAACAGTATGTACTTATCTATGAGGTTCCTCCTGATTTCTCCACTTTTTCCTCAGAGCAAAGTTGATTAGCGGTTTCCATACATTATGTATAGTCACACTAGGTTGGCTTATGGGATTTTTTGCCACTGTCATGTGAGCAGCTTCTTTAAATTTTCTTCTTTGTACCTTTTCTTCTTTATCCAATATTTTTGTATTTTCCCAAACGAACATATGTTCATTGGTCCATACATGGTCTGCTACCTTAGACACATCTGTTTTCTCTCTTCTAATGGTTATCCATCAGCTGTTATTAAGGAAACATTAAATAGACAACAAAAAGAACCATCAAGAGAAAAGACAATTATTGGTACTGTAGTGTATCTATACATTCCAAAAATATCTGACAAATTAAGAAAAATCTGCAATCAGTATAACATCAGAACAGCTTTCCAGAGCCATACCACACTACGAGGAATTCTAACATCTACAAAGCCTAAACTTGAAATGCTGCAAAGAAAAAACTGCATCTATGAAATACCGTGTGAATGTGGAAAGAACATATATTGGTGAGACCAGCCGTCCCATTCAAAAGCACTTGCAAGAACATAAACTGATGATTAGAAGAGAGAAAACAGATGTGTCTAAGGTAGCAGACCATGTATGCACCAATGACATACGATTGGGAAAATACAAAAATATTGCATAAAATAGAAAAGGTACAAAGAAGAAAATTTAAAGATGCTGCTCACATGACATTGGCAAAAAATCCCATAAGCCAACCTAGTGTGCCTATACATAAGATATGGAAACCACTAATCAATTTTACTTTGAGGAAAAAGTGGAGAAATCAGGAGGAACCTCATAGATAAGTATATGAAATTACTACATATTGTTGCCTTTGGCAGGATGGCTCAGTTGGTTAGAGCGTTACCTTAAAATTCAAGAATCTAAGGACCCAGGTTCGAATCCCATGCTAGTACTGTCACTGGTCAGGCCAGCAACACCTGAAGAAGAGGGGAGAAAAATATCTCTCGAAACGTTGTGCATATACTAGCCTGTTTGCTGTGATATTACTAACAGTTAGTGCATATACTAACCTGTTTGCTGTGATATTATTAACATTTGTTTGCTGTGATATTACTAACAGTTGGTGCATATACTAACCTGTTTGCTGTGATATTACTAACAGTTGAATGCATTTGGAATATTTAACTAAAATTAAACTTTTCTAAAGACATTCAACACACATATTAGATGATGGAAATAGTCCAATATAAAAATACAGTTATTGTATAGTTAATTTATCTAATCAATTTTTTAGATTTTCCTTATTATTGCTGGAACCAGGGGAAATCTATTTTGAAGATTATAGTGTTTACTTTTATCCTGCAGGTCTTCCAGAAACCGAAGCTATTAAAAAGTAAGTATTTATTCAGGCATGATATAACATTTCATGTGTATTTTGTATAAGTAAATAATAATAATAAATTTTTTTTACAATTTTAAAAAACATACCTGAAATGAAAATATTTGCAGAAATCAAGAAAATTGATATGTCAACAAATTGGGAAAATGTAAAGAATAGCTTGAGATTGTGTGAAATGAAATAAGGGACTGAAACAGATATTTTAAAAATAGATATTAATTCACAGGCTTCAATCTCAGCAATAATATACATAATAGAATGAACATTTTCGTAGAAAAACAAAAAAATATTCAATGAAGAAACTGATAAATGTAATTAGTTTGTCTATTGAAAGAAGTTTAAGGTAAAATGAAATTGAAAAATTTGTATAATAATAAGAAATCATATTGTTAAGGCTTTTGGGTTGTGAATAAGTAATAAATGAAAAGTAATTTTTACTGAATATTTTTAGAATTGTTGACTGCGCCAAAAATCTATTGTGTTTGGTCTGGAGTACCAACCCAACCTACAGAAAATACACTAGCACCAGTATTATAATTAATATAATATTTATTATATTTACAAATATATACAATACAGAATAATATAGTTCTGATGTAAACTCTTGGCTCCGAGTTTTCACAATCTACCACTTTCAGCTACACCTGATAGCTTGCCTTACGAGTAGGGAGAACGACTCCTCTGGCTGTACCAGACAGCTTGCCTCGAGTCGGCAGTAGTCTTAGCAGTGTCTGGTCCTTATGTGGACTTGCCTAGCTGCGTGGACAAATAGCATATTGTTATTGTAAGAATGCTTACTGCCATTTAGCTTAGCAGGAGAATGCATAAGATCTTTGCAGGTTAGACAGATGTTCTCTGCTCTGGTCTTTCCTCCAAAAGACTGACCATTTATAGCCAGATCCCTGACTTCACTGGAGCGTTTGGATTCAGCAATCATCATCTTTACATCTTTCAGTAAGAGGATAGCAAAGTAAGATTTAATTTCAAGCATATTATCATTTAAATACTTTACTATAACCAGAAAAATTGACAAATTGGAAACATCAATGCTTTATCCACCTTATTCAAAAGAAGGAACTTCTTTTTACTCTTTCAATTACTGTAGATTCAGTGTTGTCACACGTTCTCAATTCTCTGAGAAACTTGCTTGAGAAGGGAATATTATTAATTTTTTGGGCATAGTCTTCACCGAAAATACATTGAATAGCATCTTTGATACAAGGAGATATCAAATTTTTTGTCACTTTTAGTAATACGATAACTTATTTTGTATGATGCTTCAACTGCATTCTCATTGACCTTGTTTGCAGATAAGAAGTTAGATTAAACCTGTTTCATAGTCACTGGGGAAAACTAACATCTTTTTGTTTATAAATTGGATGTTTTGTCTCTAAATGTACACTTATCCCCTTGAGCTTGTAAATCATATTCTTCAAAGTATCATCAGCTACCAACTCAGCAGGTTAAATTTCAATATTAACTGCATTTCTGCTAAGAGTTCCTGTTTTCATCTACTTATCCATTTTGGGGCACAGAACAATCAACTAAGCACTTGTAAAAAAGGAACAATCTAAGCCTATTAATACATGTACACTCAATCCAATCCTAAAATGATGGACCTTTTTTAATTACAGTAACAGTTTTGGCGAAGAGAGAGAGGACACTTGCAATTGCACATTATGACTACATAAGTTCCTTTTTGTAAACCAAAATTCTACAATTTTGTTGATGTGTTTTTATTTTAACTCCTTTTCTTAGTGTATTCCATCATTACCAATATTATTTTCATGTACCCCCAAGAGTAGGTTTACCACAGGTTGAGAATCACTGTTCTAGACTATCTATATAAACATGAATAATCAATAAACAATAAATAGAATTGCCAATCAGATTATGAGAGTAGTTTGTGGTTATTCACCTTCATCTTTAAGTAGTCAGAAATTAGACTATGCTATTGATCAAGATTTTTAAGAATTTTACAGACAATAAGGAAAACAAACCAATAAATAATTGATCATTCAATATAACCATATTATTTTTATGTATTGTATTTTTGTATATTTCATTTTACACTTTGTTAAAATCAGTTAGTTGGAACTGTTTTGCTTAAATATTCTGATTTTTAGGAACAAATCTTAATTTTTATGTAATTTTTAGAAATTTTCTATTTTTATTTTACTTGTGGAAATTAAGTTAAAATGATTTCAAGGTAACAAAACAAAACAAATAAATGATCCATTATGCAAAATTTTATGAACTACATAAGAGGATTGTTTTTCTTATGGAAGTTAATAATTGTATAAGTTTTTTCATATGTTGTTTATGAGATCTTGCATAATGAGTTACTTATTTATAATCATATTTTTTTCTCTTTATTTTTTTATCTGGAAGTTTGTTCTAATTCAGATATTGCATATTTGATTCTAAGTTGGCATAAATTAATATGCAAAAAATTAAAAAAAAGCTACTATTGTGATAACCATTTTCTTTAAAAAAATTTTTTTTTCATATGCCATTGAAAATAAAGTTTAGAAAGATTAGGAAATATTTATCTGAGAATGTAACACATTAAAACAAGCAAAACTCTCTATACAGTACTGCCACTCAGTGTAAGCTAGAGTAATCAATGGATGCCAGAAGGCTTGTGCATTAAATCCCCATCTAGTGCCTACTCATCCAATATCCCAGACTAGTTTCTGGCTTGTCACCTTCATCAGTGAAGAGTCTTGGATCTGAGAGCACTCCACCTAGATCTTAGGATCTAATGCAACCCTCCATCAGCCACCTTTTTATCTCTACTTAACTACAAAACTATGAGTCTTAAATTGAAAACACAACAATATTTTCAATCCAAGCTCATTAGCTTATATAGTCATATAGGGAACTCAGTTCAGTACCCATACATTTTGGTGTCTTTGGTTCTTTAATAACCATGGCCACCACTATCCTGTTAGGCAGGATTGGTTTTAAGCCAATAAACATCACATGATCACCATTTCTTATGCTTGCTTATAACTGTTATTAAAACAGGCAAAACTCTCCATACAGTATTGCCATTCAATGCGAGCCAGAGTAATCAATGGATGCCAGAAGGCTTGTGCAAAAATCCTCATCTAGTGCCTACTCATCCAATATCCCCAGACTAGTTTCTGGCTTGTGGCTTTCATCAGTGAAGAGCCTTGGATCTGAGAGCACTGCACCTTGATCTTAGGATCTAATGCAACCCCACAGAAGCCACCTTTTAGCTACTTAACTACAAAACTATGAGTCTTAAATTGAAAACACAATAATATTTTTCAATTCAAAAGACACCAAAACACAATAATATTTTTCAATTCAAAGGACACCAAAATGTATGGTACTGAACTGTGTTCAGACCTATATGACTATATAAGCTAATGAGCTTGGATTGAAAATATTATTGTGTTTTCCAATTTAAGACTCATAGTTTTGTAGTTAAGTAGAGATAAAAAAGTGGCTGCTGGAGGGTTGCATTAGATCCTAAGATTTAGCTGCAGTGCTCTCAGATCCAAGGCTCCTCACTGACAAAGGCCACAAGCCAGAAACTAGTATGGGGATATTGCATGAGTAGGCAGTAGATCGGGATTTTATGCACAAGCCTTCTGGCACATTGATAACTCTGGCTTGCACTGAGTGGCAATACTGTATGGAGAGTTTTGCCTGTTTAACATTTATAAGAAGCATAAGAAATGGTGATCATGCGATGTTTATTGGTTTAAAATGTAACACCTTACTGATTGATTATAAATCTGGATAATTAAAATTTTAGAAAAGGTAAAAAATTTTTTTTAGAAACATCAAAATATGGACTTGGAAAAGATTAAAGAAAATAAATTAGAAATATGGATATGTTGGGAAAATGGAGAATAAAGTATTTTATTGAGAAAGGGGGGGGGGTAGATATTAGATTGAGTTATATTTATAAAAAAGTATTTTGAATGATTTTATATGGGAATACAAGAAGTGAACGAAATTGCTAGACGATTTTTAAGTGATAGCTAATTGGACAGAAATAAAGAGCATGAAATAATGATCTGGTAAGAAACACAGGTCCTGCCTGTAAGTTGGAAGATAACTTTGTGTGTGTATATATATATATATTAAAGATTTTCATAGATAAAAAATGTGAACATTTGTTTTGGATTCATCCATGGATCCACTTACTTGTTATTGACATTAGTGTTATATCAACATTTTGACTGGATTCTATCAACTATTTTCTAGATAGTAGAGGTCCATCAGTTATTTCATTTTGAAACATCTTTACAATATCCCTCAATGACTTCTATAAAATGTTTGTATAATGCTAATGTTAACAACAAGCAAATGTATCCATAGGAAAATCAAAAAATTGTCTTCACAAACACCCACATATATATCTGAAAAAATATCCATTTAATTACCATTTTCGAACATTGATTCATAGTGCAGAGTGAAAATTTTCCTAACTTTATTTTAGTACTTTCAATCCATTACTTCTTTTCTCTATTACTCTTGATTCATCCATTCTTCTCATCAATGAACTAATTCTAAAATCTTTTAATAGTGTTTAAGATCCAGTTTAGGGTTTCGTTTTTTATCTATCATATCTACAAAAACACGCCCAGCTCATTTCCATTTTATCCTCTTAATTTTTTCAATATTGTTAGTGATATTTATTTGATATCACATTCACACATTTCATTTTTGATTCCTCATTTTTAATTTTTAACTTTACATCTCCCTAATAAATATATTGTAAGGGCTAGAAACAAAGTGGGATATAGTATAGGCACATTTATAATGCAATAACACTATGAATTCAGAAAATTCGAATTGTTTTTAAATTTGTAAATATTTTATTTATTAGTTTAATAAAATTATGGCAAATGAATGCATTTTGAATTTTTTTTATATTTTAAATGTGAATTTAATAGCTGATGTAATTTAGAATTTTATTATTAATATCAGTTTGTGGTTTTATTAATATTATTAATCATGATTATTATTTTCATTTTACAAAAACAGTGTTTAAATGTTTTTCATTAAATGATAGATTACAAATGTTTTCTCATTACTGTATTTATTTTTAGAAGGCAAAAAGGTAGACTCAAAGTATGTTCTAAATCTATTCTTTTTGAACCAACTGAAATAACCTGCCCTATATTAAAAGTAAGTTGTAATATATTTATTTTTTAATTAATTTTTTTTTTTTTTAAGTGAATATTTTTTTTTAAGAAACAAAACAAAATTAATATTATTTTTTTGGGTTTAAATTCTAACTACTAAATATTGTAATAATCATAGATCAATTTCTCTGCCCAAGATCAAGTTGAGTACTTAGCCAATAGAGTATTACGACCAAGTGATAATACTTGATCATCATCAGTAATAGTTTTTGCCAATAAAGCAAAACATGCGTTGAAATAAAAATTAAAATTTCTCAAGATAGTTAAAAAAAAATTAGATTATCTAATTAAACAGATTTAAATTAATTAGTTAATTTTAATAATATAAAAGAGTTTTTTAATGTTTAAGATATTAGAATAAATTGTGTAAGATGTAAGGATTATAGCAAACAACCACTGCTGTTTGATTAAGTATTGCATCTTGGTCGTAGTTACCTCTTGTCTAATTATCATCATTTGCTTGCCCGGAAATTTAGCATACATAATAATATACATAACATAGAAAGTTAAAGATTCATATAAAATAAATTATAATTATGAATAACTTAAAATCAAATTTATATTTAAGAAGAAAAAATAGAAACTTGGCAACTGTGGATTTCATATAGAGTAGTAAACCATATCATACATCCATACTCAAAGAAGTATGGAGAGATGCATGTTAGGTGTAACAAGAAGAGATCGAAAACAATGTATGGGTAAGAGAACAAACAGGTGTTATTGACCTCATTGAAAAAATTAAAAGACTGAAATGGAGTTGGTTAGGACCTATTGCTAGAAGAGGTGATAATAGATGGACAATTGAAATCTTAAACTAGATTCCAAGAGATTGTAAAAGACCCAGAAAGAGACCACATGTGAGATGGATGGATGAAATAAGAAAGTATACAAGGGTGATGTGGAGAAGAGAAGTTAACGATCAGAGAAGATGGTTTGAGCTTGGAGAGACCTTCATCCTGCAGTGGATTGATAATGGTTGATGATGATGATATCCATAATGAAGAAAAAAAGCCTGATGTATTTAAAAGTTAGCAATTTATATAGTTCCTAGTCATTTATAATCAATTTATAATTCTAGTTTTTCATTTTAATTAATAGGACCTTTTATTGACAAAAGTAAATTTAAATCCATGATTTTATAACAAAGGATAAATAATTTTCAAGAAATGATAAAATAAATGTTCTAAGAAATTGATTAAATGATCATAAATTTTTTTTTTTTTGTTTAAGCCAAAATAATATTCTAGAAGTATTTATAACAATAACATTTATTAAAACATGATTATTTTTAAATTCTTTTTAGGCTGAAGATAATGTTACAATTTCATTTACGCAGATAGATTTATATATTTAATACAATTTTACGTTTTTGCAGCCAATAAGAACTCATCCTTTGTCTCATAATATTTTTATTATAAATTCATCAAATAATTTATTTATTAAATGCAATTTATTTTTTTAGCACTCTAATTGGTTATTAAAAAAAACAAAAAACATTTTTTTTTATTTACAAGTCACAATTTGTAGTCAATTTTTTTAAAATACATCAAGAAAAATTATACAATTTAAGATGATGAAAATATTTCATTGTGAATTATATATATTTACATATTATTATAGTTGATATCAATAAATATCTAAATGATTATTTATCATTTTTTATTATGTTTGAAATTATTATATTTCTTGTAATTCATAATATTGACTTTAAATTTAATAAAGCATAAATATAATTCATATACCATGTTTTTATTTTATTTCTAGAATTTTACAATTGACATGCATTTTTTCATATTACATACTTTGATTTAGTAATATAAAGAAAACTTTATTATATAAATACAATTTATCCAAACCACTTTGAACACTTTTTAGCAAAATCCTTTATTTGTACATATATACATACACCTACGTTTTGACTGTCCTCTAGTCTTCTTCAGAGTCAGTTTTTAGATTAAAATGAACTGGCTCTGAAGAAGACTGCTAGACAGTCGAAATGTGGGTGTATGTATATATGTACAAATAAAGGGTTTTGCTAAAAAGTGTTCAAAGTGGTTTGGATAAATTGTATTTATATAAGATACTATAGCAAAATAAAGGAAAGAGTGATTTTGTTAATATTTCTGAAAACTTTATTATCTATGAATGAAAGTAAAATTTTCACCAATTGTAACTTGGATAGTTATAAGCTTGAGAATGTAGATCAATTTAAAATCTTGGTAGTTTTTAGATTGAAATGTTAATTGTACATAGATTCTAGTATGGTGCTGCCATGTTCAAGAATTAAAAATAGGATACATTATCATTATCATTAAAGATAAAATGTTATATATATAAAATTGTTATTCTGCCAACATTATTTATGGAAATGTGGTATTGATTTCTATCAATATAAATAGAAAGGCACTGAAAATTTTCAGTTCAGGATGCTCTGAATTATGGTGAAAATAACACTTTAAAAAGTATTCCATGACAAACATAGATTTCATGGAAAAGGTAGATCTTTTTGATATGAGACTAAGGATAAACTGTAATGGAGAACTAATTAGGCAAGATGTAAGTTTTTTAAAACTCTGAAAATATTTGAAAGACAGCATAGCTTAATATCAAATAAGTAGAAAAGATTGCATATGATAAACTGGATGTATTTTGTGATTTATGGATTGATTTATGTAATCATTGTGAAATTTATCTTTTTGTTGTCTTTTTCTTTTACTTTACTTTTGAAATTGAAATGACCATTAATAATTTATAAGTAGCTATTAATGACATCTATATATATATATTAATAATTAAAGTGATAGTAAATCTTCAAAGCATTTTAATGATGAAAGCAATTGAACCAATTTCTGCAAGAACACATCTCTATCAACATTAAAAGTCCTTTTTATTTAAGTACCACTTATTATTTATAGAACTCACAAAACAAACTCTTAACAAGCTTTATAGAATACCCCCAAGCTCAGACGGTTTCTGCTACTGGCATCCTCAGAGAGTTTGTTTTGCGAGCTCTATATATAACATTTGTAAACAGAAGCTTATTAAATTAAGTCATGTGACATCTGACTTGATTTTTTTTTGTAATTAAGTACCACTAATATGATCTATTTGATGTTAATAATTTGAATTTATAATTTAGCATTATTATTTTAATAAAATTTATTTGTAATGGTTCTGCATAGGACAGAGTTATATAACACTGGTTTTTTTCTTAGAAACCTTGCATGAATAAGAAAATAACTTAAGCATGTAATAAATAATTTAGAAACATTATAAATATGAAACTAATTAAGCAATATTAAATCTTCAAATTATCATCTAGATATTTTTTATTTTCTTTTGTATTTACCACATGATGAAAAAAATGATCCATTCTCTGCAGGGTACATGTTTAAGTAATCACTCGTATCCTTTGAAGAGAACCATCAACTTAACAATGTCTTATTTATTTAAATAGGACTAATTATTTGATGTTAATTTTGTGTATATAATGTAATGGTGCCATTTTAATAAAGCCTATTTGCAATGGGTCATTAATACACAAGACAGAATTATATAATAGTTATTTTCTCTTAAGGAATCTTGCGCAAAGAAATAAATATCTAAATATGAAACTATTCGGTAACAGTGAAACTATAAAATTAACTAAAGCAACATTAAATCTTCAAAGTAGGGTACTGTACTTTCTATTTTATATGTCTGCAGGAAATGTGTTTCAGGTAACTGCTCTTCTCAATATATACTCATTTAATGTATTCACTCATTATCTTTTTTTTTTTTTTCACATAAAAATTGGCTTCCCAGTATGAAACCTGATTAATAGCTAATTTTTCTTTAGGCTATTTTGTCAAACAAAAAAGAACGAACAATTCAAACTCATTTTTTGTATGAAATTTCTGTTAACTTTCAATTTTTTTAACAATAGTTGAACTGTTTTTATATAAGGTAAATGAGTTTGACCATCACATTATTTACATTATTTGTTGATTATGAAGTTCAAACAATGCTAAAATATAATTAAATTAAAACTTAAGAATGTTAAAAGCAATTAAAAAATAAAAATATCAATAAGGGAGTACCAGATTTTTCTAGATGTATGTAATATGTATAAATTAGCTATTACGTAAAAATTATTGTGCAAATAAAATAAAAAAATATATAAAAAAAGATTATACAGTGTGCTTCTGATCCTAAAAAAGTCACCCTTCGTCATTGATATACATGTACATGTATTGATAGTTTAATACAGAGATTGTTTGATTGATGATAGATAGTAATTATAAGACTGAAAAAAGAAGAATAAGAGAATGTATTATCTATGTATATATATTAATAGGGTCAATGGATCGAGAAAATTGAGAGGGAAGTTGTCAATGTTAGAAAATTGGAAGCTGTAATATACATGAATGTATATGTACCACATGTATGTCTTAATAGTTGTTGGTTTGATGATAGATAGTAGTTATAAGGTAGAAAAAGATGAATTAATGAATGTGTAATGGATGCATATATAAATTTAAATAAAAAATATTTTTAATTATTTCATGAGTTTATTTTTAGTGATGACCACTAGAATGTGTATAAAGCTGTAAAATGTTTGTCACCTGATTAATTTTAAAAATATCATCTTGTAAAAGGTTCATGTGTGAACGAAAATCTATTTGATGATATTAAATTAAACTGATTACAAATGAGGTGTCTATTATTTCGATTTATTTATAATTCGATTCATTAAGTATTTATAATATTTTGACAACATTGTGGGTGTATAATTTGCTGAAAAATGACTTAAGAAATGAAATGATATATATATATTATTTCCTTGAATGGTTTATTGCAAATCTGTTATTGTCTCCATCGTAATTTAACTTATTGTTAATTATAATTTGATAGATAAAATTGCTAATGAAGAGAATAATTCTTGACTTGTGTGATTTCACATTAATATGACTAGAAAGTACATGAAGAGATATTTAAGTATACATGTTGTACATAGCTAAAAAAATCTACATTGCCATACAAACAGTATTTCTACAATTGTTTACTTCACACATGATAGGCATTGTAAATCAAGTTACAGAGTTTTGGCAAAAAAAAATAGTTACATTTAGCAAGTGAAAAACCGTTTTATTTTTTCATTTTCATAGCAAGTGTTGATCTTGCAGGCACGGGGCTTTAATAAGTGCAGGACCTTGTGCTGTTATACTGTTCTCACCACACAAAGCCAGCTCTGATAGTAAGAAACACACAACATACTGCTGGAGAAAGATGGATGAGACATCAAATATAATATGTTAGTGATATTTAAGTAAGAGTAACATTGCTACTAATTTTGATAAGAGTGATTGCCTGAAATATATGTCCTGCGGAGATTGGTTTGATTGTTTCATCATTTGGCAATATATAGGTTAAAATAAAATATATGAAAGACGATATTTTGAAGATTTAATATTGCTTTGATTAATTTCATATTTAAAGCTACTAAATTCAATATTACATATAGAATGGTGTTTATAATAATTACAATAATCCTAAAATATATTATTTAATAAGGGATGATGTAGATTCATATATTTATTTACATGAACTTTTGCGTGGCATTAAATGGATTAATTTCTTATTTTTGAATAATTATTTGTTTTAATAACATATCAATGTTCAAAATTTATTGAAATATATCAATTCTTATATTGTTATTTAAAAGTTTTTTAGTTGTTTTATATGATTGTGAATTATTACTAGTAGTTAAATATCTATTTTAATATAAATGTTTTGATGCAATATATAATAAGGTAATATTTTTTTCTACGATATTTTAGTTTTTATATTCAAATATTAAGCGAATTGAACAATGGAAGACACTATCCAAGTAAGTTTAGATTATTTAGTATTAGTATTTTGTTAAATAATTACAATATAAATTAAATTACTGTGTGATAGTTGATATAATATAATATGAGATTAAATAAAATGTTATATAGTAATATTATTCTATTTTGTATTTTGACAACTATATAGTATACAGTCGAATATTTACAGCATGAACTAGACTATTTTCTAAACATCAATAAATATATATTGTATCAGTTGCAAAGCAAGATATATAATTGATTTCAAGAGTAGTTAAGTGCCGATTATCTTTGGATAACAATTTTAATAAAAACGATATTTAAAAAGTAGACAGAAAAAATGAAGACTTCTTTTTGTTTACAAATTAAAATTTGTTTGTGTCATCATTAAGATTAAAGTTCAAAAGTCAGTTATTCAAAGTTTAAATAATCAAAATTTATTTTGTTAAAATATAAATTCATAAGATTTATATTGTAATAAGTATTTTTTTTTGTTATTCTGAGTAATAAAACTAATTAAAAGACATATGATTAGAAAAGTAATAGAATATGATTTATTTATTTTTTAATCAATGTTAGTTTAAATAAAATGTGATCTTAAAATTTTTTTTGAAAGCTAGTGTTCTTTTTATTACCTCTAGTCTGTTTTGTTGTTTAACAATCGTCATTAGTGACTTGTAAAAACTTTTAAGTTTATTTTCATTAATAGCTAAGTTGTGAACAAAGACAAATATAAAATGGATATTATGGTTCACAGCGACTAATTCCTGTGTGTGTATCATTTGCCCTGGATCAATGTAGCTTGGATTAATTATTTATCTTCAGCCTGTTATGTGATCAAATTTGAACTGCATTTCTGAATTGTGCTTGGTTTATGTTTTAAAAAGGAAAATATTTATAAATAATTGCTGAATAAAAGTTCTCTCCCATGGAATATTTGTCTTTTGAGAGGTGAAGGAATATAATCTAAGGAATGTAATCTGAATAAATTAAAATTTAAAGCTGCAAAAGGAGTTAAAAGGATTATTGTTTCTACATTTTCAAAAATGATGTATAGTGTCTTAAATACTGGAATAGACTTTCTAATGTAAAGCATACAAAACAAAGGAAAAAATATTAAGCTTAACATAAAAGAGATTTAAAACTGAAGACATTGAGAAAGCATAAGTGTTTAAATGGTGATCACTTGAAGGATGGAAATGTTTAAATACTTATTATTTTATAATTTAATGTAAGGATGTTTTAAATATTTTATATATCTTATTGTATAATAAGTATTTTATTTGTTATTTATTAATCCAGTCTTCTGTTTCTCTTTTCATAAGTTCTTATCATTCAAATAATAAATTAAACTTTATAATAGCTAGATAAGAGTTTATATTCTACTGAATTAGTTATGATATTATTTAATAATATTGATATATTCTCCTATGAGTTTCCCTGTTTTGGGATGGCATTCTGGTTTTAAACCTAATATAAATTTGTGATCCATAGATGATCTAATTTTCCTTCAATAATGGTTGGAAAGGTGACATAGTTTGTAATATTGTTATTATAACTATTTCTGACCATTAGTATGATTTACGAGTGAATTAAATTATAATTTTACTCTGGTCTTGTTTTATTTCTGTTATTTGGATTTGAGTGTGAAATGTTAAAGATTATTTTAATTATTAAGCACCAATGTTTTATATCTATATGATTATTCTGATTAATTACTGTCCAAAAAAGTCTCTAACGTACTATTATTTGCTATTTGAAAGTAATGTAATTTTTTATCAACCCACACACCAAAAAAAACCAGTCTCTGATTAATTACTGTCCCAAAAAGTTGGCTTATATTTTGTTTGAATTTTTTAATTTTATGGAAATTGTAATATAATTTACTTTTATTTCCTATTCCAAAAATAAAGTCAATAGTTCTATAGAATCACTGGCCCGGGAATGTTATATCTATGTGTTTTTGCTTAGCATCAATGCCATCAAGCAGCTGACATGATAAAACAGAACACTACCAAATTTAAATATCCCATTAGGAATATGAATAATTAAATTAATTTAATAGTCATTTATAAATAAATATGAACATTCTAACTCCAGAAGTATAAAAGCAAACAACAATTGAAAGATGAAGAAAAAAAAAAGAAATATGAATTTTATGTTGATTATACAAAAACAAATATGTCTGTATATCTCACATGATGGTCTTTGAGTTTGGTAAGTTGACATTTTGTGATACTGTCTTTTAATCTCTTCAGCAGTAAACTTTTCTGAAAGACTTCAATTTCACTTTGCTCACTTCTAAGTCTCCGTTATGGTATATTTTTAACCAAATCTATCAGTTAAAACAATTGATAGGTTACCATTCCTTTGGAATGCATTTGAAGTCTGTAAAATGTAATTGGCAAATAATGAGCACACTTTATTCATGGGAGAGAAATTCATTATCAGAGAAACTTGTCTATTTCTATGAAAATCTTAGAAACATTTAAATATTTAAATTGATTCTAGATTAGATAAGTATTTACAGATTTCTAGTCAGCCACATGATAAATTTAATTTTTGTAAGATCTTTTTTTTTTTTTTGAGTAAATCAAAAGAAATTTTTAGAATATAGAGGATTATTCAGAGATAAATAAACATAACAGTTAACACATTTTTGTAAATATTAAAGTATTTTGAATTTTCATATTGCTTATTTGTATCCAATATTGGTTAGTAAATGAATAATTAGCTATTCGTAATTATAGAGTAAAATAAACATGGGAAACCATTAAAAATTCTCATCACCTGACTGATAAGTAATGCTTTTTTCTTTATTGATCCTCTCTAGGGAACTGTTAGAAAAATCTTTGCCCTGCAGTAGGCTATTTAAAGGCTGTTTTACCTACATTAAATTATTAAATTGTTAAATAATAAATTTATTTATTATTCTTCATTGTCACTTTCACATATTAATTTCTTTATTAATTCATTAATCTTTTAATCAAACATGTTGCATCCAACATGTTTTTTATATTATATTACTATTGATTTAAAATAAAAATTTGCATTTTTATGAAAGTCTATATATCCTTTTAAATTTGTATTTTATTTTTTACACCAATTGCTTATTAGTTTATTACATTTAAAGAGATTAGCTAATGTTTACTTTCATTTTTTATTTTTTTTATTTTTTTCATTTTTACCTGAAGTTTTAATATTCTCTTTCCACAACCAGTTGTAGAATTAGAATTATGCAGGAAACATTAATTTTATTTGATTCTAGCTAATTCTGTTTTCATACTTTCTTACATATTCCTGCTACTATTATTATTAGATGTCATTAATCTTAATCTACTTTTTATACTATAATGGTCTGGGTGTAATGGAAGTTGATTGGAGTCTTACATATCTGCCGCACAGGGCGCCACCAGGCCATTCGAACCTGGAAAATTTATATAGTAGGCAGATACTTACAGTAAGATCCAATTTTATTTTATTATAGACCGTTAGCCCCAGTCACTAGCTCGCGGAGCAGCAGAGATAATGTATACTTCCTTATTTAAACATATTTTCAATATTAAAAAGATAAAAGAAGCCACTGCCAGTAATAATATACACAAACATTTATTAAACATATATAAAATTTAGAATTATTATTTTAGTCTAACTTTACTTTAGATTTTAATTTACAATTTAACTTTTATTTTAGAAGTTCGCACAGATGAATTTAATAATATTTTATTAGTGTCGAGTATGGATAGACTACATAGATTGCATTTGAAAAGAAAATATTCTGTCCCTTATTTAACCTTAGGCCAAAAGTTTGCAGTCAAACCAACGCCAATCTACCTGATATATCGATGTATTCAATGCAGCATGAATACGACAGCACAATACCATACTGTCAGGAATGCACATCTGAACAGCATGGTTATAGAGAAAAAATTATCTCTCATCCAGTACAGGAATGTTACATCTGTCTGGCGAGAAGAACAATAAAAAAAAAAACTCTGTAGGAAGGGATTGTGGTCCTTTTTGCCGACTTAGATCCCATTCCATAGGCTAAAGGGGTGATCCAAGGAGCAGGGTATACCACCTGTCTCCGATGGTCAATAAGAAATAGGCTTATTTTGCCCAAGTGCGGCGTATAATGTGATCCTGCATGCAGCTGATCTTCATACTACATGTACTAATTACACCAATATATCCAATCGATTAACCCAATTTAACTACGAAACAAATAACCTAAGATTAACCTTCCCTTAATTAAACTAATATAATTTTACAAATCTATGCAGCCATTCACGCCCGACTTAAATTTAACATTTATTAAAAGTTTAATTTAACAGGAAAAAAAAAAATCATAATAAAAACTTAAAAGAACGGAAAAAATAAATTAATGGAAATGATTTAAAAAAAAAAAAAATACATTCAATAAAAATAATTAATAAATAATTTAGTCATATAGGAAATTCTATTTCTATTTAAATATTGAAAAGTTTAGAATTTAGAGTTCTTACTGTTTTCAAGTACTGGAAAGTTTTAGAATTAATGTTCATTAGAGTTTATAAAGTTCTTACAGTTTTAAAAAGTCCATCGTTAACAGTTGCTTGCAATTTGGATCCAGCGTTAATTCCCCTGATGTCCTGGGGAGATCGGTATGCTGTTGGCTGGTTTATTGATTCATCCGGAGATTCTTTACTTTAGCTGGTATTTTATTGCTGGGCCCTGATGTCCTGTGGTTCGTAATGTAGGAAAACGATTGGTCATTTCTTTTTTTAGAACAACTGAAGGGATTGAAAGTGCGTCTTTCCATTCCTTCTTCCTTCAATTCTCCCCACACTAACACATATAGCACATCTCTCTCCGATAATTTATTTCCAAACTTTTCCTTATATATTAAAATTTGGGATTGAATGGACATTATGTCATTATGATGATGATCCTCTCGTTGAGGTCCGTTTCCTGAGGGATTTCTTTTATTGGCTATTCTGTTTGTATTGTTTTTCTCTCCTATATGACCTTTAATTATACATTTTGAGATGCCCAAGGGCTAGTTTAACTAATTGAAAATAATCATTTCCATTTTACACAATAGCATTAATTAAACTTGTACATTCTTTTAACGATATATTTTTTTCCTTCTGAAAATTTAGTTTTAAAATGCTTTTTTTTTTCTTTAATAAAGTTTTCTTTTAATAATTTTCCATCTGTATGATTTTATATATATATGAGTTTAGATGACTTTTAATTTTCAATTCTTAAAAACAAATTTTTATTTGCGAACTTTTTATTTTTAATTTTATTTATTGGAATGTAACAGCATGTGTGCCCGTTACAATACATTAATAATCTTTTTTTCTCAAATACATTTTTCATGGACATATTCCTGCTACTTATTATTATTAGATGTCATTAATCTTAAACTACTTTTTATATATTAATAATCTTTTTCTCAAATACATTTTTCATAGACGTTTGTTCTATATAGATCTTTTCTTTTTCCAAATCGCTGGTTTCTGAAGAAAATGGCTATCCATGAGCTCTTATTAAGAAAATATTAAATAGACAACAAAAAGAGCCATCAAGAAAAAAGACAATTATTGGTACTGTAATGTACCCATACATTCCAAAAATAGTAGACAAATTAAGGAAAATCTACAATCAGTATAACATCAGAACAGCTTTCCAGACCCATACCACACTATGAGGAATTTTAACATTTACAAAACCTAAACTTGAAATGCTAAAAAGAAAAAACTGCATCTCTGAAATACCATGTGAATGTGGAAGAAGATATATTGGTGAGACCAGTCGTCCCATTGAAAAGTGCTTGTAAGAACATAAACTGATGATTAAAAGAGAGAAAACAGATGTGACTAAGGTACCAGACCAGGTATGTACCAATGAATATTTGTTCATTTGGGAAGATACAAAAATATTGGATAGAGAAGAAAAGATACAAAGAATAAAATTTAAAAAAGCTGCTCACATGACTATGGCAAAAAATCCCATAAGCCAACCTAGTGTGACTATACGTATAATACTAAATTGTCCAAGCACTTTACTACTGTTACACAATGCTTTATTTACCACCCTTACTTACAGTTTACAGTAGTAAAGTGCTTGGATAATTTACTATTATATGGTATACATTTGGCAATGCAATAAGAAAGAGTAGTTATTAATCAACTTTTCTCTTAAGAAAAAAGTGGAGAAATCAGTAGGAACCTCATAGATAAGTATGTGAAATTTCTACTGACTGTTGCCTTTGGCAGGATGGCTCAGTTGGTTAGAGTGTTACATTAAAATTCAATAATCAGACCAACAACACCTGAAGAAGAGAAGAGAATAATAACTCTCGAAATGTTGTGCATATATTAACCTGTTTGATGTGCTATTACTAACAGTTGAATGCATTTGGAATATTTAAATAAAGTTAAATTTTTCTAAAGACATTCAATACACATATTTGATGATGGAAATAGTCCAATATAAAAATACAAAATATATATATATACTATCTTTTTGATTAGTTTGCTTCACTCTCTCTTGGAATAAAAATTTATATAAAAACTAATAACACTATCTGGTACATATTCTGTATTGAAAAATAAATTGCCGTCTTTTATAACTTTTTCCCTCTTAGATGGAACTTCCCTAAGTAACTAACAAAATTAACTAAGTTTACATCCAAGAGAATTACAATTTTGATTTTATTTCTAATTATATTTCTAGATTTACCTTTAGATTAACTGTCTAAACTTCTTATAAGTGGAGCTTAATTAAATTGTTTCCATGAATTTATCTGACAATATTCTTCTATAAATTTTCTTTCTTCGGTTTTTAATTTTTTAAAACAATGGTTTTAAAACTTAGGGATAAAACTACAAGAAAACATTTATGAAAAATTAATCTAATGAAGTAAAATACAGGCAAAATTCATTATAATTGCCACACACAGCAATCTAGAGTAATCAATGGATGCCAGAAGCTTGCTGTGTGTGGCAATACATATAGTGAGTTTTGCCTGTTTTAAAACAGTTATACACAAGCATAAGAAGTGGTGGTCATGTGAAGTAAAATACTGTAGCGTATATATATATATTTTCAATCTGTGATTGTATGATATTTCTATGCACATTTGTCAGCACATACACATTAACTTGCTTTTTGTTCTATTTGTGCTTAATGAATTTAATTTTTCCATACATTTTCTGCCTCCTTTTTGATTGCCTAATTCTCCTTTTTTTATTTTATCTATATACCTTGTTTATTTATACTTGCTCTCCTGCCACTGTGAAATTACTAATTCACTATGTATATATTGAAAGTTTTAACAGGATTTTTCATATATTTTTGTAGATAAACTTCAGTTATGATGTCACTAGGAAAACAACCAATTAAAACTTGTCTATTCCACTTTGAACCAAAAGTAAAACCATGTTTAGTTTTTGCTCTAGTTCTAAATAAGAAGTGTAGATTAGACAGACATTAATATTTTATACATGTGAAAGCTGGAACTATTATAACTTTCTAAAATTTTTATAAGTAAAAAACATCTCCTGAAGAGAATTATATATAATAATTAGAAGATTTTCATGGATTTAGATGGAAATATTTTACACATATTTTTCTACATAAACTTCGGCCATGATGTAAAACAGGCGTACAGCAATTAAAAACTAATACTGCAAAGTGAAATCACATCATCTGGTAATAAAATTTATTTGCCTGACTCACCTTTAAATCAAAAGAAATAAGAAGGTGTGAAAGTTGTAAAATATTAATGTCTGATGTGTCTCTCTTATTTAAAACTAATGCATAAACTAAAAGAAGCTTCATTGTTGGTCTAAAGATGGATCAAACAAATGAATACTATTACTAGATGGCGTGATTTCATTATGCATGCTAATTTTTTATTGATTAATCGTATGGCTATATCATACCTGAAATTTATCTAGAAAAAAACAAAAAAAAATCTTGTTAAAATTTAGAATGTTGATGTAGTAATTAATTTATTGAGCGCACAGAAAGCATATGTGAATACTTTAAACAGGCTTTAACCTGTATTCAATGCGCTTTAAAATTTATAATAATCAAGCATGTCACTATCTTGTGTCGTGGTTTGGAAGGTTCCCTCTATCGGCAAAATGTGCTTGATTATTATGAATTTTAAAGTGCATTGAATACAGGTTAAAGCTTGTTTAAAGTATTTAAATGTTGATGTATGTAAATCCATGAAAATCTTCAATTATTATATTATAATTCTCTTAAGAGAATTTTGTTTACTTATGAAAATTGTAGGAGTTCATGGTAGTTCCAGGGTTCATACATATAAAATATTAATGCCTGATGTATCTTTTATTTAAAACTAGGGCATAAATTAAAAGTAGTTTCACTTTTACTTTAAAATGGGTCGGAAGTGATATCACATTTCAATGCCAGTTTTTAATTAATTATTTGATTGGTTACATCATAGCTGAAGTTTATTTAGATAAATACATAAAAAAATCCTGTTAAAACTTTCAATATTTATATTTTGAAATATGAATTTTTTCTACAGTACAGGTTTTTTCATACCTGCACTTGTATATATAATATGTAGGGGTTTGAACTCAGACTTTCACATGATCCTCAAACATTCATGCTATCTTATACCACTGATACACTTGATCACACACATGTTGAAAAGATAAATAATCACTAATATACATATTTTGTGCTAAACCAGCACTTGTCAGTTGTTCCAGATTATCATCTCCACACATGTATACAATCAAAGCTCAGCTTATATTAAGATAGCCAATCTTCATATTTTAATGGACAGGCTTCAAACCACTCCACCCCACAACCCTTTAGTCATCCATTTCATTGAAAATCTGATGATGGAATGCTCAAAACCCACCTTAGTGCCAGCCTTTTCATCCTATCCATGTTAACCACAAGTCACTCTGACCCCTCATGTACAGGACATAATTCATTTACGTACATAGATTTATATTTGTAAATTCATGAAAAACTTTTTATTAATATATATATCTAAGTATTCTTTTATATATTGTTAATATTTACTTCTTTTACAAATGACTTTTTACATACCACTTTAATTTTTATTTCCCATTTATTTTTATTATCATCACCCTATTACCAACATCAGCATTTTTAAAACTACATTTTAAAATATCAAAATAATTTTTAATCTCACATGATATATATATAAATTGAATATTAAAATAAATACATATTGTTTATATAGGTTAGATAAGAATAATGTAATATTAATAGAAAGTGAGCAGCTGATACAAATGAAGGAAGGAAACATTATAGCACCATATGTCTTTGTTAAGGTAAATTTTTTTGAATTTTTTACATACTAAAATAATGAATATTTTATTTATGATATCATTTGATAATTTATATGTTATTTAGATTAAAACTGAATCATGAATCATTCTTTATCTAAATTGGAAAGTTATTTTTAAATAAAATTTTGATAGCACTATTTTTTTTTTCATTATTGCATAAACACTTCTGAAAGTCTGACTAAGCAATGGATGTTTATGACAATATCAATTAACTGAGCTAGTTTTTGGACATTGTACTTTATTGGAAAACATTCTTTTAAAATTTTAGCCAACTGTATTGTGTTATTCAAATGAATACTTTGAAATTGTCAATGACTATGGTTTTGAAGTCAAGCCTGTTTGGTTATAAAGGTCTGTGATCACCACTATAACTAACTACAGATATATACATCCTCTGAACAAAATAATGTTATATTATATATAATTTAATTTATCCACTTTATTTTGAACACTTTTTAGCAAAAAAACTTTTTATTGTACATATATGTGCGCACAATCTTACATTTCAACTGTCCTGCAATCTTCTTCAGAGATATGATATAATGAAACAAAATAAAATACATAACCATATAAATAATACCATAAAAAATGTAAGCAATAAAATTATTAAAATAATAAAAAACACATAAAATATAACAAAACATAAAACTAAAATAAATATGAATATAATCAAAACCAAATAAAATAATCCAAGTAATATAAAATAAAATATACAATGTATGAAACATAAAATAAATGTAAAATATACATGTGTATTTCTGACTATATATACATATTTATGAACAACTATTAATTTAAATATATTCGTTTTTATTATTTTTAATAATCCCCTAATTATTTCTATTCCTTATTAACTTAAACTTTCTTAAACTTTAATTTTATTATTCTCACATTAATAAAATACTTATTTTATTTTAATGTAATTCTCAGTTCAATCTTAATTCATTTAAGAATATTCTTTTTAATTTTTATATCATATAATGTTATTTTGTTATTTATTAATTCTGTTAATAATATTTTATATTTATTTTTTCTTTTTTAATATCTAAGGAATCATAAATATTATAATCTTTTAATTTACCCACTTTTATTTTAATTTTTTAAAACTAAAAAATCGGTTTTCTTTTTTAAATAATTATCTTATATCCTAGCTCCCTCTATTACATATTATTAAAACTAACTATATTCTAATTAATACAACTCTATATATATTTTTATTTAAAATGCAAAACCATAAAACAATACAAAAGTTGATAAAATCCAAAATTGTTACCAAAATCCTTACACGACCATGGTTTCATCTACTACAAATAGGAACAAACATATATATATACTATAACGAACCAATAGAAAGTGAAGATCGAATCTTACCGTAATCTTCACTACCAGGGCGCCATCTAGACATTTGAACCTAGAAAAATTTATATAGTAGACAGATACGTAAGTTAAAAAAAAAAAAAATTTATATTGATTCCGATTGTCACTAGCTCAGTGGAACAGCAGGGATTTATATTTTATATTAAATTCTAATCTAAGATATATAAAAAAAGAATAAAATAAGCAACTGCCAGTAATTATACACACAAACATTTATTTACGCACATATATAATATTTAAAATTATTTTAGTATCAGTTTTACATTTTAAAATTTAACTTACATTTTTAACTTTGATTTTAGATTTTAATTTACATTTTAATTTTTATAAGTTCGCACAGATGTGTTTATAAAAGTTTGTTTTATAATGTTGAGTATAGATCGGCTGCATAGATTCCACGGTTAGAAAACATTTCAAAATAAACATAACCGATCAAAATACAAAGTCATTGATAACGTCAATTGCAGAGGGAATACAAGAAACCCAATGGCATTCATCATAAGATGCCGCATTGACATCGATGTCTTATATATTCTAACCGAATATGAAAACCACAACATAATTAACCGCTAATGAATCCATGCAACGTCCATCCCCAACTTAAATTTAATGCATTTTGATTTAGAGTGTCGAGTATGAATAGACTACATAGATTGCATTTGAAAGGAAAATATTTTATCCCTTATTTAATCTTAGGCCAAAAGTTCGCAGTTAAACCAACGTCAATCCATCTGATATAACGATGTGTTCAGTGTAATACGAATATGACAGCACAATTATAGGTTAAGAAAATAAATTGCCTCTGGTCCAGATAGGAATACTACATCTATCTGACAAGAATAGCAATAAAAAAAAAAACTCCATAGGAAGGAACCGTGGTCTCCGTCTTATAATTCCTTCCATAGGCAAAACGGTAGTGTGCGGCGTATAAAGCGATTCTGCCCGTAGCGAATCTCGTACTATATCTACTAATTACACCAATATATCCAATCCACTGACCTAATTCAACTATGGAACGAATAACCTAAGATTACCCTCCTCAAATATAACTTTACAAATCTATATAGCCATTCACGCCGACTTAAGTTTAACATTTATATAATTAATTTAACGAAAAACAAAAATTTCTGGCTCGTGGCCTTCGTCAGTGAGGAGCTTTGGATCTGAGAGCACTGCACCTAGATCTTAGGATCCAAAGCTCCTCACTGACGAAGGTCACAAGCCAGAAACTGGTCTGGGATTATAGGATGAGTAGGCACTAGATGGGGATTTTGTGCAAGCCTTCTGGCATTCATTGATTATTCTGGTTGGCACTGAGTGGTATTATTTATATAGTTGATGTATTGTAACAGTCAGAATCGTCTATCTCGCTAATACACTGCAGAATTCAAACCCCAGACACGAAACTGAACACTCTAGGAGGGGTTGCCTTCTAGATATACTAAGTTCGAATCTAAAGTCCAAATTTCACAGCGCCATCTACGTGATAACGCATTTGATGCCACTACTAGTATGACCTTTGACCTGTGCCTGGTGGTCAGGGAGAAACAAAAGACTCTATACTAAAAGAAGTTTGGGTGGCTAATTAACGTCTATGGATTTACAAAAGAAATGCAGAAAATATATATATAGACCGAGACAGTGATAGGAATCAAATAAAATAAGAGATCAAATTTAGTTTTAAATAATTTCACAAAATTTATTCATATAAATTATATATATAACGCCACTGTCTGCTTATATGAGACAGGGACGCGTATTAAATAATTGTTGGCATTATATTCCCACAACTGACAAAAAGACTTTAAAACAAAGTGATATATTCTATTCCTCGGGCTAATAGCATTACGATAATGTGCTTGATGAGATAGGAACATGTGCGAGGTGCTTTGAGCAATTATACAAGTTTAAGAAAATATTTGAAATTAAGTGTTATAAAATATTTATTGATTTCGAGAATAGCACGGACAAAAGCTTACTAAGCAACAAAGTGGGAATGTGATCAAGGCATTTATTTGAGAATAATAATAATAGAGTTGCATTGGGAGGTCAGTATTGCTGATAATGAATTTATTAAAGTTGGAGGGTGTGACACGTTTAAGTCACGGATGCTTTGTAAAATAAATATAAAAATAAAACAATAATGGAATATTTGGAATGATTACGGAGGGCATCCTGCCGCTAACCCGTAGGAAAGTATTTTATGAACAGCCGAAACTTAGCGACTGGGTGACGATTGCGTTTAATTCCCAGGTGTGTCATTTGGGGACACACTCTGCCTGGAAACTGCAATAAGCGAAAATCCTTGGAAAAATAAAACAAAGCGGTCTCAACAACCAATTCATTTACCAGCAATACGAGACGAGTGTATACAAAACATACTGAATGGGTTTTACTTGGATTAAGAGAAATGCCCAATCAAATTCCCAGAAATTCATTTAAAAGGGTCCGCACATTCTCGACGTCAATGATGAACTTTGTAATTAAAGTAGAACACGGTAATTAAAATAGGAAAATGCATGCTTGCGGGTTTGAAAAGTAAGTATAGATTTATATACGCAATCATGCATTAGGGGACACATTTAATCATTGACCTCGCACATACTCTCATATTAGATTAAAATCAATAACATGTAGATTTTAAACTATGTGATTATATTATATATTAAAGAAAAGAATCGCCCTCGAACGAGTGATTTGCAAGATAATAAAATTGGAAAATTATTTAGAAATTTAAAATACGCCTTCATATCGGCGTCTTATTTTCAACAAAGGGAATAATTCACTCGGTCAAAGACGATTCTGACACATTCTCATAATAAAATAACAGAAAGCTTAATAAATAGAAAATATTAACCCAAGGATAGAGAGCAAAATGTTGAGTATATTTAAACACTTTAAAGAAATACATAATGAAGTTATGTGAAATATAAGAAAAACAATTTTAAATAGCTATAGCATGTTAGTTATCACAAGAGCTCTTGGGTTAATTTAGGGTTACCTCTGGAGAACCATTTTTAGGCAGATTGATGGTCAGCAGGTTTTTATATAATTTAACAGCAAAATCTGGAAATGTTCATATTTTTGGCAGCAGCAGCAGTTCTGGGGTTCCTTGTGTGATAACTTCCGATGGTCTACGGCAGCAGATGACCATTCCGGAGAGAAATAGCCTTCTCGCGCTCTACTCTATCATGTCAAGATTTACAAATTACTAGAATAGAACTCAGAATGATTTCTCTTAGAAACATTAGAAGAAAACTGGAGAACAAAAGAAAACCCTTCTTTTTATAGTAGACTTTAACAATAGAACTGCCCTGGAGCATTACAAAAATATATCGGACTTATCAGCTGTAATTAAATCATCCGAATGTCTAAAGGAATTCAACATTAATTAATTTCTTTTGTTAATTTCCCTGTCGACATTCGAATTACAAACTAGATTTAATTAAAAATTACTTTTATTAATTAAAGAAAACCTTAAGTGGACATCTGCTGTTTTTAGATAAAACTTATATAATATTAACTAATTAAACTATTGTCCCTCATTTATTTTAAAGAAATATTTGGAATGACTTTTATTAAATTAAACGAAAATTATTTTACTTTTAACTTGCAATATTTGAATCTATTTACTAAACGAATATTTACTAAATGAATTTTATTTTAAATCAAAATATATTACGACGGTAATATATTTGTAAATAGATTCAAACAAAATAACTTTAACAATTTATAATTTTGATATGTTTTAAAATGCATATCATAGTGTGTGCGTAATTACGACTTATATAACCTACTTTTTAATAAATCAAAATTATGTGAACATATACATAATCTATAATCTTTTATTTATTTGGGAATGACTTATATATATAATACGAGCATTGTACTCGTGGTTTAAAATTAGGCGGGATTTTCGGTATATAAGCGTATTGCAGACACACTACGATAGATTGGGGTTCAAACTAAGGTATGAGGGTAGGAAATAGGTAAGAAAAGGTGAAACGAAGATCTGCAAAGCAGACCTTACTGTTTCACATTCTCTTAGTGACGGAAGAAAAAAAAATTGTTAAAAAAAAAAAGATCTTACAACAGGTGTCCACCTATGAAGCCTGCATAAACAAAATTTACAAGATAACCCATAATGTACAGGATATAAATATAATGAAGAAACGAAACTGAATTATATACCCGGATCATATTAATAAATCTACCATCTAGCGAACATTTTCTATTATCACTTCAACAAAATTTTATTTAACAAATCTAATAGTTTAACATTGTTTAAATCCGATCTCCTTTTTATATTATCCTGTGACGTGTCCATTTTTCTTTTTGTTGTTGTTGTTTTTAAAAAAGAACTACTATAATCCTGGGTCTGGTGGGTAATAACTGCTTTTATAATTTGATGACTGCAGTCTCAGATTATCAGGCCTCTTTACCTTGTCTGGCAGTTCTTTAGGCCAGGGACTGAAATCCAGAGTTGTTGTTAATAACTTTAGCTTTAGGCTGTTGCAATTATTTGCCTTATCAGGTGGGTCCTTGGCCCATGGGCTGAAATCCAGTGCCATCATTGTTTTCACTATTTCCTTTATTCGATATATTCTTGCTATATCAGGTGGGATATTTTCCTGGTTTTCCTTAAGTACTTTGATGTTGGTGGTAAGCATGGTTAGCTGGGTTTGAATCCCTAGGTCTCGTACATTCTTGGCTGGAAATATCTCGTCTAAATACAGTTGTGGACATTTTTTGACTTCGTGAAAAATTTTTATGTGATGAAGCTTGGTTAGCTGGGTTTGATGTCCTGTGTCCCGGACATCATTTGCTGGAAATATTCTTTCCAAATGAAGTTTGGGACATTTTTTTACTTCATGGAATATTTTAACGTCGACAAGCTTGGTCAGCTGGGTTGGATGTCCTAAGTCTCGGATATCCTTTGCTGGAAGCACCCTTTCCAAAGAAAGCTTGGGACATTCTTTAACCTCATGAAATATTCTAGTGTTGAGCTTGGTTGGCTGAGTTCGAGGTCCCAGGTCTGGTGTATCAGTCTTCTTTGTGGAATCATTTGTCTCAACTTTCTGGTTCAGGAGTTTATCTGCCATCTCTTGCCATCCAGGGAGGAGTCTGTACAGCGCTCTAAGTTCCTCACCTCTCCTTCGGCTTTCTTCTTCCCATCTTTTCGCTCTTTCTTCACCTTGCTTAAACAATTCTATAATAGTCCGGAAATGGACCTCATTAGTATCCGTATTTTCCATGGCCTTGGATGATTACCGTGATCGATAATGATGATGACTTTTATTTTATTTTATTGCTAACTATTTAATATATCCTAAAAAAATTATTAAACTGTTTTACGGTTATCTCTATTTTATTTATTTTTATTCCTTGTTTAACTCTGCGATTATTATGTTTGATTATAACTTTATTAATGGCTAATAGGCTATCTCCCTCTCGGTTCTGTTGGCCTAATTACTGCTTTTATGTTTATCACTAAAAACCCCGACTACTACCCTTTTATTACTGCAAAAATTTCTTGTTTAAATCTGCTGCCAACATATATATTTTTAACTGCCCGTATATACAAAAAAATCTCTTAAATTCTATCTGTCAAAATATTTCGCTAACATATATATTTTTAAACTCAAGCAATTTTATTTATATATGTTAACATTCGCTAGATCCGGGTATACTTATTTCGTTCCTTCTTATTTAAGATTAGCATACATATATTTTTATTTACATAATTATTGATCCGATTCACGTCTCATTATTTGGTCTAAGAAAAATTTACACACGTTGAAAAAAACAAATTACATATAAAAGAATTTAGCCTGGTGACAAAATTTATTTTAGAAGTAACTCCGTTTAATGAAATTACTCTTGGGCGCCATGTCACCAGTTAAAAGGATCCATAGACTGTTAGCTTCCCAAAATGAATTTTAATAACTATTCCATTTAACTACGGGCACTCGTTAAAACATTCGCATTTTTTTTTATTGATTACAACATTTTATTTATGATTGAATTTTTTGAATTCCATACGATAGCCTATTACATATCTAGGTCATTACCGTACAAAATTATCATTATGCTATCTTGCGCGTTGAGCCGATAAAACTTTATTTTGATAGAAAAATACAATATTTGAAATCTTCATAGATTGTCACAATATTCACTTGGGACAATATTTAAGTAATTCATGCCTTGCGTATATAGCGTGACTTAAATGAAACAACAATACGGATAAATACAGATGGCTCATATCGCACTATAGCAAGTTTGGACAAATTCTGATTATACAGTATAAGTAATTGAATGCCCGAGTCAAACAAAATATATGAAATATACACGCAAATAAACAATATAGAGTTTGAAAAATATTATATATATCAAAAATATAAAGGATTTGAGTGATTAAATACGAAACAAAATGCTAAAATTAAGCTACAGGGATGTGGGCGTTTAACTAATTAAGATCTACAGGGATGTGGGTGTTTAAATATTCGAGGCTCCACGTTTGGGCAAGCCATGGACCCGGAAAAAAAAATTTACTATGTAACAGTCAGAATCGTCTATCTCGCTAACACACTGCAGAATTCAAACCCCAGACACAAAACTGAACATTCTAGGAGGGGTTGCCTTCTAGATATACTAAGTTCGAATCTAAAGTCCAAATTTCACAGCGCCATCTACGTGATAACGCATCTGATGCCACTACTAGTATGACCTTTGACTGGTGCCTGGTGGTCAGGGAGAAACAAAAGACTCTATACTAAAAGAAGTTTGGGTGGCTAATTAACGTCTATGGATTTACAAAAGAAATGCAGAAAATATATATATAGACCGAGACAGTGATAGGAATCAAATAAAATAAGAGATCAAATTTAGTTTTAAATAATTTCACAAAATTTATTCATATAAATTATATATATACACCACTGTCTGCTTATATGAGACAGGGACACGTATTAAATAATTGTTGGCATTATATTCCCACAACTGACAAAAAGACTTTAAAACAAAGTGATATATTCTATTCCTCGGGCTAATAGCATTACGATAATGTGCTTGACGAGATAGGAACATGTGCGAGGTGCTTTGAGCAATTATACAAGTTTAAGAAAATATTTGAAAATTAAGTGTTCTAAAATATTTATTGATTTCGAGAATAGCACGGACAAAAGCTTACTAAGCAACAAAGTGGGAATGTGATCAAGGCATTTATTTGAGAATAATAATAATAGAGTTGCATTGGGAGGTCAGTATTGCTGATAATGAATTTATTAAAGTTGGAGGGTGTGACACGTTTAAGTCACGGATGCTTTGTAAAATAAATATAAAAATAAAACAATAATGGAATATTTGGAATGATTACGGAGGGCATCCTGCCGCTAACCCGTAGGAAAGTATTTTATGAACAGCCGAAACTTAGCGACTGGGTGACGATTGCGTTTAATTCCCAGGTGTGTCATTTGGGGACACACTCTGCCTGGAAACTGCAATAAGCGAAGAATCCTTGGAAAATTAAAACAAAGCGGTCTCAACAACCAATTCATTTACCAGCAATACGAGACGAGTGTATACAAAACATACTGAATGGGTTTTACTTGGATTAAGAGAAATGCCCAATCAAATTCCCAGAAATTCATTTAAAAGGGTCCGCACATTCTCGACGTCAATGATGAACTTTGTAATTAAAGTAGAACACGGTAATTAAAATAGGAAAATGCATGCTTGCGGGTTTGAAAAGTAAGTATAGATTTATATACGCAATCATGCATTAGGGGACACATTTAATCATTGACCTCACACATACTCTCATATTAGATTAAAATCAATAACATGTAGATTTTAAACTATGTGATTATATTATATATTAAAGAAAAGAATCGCCCTCGAACGAGTGATTTGCAAGATAATAAAATTGGAAAATTATTTAGAAATTTAAAATATGCCTTCATAGCGGCGTCTTATTTTCAACAAAGGGAATAATTCACTCGGTCAAAGATGATTCTGACACATTATCATAATAAAATAACAGAAAGCTTAATAAATAGAAAATATTAACCCAAGGATAGAGAGCAAAATGTTGAGTATATTTAAACACGTTAAAGAAATACATAATGAAGTTATGTGAAATATAAGAAAAACAATTTTAAATAGCTATAGCATGTTAGTTATCACAAGAGCTCTTGGGTTAATTTAGGGTTACCTCTGGAGAAGCATTTTTAGGCAGATTGATGGTCGGCAGATTTTTATATAATTTAACAGCAAAATCTGGAGATGTTCATATTTTTGGCAGCAGCAGTTCCGGGGTTCCCTGTGTGATAACTTCCGATGGTCTACGGCAGCAGATGACCATTCCGGAGAGAAATAGCCTTCTCACGCTCTACTCTATCATGTCAAGATTTACAAATTACTAGAATAGAACTCAGAATGATTTCTCTTAGAAACATTAGAAGAAACTGGAGAACAAAAGAAAACCCTTCTTTTTATAGTAGACTTTAACAATAGAACTGCCCTGGAGCATTACAAAAATATATCGGACTTATCAGCTGTAATTAAATCATCCGAATGTCTAAAGGAATTCAACATTAATTAATTTCTTTTGTTAATTTCCCTGTCGACATTCGAATTACAAACTAGATTCAATTAAAAATTACTTTTATTAATTAAAGAAAACCTTAAGTGGACATCTGCTGTTTTTAGATAAAACTTATATAATATTAACTAATTAAACTATTGTCCCTCATTTATTTTAAAGAAATATTTGGAATGACTTTTATTAAATTAAATGAAAATTATTTTACTTTTAACTTGCAATATTTGAATCTATTTACTAAACGAATATTTACTAAATGAATTTTATTTTAAATCAAAATATATTACGACGGTAATATATTTGTAAATAGATTCAAACAAAATAACTTTAACAATTTATAATTTTGATATGTTTTAAAATGCATATCATAGTGTGTGTGCAATTACGACTTATATAACCTACTTTTTAATAAATCAAAATTATGTGAACATATACATAATCTATAATCTTTTATTTATTTGGGAATGACTTATATATATAATACGAGCATTTGTACTCGTGGTTTAAAATTAGGTGGGATTTTCGGTATATAAGCGTATTGCAGACACACTACGATAGATTGGAGTTCAAACTAAGGTATGAGGGTAGGAAATAGGTAAGAAAAGGTGAAACGAAGATCTGCAAAGCAGACCTTACTGTTTCAGTATTTTATTTTGCTTCATTATATCATAGCTCTGAAGAAGACCACATATATGTACAATTTAAAGTTTTTTTGCTAAAAAGTGTTCAAAGTAAAGTAGATAAATTGCATTTATATAAGATATTATAACTTGTTTTTCTCTTCACCAATAAAAATTGTAATTATACATATGCGATTTTTTCACATGGCGTTAGTGAAGCTGTAATTATACTATAATGTTTAATATGCCTGCTTAGTGCTTTCGAGATTTAGTATTCTAATCTCATACTCATAGCTTTACTGAATGAAGACTGTTGTAATTTATTGTACACATATGCAAATGCACTTGAATTTTTATTTAGTTCGTCCATTGTTTGGAGAGAGCAAAGCATGCTTCTCTTCTGTTAATGGTACTGAGATCATTTGCCATGTAAAAAGCTTCTTTAATCTTTCTTTTGGCATCATTCTTCTCTATGCAAATTATTTGAGTAGAATTAGGTTCGAAATACATGGCCTGTAGCTGCTTGGTGGTTCAGAAGATTGATGTTCTTTCGTTTTTATTTTTAACCCTGTTGTATGCGTACCTGTGTTGATAAATTCTTGTGTTGCTCTCTCCAAACAATGGACTAACTAATTAAAAATTCAAGCGCATTTGCATATGTATACAATAAATTACAACAGTCTTTATTCAGTAAAGCTATGAATATGAGATTAGAATACTAAATCTCGAAAGCGCTAAGCAGGCATATTAAACATTGTAGTATAATTACAGCTTCATTAACGCATGCGAAAAAATTGCATATGTATAATTATAAGATATAGTAAAATAATGGAAGTGGTGCATTTGGTAATAATTCTAAAATAATATACAGGTTTTTATTATATTTTTTTTTTCTATCTTGTCTCTAATAATAAAAATCTTGAATATTTTCTACTAACTGAAAAAATAAAATGCACCTATTGCATTAGTTTTTGTTGTCTCTTTGTATGCTTTTTTATAGATGAAATGTACTTTTTTTTTTCTTAGTAATTGATTAGGAATTGTAAATATTTTAATAGTTTTTGAATGTTTTATTTTTATAATCAAAAATAAATTTGATATATTTTGAAAAAAAAAAAAACATGTCATTTTAGAAAAAAGGAGCATATCTATTTTCTTTAACTTATGGCTCAATAGAAGATTGTCTTCCACAGATATCACAGGTAATAATGAAAATTTCAAAAAGATTAATTTTCTCTTTGTGTGTGTGTATGTATATACAATAGACTATTTTTTATGAATGGTTTAAGAAAAAATCAAACTCTGTATACTAATCTGTATATTATTACTAACAGTTGAATGAATTTGGAAAAGTATAAAGTTTTAATTTTTCTAAAAACATTCAACAATTGAATCAAATGTTGCAAAATAATCCAATATATAATAAAATACCTCTATCACAAATTTTAAAACAAACATATATATATATGGGTGTGTGTGTAGAAAAGTATGGCAAAGATTTAAATAAAAAATTTAAAGACTTTACATTGTACTGCAACTGTAAAAAAAAAAAAAAAACTTCATTTAAATGCACTTTATGTAAACATTTAAAAAAATTTATTTGAATTAATTTTATGTCATGTACATTATTATAACTCAGTTCAGAAAATATTACTCAATAAAATACTTCTTACCACTAAACATCACATGATCAGCATTACTTATGCTTGTTCATAACTGTTATTAAAACAGGAAAAACTCTCCATACAGTAGTGCCACTCAGTGCAAGCCAGAGTAATCAATGGATTCCAGAAGGTTTGTGCATAACATCCCTATCTAGGGCCTACTCATTCAATATCCCCAGACTACTTTTTAGCTTTTGGCTTTCATCAGTGAGGGACCTTGGATTTGAAAGCAGTGCACCTAGGTAGTCTGGGGATATTGGATGAGCAGGCAGTAGATAGGGATTTTATGCACAAGCCTTCTGACATCCATTGATTACTCTGGCTTGCACTGAATGGCACTTCTTTATGGAGAGTTTTGCCTGTTTTAAAATACTTCTTTCCTTAATTTGAGTATAAAAAAAAATAATAGTAAAGGTATATTATTTTGGATAGATTATAAATTTAATAAAATATTATTTCTCAGCATTGCTTTCGACCAGGTCTTTCATATTCGTAGAACTACTAAAAGTTTATATAAATTAGAATTTATAAGTTAATAATTTATATATATCATTTACGTGATAATGCAATGCATGAGTCTTTCTTGTTTATTGCGTTGATGTTATTTGCAATAAACCATGCCTCTTTATATTTTCTTTTTCGATCCTTGTGCTCACTGCAAACAACTTTAATATTAAGAGGATCACATTATGGCCAGACTCCATTTCATACTCTAAAAATATGGATTTAATACTAGGGTCTGTTTTAGTACCTTTATATATATATATTTATATATTATATTTGTGTTGTGCTGCATTGCTTTTGTTATTTGAGTTGTTAAGAAATTTTAATTAGGTAAAATAAATAAATAATATAAAAAGTATATTAAGATTAAAATATTTTGTGTTAATTTATACAATTATATTTACATTTATTTAACAAAAGGTGCTTTACTGCTTTGGCTTATATGTAAATATATATTGTAACGATACAAATATACAGATTACAAAGAAATCAAGTCATATGTCACATGATCTAATTTAACAAGCATGTATTACAAATGTTATATATAGAGCTTGCAAATAAGGTCTTAACAAGCTTTGCAGAATATCCCCAACCCCAGACCAATTCCTAACACATCACTGAGGAAGCCAGTAGCAGAAACTGGTGTGGGGTTGGGGATATTCTGCAAAGCTTGTTAAGAGCTTATTTGCGAGCTCTATATATAACAAATGTATGGATATATAGCATGGGTGATGGAAATTCATTATAAAACATCACAAAGCCTTGATCAATTAGTATGAGCAAAAATCAGAGTCAATAGTCATCCTTTGTGACTAGATTTAAAAGTGATACATTATAAATCTTGGTAAATATTGTACTCCTGTTTGGAGTAAAAGTTCTCGCACTAAACTTCTGGCTATTCATTAAAATATTAGTATAAGAAATATTACTGGCACACTTAAATATACTTCATTATATTGATTTTTTATTTTTTCATATATTACTCTATCAGATATAAGAAAAGAATTTGTCTCATAGAAAATGTTTAAAAGATTGTTAAGCAAATCAAATTTTATAGGAATTCAAGATATAATTTCATCATGTAAGACTTGACTCAAATCTCAAATCAAGATCCTATTTTTGGATGTCTATTCAAGAATCTACAATTGAGGAATTATGGCATAAAAAATGGAATCCATATGAGATTCGAAATGAATGTCTTTTTTCAGATCCAACCATAAAGCCATCTGGATTTGATATTCCTGGAAGCAACTGAAGTCTCATCAACAGATTCAGGATACCATGTGATTGTTGTGTTCATCTGCTTTAAACAATGGAATTTATCAGCTACTGATATATATAAATGTGAATAAATACAAATCATGAACCATATAATTGATAATTTTCGAATTTATGACTACAATGGCAGAATTAATGGATTTAATAATACTAATAGTGAATTTTTCTCCTGGTTGGAATATGTAGAGGTTTCTTTATTGTATCTTGTTAATAGTTAAGATGTCTAAAAATCTATATGCTAAATAATAAATAACACTACAATATTTATTAATTGCCCTGCCACTTTTATAGAATATAATTTTACCTTTCATTTAATATTTGACATACAAGCTTTTCCATACCTGTACCTTAAATGTAAATATAAGGGGCTTTGAACTCAGTTTTTCACTCAACCTTCAATTCTCCATGCTATCTCTTACCACTGATACACTTGACCCCACATTTGTTTAAAAGTTAAATAATCACCATATATATATATATATTTCATGCTAAACCAGCACTCATCAGTTGGTCCAGATTATCATCTCTACACATATATACAATCAGTGCTCAGCTTTATATTAAGATAGCAAACCTTCATACTTTAATGGACAGGCTCCAATCTACTCCATCCTCCAACTCTTCATCCGTCCATGTCATCGAAAATATGTGTAGAGATGATAATCTGAACCATCTGATGAGTGTTGGTTTAGCACAAAAAACATATATTGGTGATTATTTATCTTTTAAACATATGTTGGGTCAGGTATATCAGTGGTATGAGATAGGATGGAGAGTTGAAGGTTGAGTGAAAGTCTGAATTCAAAGCGCCTTATATTTACATTTCATTATGAGTATGAAGCAAGTAGTCTCTTGAAAGCGCTAAGCTCTATAATGTAATAGTTTTATGTTTTATTAAATTAAAATTTCACTTTTAAATATATATGTACTAGCTTCATTATCTGTGCATACAGCACATATATATTTATTAGATTATGATTTTTAAGTATTATTGTTATATATTTGTATGTAGAATCTATGATAGGAATTGAATTGTATTTGCTATAATTTAATTTTATGTTCTTTATATTTAACTCTTTAAGATTTATATATATATAAATTATAATTAAACAACTTTTTAATTATAAATTGTTGTTTTTTACTCCTTTTTGTATTTATACACATATGTAAGAATGCTCAGATATCATATATATCTTTGTAAAATCATTTTGTTGGAAAATATGTGTATTTTTAATTTTGATTAAATTGTATTATTTATTATTCAAAATATTTGTTCTACTTTTAGCTCCACCGTGCCTCAACTTTGCCACCTCATGATCAAGCAGCAATGGTAAGAACATTTATTAATTTAAAAATTATAGCTTTTAGGGTTTACAAATCAAAGGATCTACGTTTGCTATATTTATTATGAATTTCGGTATCATGAAATTTTTAATATATTTAATTTTTTTCAAACTGAATGGTTGTGATTTATTTTAACAATAACTAAACAGACCACACTTTGAGAGACAAAATAAAACATTAAAAATTAAATTTTTATGCAATATTTGAAATAACAGAATTTAAAATAGATACTAAAAAATCAAACTTGAAAACTGGCCAAAGAATTAACAAAAAGAATATTTATCATTGATCATTTTTAAAAAATTACTTTTTTGATCCAGTTTTATGATTATTGGTTAACAAGGATTGGTATTATATTTTTATACTATACCAGACCACTTGATTGGGTTATATACAGTTTAAAACACATAAATATAACGTTACCTTACTGGCTTTTTTTTATTATCTGATTTCTGGTATTATATTTATATATATAAAAAAAAAAGAGTCTAAATTAATTTACCTACTTATTTTTTATTGGAAATGTGCAAGTTGCTTTTTGTTTTTCCAATTGTTAAAAATCTTGCAAGTTGTGTATGAATGCACAGCGATGGGCTTAAAATTATTATATAATACTACGTCAGGTAGGGTGTAAGATCATTTCTTGGAATGTACATTTCAAGTGTTATGGCCAGTTGATTTCTATACACCCTCACATGATGCAGTAGTGGTCTGTGAAGTGTGTGCATTTGCACAGTTTCTTGAAGCATATCAATGAACCCTAATATTGGTGTGCAACGACAACTAGGCCTGCAACGGCTAAAATGCACAGAACTGTGCTATAGACCGTAAGTTTGGCTGTGTAAATGACATTTTTATGTGTTTTTGTACATAAAAAGCACCATAAAGTGGGTGGAAAATAGAGTACCCAAGGATTTAACAGAATGTACCATTTTTTAAAAAAAATTATGAAGGTGTTTATATATTTAATTTCAATTATTTAATGCAAAACTGCACAATATTTAAACATGTATGAGGATTCTTGAATAGGACTTTGTGATTGGTGTACAGATGTATGTTCAGCAATAGATAGTTGGCAGAGCCTTTTCTGTTCTTTCACACATTTGATTACTATTTTTAGGAGCAGCTGTGTAAATTTTCCAATAACTACAAGTTATATTGTAAAAGCATTAAAACAAAACAGATATCTTTTATTTTTACTTAATAATGCATTTCTTTTATTTTTTTTTATTGTTACATTTAATAAGCTTACCAGTGTGATTGTGATGCTTTCAATCTAATATAGAGATGTAATACTAATTTAAAGTTTTTCTTACATTTCTTGCTTAATTTCTAACAGAGTAATCATTAATGTGAAAGGCCATAAAAATGTAATTCAATTCAACATGTAGTTTCCATTGTAACTTGAATTTAAAGTTGGTGACATTATTTGCATAAAAATTTTGTTGTCTTGATTCTTTTATTTTAATTTTAAAATTATCTAAGCACTTATTGTATATATGTGTAGAGATGATAATCTGATCAACTGACGAGTGCTGGTTTAGCATGAAATACGGCAGGCCTTGTAAACGGCATTTGTTAGGTGTTTTGGCGAGAGGCCTTGTAAACGGCATTTGTTAGGTGTTTTGGCGAGAGGCCTTGTAAACGGCATTTGTTAGGTGTTTTGGCGAGCCAGAACACCTTCAAGTGGCCAAGCCCGATTAGGTTATAAGTACCGTTTTTTGTTATAACAAAATTTTGTTTTTATGCCCCCACTCCCCCTTATTCAATTATAACATCATCATTAAAATCAGTCAACACTTAGACAATCCCAAAATCAATAACAATCAATAATCTCAACATGTTGTCAAGGCTACCTTCTTTTAATAATAATACTGATGATCAATTGTACCAATTATTTCACAAAACATGATTAACTATAGAATTAGCAAATGTTTCTTTAATATGCATTCAAAATGCAGATTCCTGAATAGCTAAGCTAATTAAGAAAATTCAGTGACCATGTAAAATAGTAGTAAAACTGCATTTAAAATTTTAAAAATACATCATTAATTTTTTAAAACATATAATTTTTTTTTTTTAAAAAAAAATACTTATTAAATTTACTAATGAAGTCTTGTAATAATTGTTTCAGATTGCTGCCATTGTTTTGTCTCGACAGTCAAGAGTATCATTTGATACAAGTTGGTGAGTAGTCATACAGTATAATAATAGAATAGTAAAAATATTTTAAAATATATTATTAAGTATTGAGCATAGCAGTTGTTATTCTTGTCCCCATTTTTTAAACGACCCAATGCAATCATTTTATTTCACTAATGATGTGGGGCTTTTTTAGAATTTAAGTATAATTCTAAAATTGAGCTTCTAGAATAAATTATATTAAGAGGAGTGAATTGCCACCAATGGTCAAATGTTAGCATTTGATTATAATACTCTCCAATCATTATGTTGTCTGGCAGAAACATACATTTAAAGATAAATGGAGAACACAATTGAATGGATTTAGTTGATCTATTTATTTTAAGAGCTCTACTCGAATGCAGAACTTTTCTAATAATGGTAAGCATAGATGTTATTAACTTTTAGTTATTGTAGATGATATACTTCTGAAAAATTCGAAGATAGGGACCTCTAAAGGTCTTATGCCTAAGGTTACAATTAGCGTGAAAGGCTGATATTTGAATGTAATACAATCGTTTACATACGCTATATAAAATAAATGCTTATTTACATATTATTAAGTTTCAGTTGGAATGACGTTTAGTAAATTCTAGATAATTTCACCAACGTCATTCATTCAGACATCATATATAGTAATTTAAAGTGACTGTTCCATCGTCATGCTTTCTTTGCCAGTACTTCAGATTTGCTCATATATAAGCGTTTGAGTCGTAGGAATAAGAGGATTCCTTTTATTCCTGTATAATTACTATATCTTGTATTGGTGAGAAAGTATTCATTTATTATTAACACTCGCAAAGCATATGCACAATTAGCGTGAAAGGCTGATATTTGAATGTAATACAATTGTTTACATATGCTATATAAAATAAATGCTTATTTACATAGTATTATATATTATAAGTATTATTATTTTTTTCTATTTTATTTCTTTAGTACTCAATTTTTTTAATAATAAAGAGCATCACAAAATATAATCTCTGAACAGTTTGACTTTTATTGTAAGATAAATTTTTACATTTCAAATTTTTTTAAATAGATATTTGGCTCTAATTGTCAATTACATTATGTACTGTGTTGGTAATGATGAATCAGAATAGGCAAAAACTATTTATAAATTTTTTGATTTCATCATAAATTTGTTCATTTTTTTTATTATTTCTGCATTTTGAATACTATCTATCAAACTTTCTTTACTGTATTTCTCCAAATCTACATTATAAAAACCTCCAAATTGCGTGGTTTTTCTCTTCTTAATGAATTTTAGTATTTTTAAAATTGTGCATATTTAATTTGAATTCTAAAAGTAATTAGCTTAATAAAGTAAACATTTATTGTATTTTAAATTAAAATATATTACTCCAAAGTTTCTCTTTACAAAACTCGATGTTTTTTTTAATGAAAATGCTTTTAAAAGAAACACAATTGCTTCTGAATATGAATGATATATTTTTATAAACAATTAAAAGTGTTTTGTTTTTCTAATTAAAAAAGTATTAAAAAAAATTATAGTTGAATATCTATAGGCAATACTTTTTTTTTTGCATTGTACGAAGAGATATGTTATAAACTATACCTACAATATGTTTATTAAATGAGAGTTAAGATTTTTTGATAAATACTTTTATAAATTTTTTAATTGTAGGCTAGAAGATTTATCTGAAAAAATTATTATGAAGACTCAGGGTGATCGTATAACCCCACTCGTAACTAATCCTGGACGAATCATGTTGACATCTTCTCGACTCTATTTCCAACCATATAATAATGCTGAACCTGTAAATATTTTATCTGTAGTTATTATTCTAATTAATTTCAGCTTTTGATTGATATTTAATAATGTAGAGAAATTAATTGCTATATAAAACAATGGTGTGTGTGCATATATATATATAATAAAGAATAGAAATGAGGAGATAATATCCATGTAAATAGAGATAATTTTTTAACTTTTGACATTGGCAAGAAATTATCAATTACTATTAATTGACAATTCGTGAGGTTAAACTAGCTTTTTGGGTTTTTTAATTCATAAACTTGGATTTGAAATAAAAGAGGATCCCTTTTATTTTAAAAAAACTCCAACAAAAGAGCTATTATAGGTTAATGAGAAAACTTGTTTGGGCTCAGGGATTGCCAATTAGTAGTAATAGAGCTATTATAGGTTAATGAGAAAACTTGTTTGGGCTCAGGGATTGCCAATTAGTAGTAATAGATAATTTTATAGCAATATCAAAGGTTAAAGGTTATATCTATTTACATAGATATTATCTCATTTCTATTCTTTACTACAATTACAATCTATGGAAATATTTAGTTCAACATATATATGTAATCATATATATTTGTTTACTTTTATGTATGTTCTGTTTATCAGAAAGATCAAAATGATAAGAAAACTTAAAAATATAAAACTATTATATTTGAAAACCAGGCACTCTTCACACACCTGGAGCTTAATTGTAAGTATAGGGGATTTGAACTCATATTTTTAAGCACCCTTCAACTATCCACACTATCTCATACAACTGATACACATGACCACACACATGTAGAAAAGATAAATAATTACCAATATACGTATTTTGCGCTAAACCAGCACTCATCAGTTGGTCCAGATTATCATCTCCCACGCATATATATAATCGTGTGTGCTGGTTTAGCACGAAATACGTATATTGGTGATTGTTTATCTTTTCTACATGTGTGTGGTCATGTGTATCAGTTGTATGAGATAGTGTGGATAGTTGAAGAGTGCTTGAAAATCTGAGTTCAAATCCCCTATACTTATAAAACTATTATATATAATATATTTAATTTATAAAGCATTACATTATTTAGATTAATCAGGTCACCGAATCCTTATCAACTGTAATGAACAATACACTTAAATATTTTATCAGGCATGAGGGTTTGAAAATATGTGATAATTTAATGTTTTTTTTTAATTTTATAATTCTAACACTGAGAGGATCTCAGGGGAATTCTTGCAAGCATTCTATCCAAAAGAAATGATTCATATGAGATGAAAGATATTAGAAGCATAAATCTGTTTATGAATAACAAAAATATCATATATGTTTGGTAATGAGGCAGTCTAATTAAGCTATCTTAAGAAACATTTAGATTTTTTGTAGATATTCACTTTAGAGGTTTCCACTATTTTATAGCAATAAGTTGTCAGCCAGAAAAGGCAAGAATATGGGCTGTTAAATTTTAGATGTATATAACATAAAGCCAGTATTATGATGTATATACATCAGAAAAGGTAACATCCTATTTACCTAATATAGGAACAGCGGACTAGTCAGATAATAGTTTTACCAACGATTGATTGATAACTATAAGTGACTAGATAAAATTGTGATTAGTTGCCAAACGTAATATGATACTATTCTTATAGTCATATAATTCATTTCTTTAACAGTATAATCTATATTCTTGGCAAAACTTTGTAGTCAATGGGAATAATCACATAGGCTGCAAGGAATTTGGCTTTTTCTCGTAATGTTGAGTTTATAATACAATTTGCTACCATATTGTACACTTCTGCCAGTGTCTAGGGCTGAGTATATTGATTTGCCTTTTAAGAAAAATAGTCTTATTTTGTAATCCATTTGAATTACAATTAACAAAGAGATGTGTTAAATATTATTATTATTTTGAGTGAAATTTTATATGGAGTAGAGATAATTAGAAAAAAGTGTAAAAAAGGTTAGGGGCTTTCTTTGGAGGATTAAGTTGGAAAGTTAGTGTTAAACAATATGGAAATGTTGAAGAGAAAAAATAAAAATAGATTATTTATTAAGGAAAAATTGAATTATGTATTTAGAGATAGACTAATTATGAAGAATATATTGGAAGGAACAATGGAGAATAAAGGAAAAAGTAATTTAAACAAAAAAAAAAAAAGTTTGAGAATTAGAGCAAAAGGTAGAAATGCCAGGAGAAAATAATCAAATTAATTTGTAAAACCTGATTTTTTATATAACTAATGAGGATGATGCAATACAAAGAACCAATTGTAATGGTGTTTATCTTTTATTATTTTTATTAATATTTTATATTTACATATAAATGTGCGTACATTTAGAATTGATGTTATAATTTTATATAGACAAATATGAAACTTTTTTTTGCAAGAAATTTGATTATTTTAAATAGAATCCGTAAATTTTGTAAATTTGAATCCGACTGAAAAACTAATATTGAAACATACATCAATGATTTGCATAATACCAGATACAAAGGTTCATCTTTTAATTCACATCATTAACACATTCTATGCTCAAATTAGGCACAGACTTACTTAAGTTGTTGAAAAACCCTGGATATCATTTATATACATACTAGCGGCTACCCACAGTATGAACAAAATCTGTGCTGGAATATACAGTTAGTCTTCGCATTCTTCCCATCCTGAATCTCTTGATTAACAATATGATAGATAAGCTGCCCCCATAGCAGGTTTCTCAAGTCGTGTTATAAAATTATATGCTACAACACAACCCAAATTGCAAAACAGTTTATTTTGGAGAATCGTGTGCCAATTTCTCTGCAAGAATCGTGCAGCACAAATATCAATATAATCTAGCTAAAACTAATACTGATTTTAAATCTATTTTCCTTGAACATGAGATGTAAATATGGTTACAGCTTTAAACCCACATCAGCAATATTGTCGGTTCTGAAAGAAATGATGCTAAACACAAAGTTAAAGAGGATTGGCATATCACCAACAATATACATGTAGTCAACAAGAAAGAATCCTGGATTTCCTTGTCAAAAAAGTGACTCATTCATTTATATCTTATAATCAAATTTTACGTAAATCATCACTTTTGTGATTCTTCTATAAATCTCACAATCATTTTGGATAATTATGGCTATGAGTATGATTATAATTAGTCGAAAGCAAGCTCAGCATATTATGTTGACATATTTGACATTTTTATTTTCAAGTATTAAATAAGCATTTCTTAGTATGCATGTGATACTGTACCGGTATAAATCCACCACGCTTACTCATACACAGTACCCGAGTTCAAACCCAGTCCACGTTTAAGAATAAATTCCAAAACGCCAACTAAATTCAAACCCAAACCCCGGTATGACCAACCGATGATGACTTTATAACAGCACGGGGTTATCCCTTTACTAGCTCAACTCAGAACACAGACTAAATTACTTACAGTTAATTATATATAGATCTATTATACTCTGGATATTGGTACGGTCATTAATGTAATGTATATATTTAAGTTGCCAATACAGACAGTAGGTGGCTACCTAGACTCAAGAGTAATAAGGTGGAGGACACAAAAGGTAGATTAAATAAAGTGTTTAATAAGAAAAATATAAAGCGTATAAATATAACATTCAACAGTACGGTAAGACTTCCATGAATCCTCTGGTATTTAGCTACTAGTCTTTAGTAATCATTTTATCTGGTGAACAAACTCATGCCAATAGCTGTGTAATTAAATGATTGAGGGGTGGCTAAGAGAATCAGAGTATTTGAGCATTGAAAAAATATTTATCTAAAGATTATTCATTAACTTATTTTATTCGAATAGACTCGAGCCGTAGACGAACAGTTGGAGGAGGTTTTATATAAATACAACATAGGAGATAGATGTACGGGTGGTTGCCTGGATTCAAGAGCCCTACAGTAATCACTTGCGGTGCATCAACGGAATACCGGGCGGCTTGTACTTTGACAAGGCTTAATGCCCCCAAGTAGATCCGGGACACTACAACCAGCCGGGATCATTTCGAAACCCGGTGATCCAAGAGATTACCTGGGAAAGAAACTGCTTTCTTTCCCCAATGGTAGTATGGCGAGACGCTAACTTCAGCGAAGAGAAGGCATTGCCACAAACATGAAGGACGAGTACTTGAAGTGGATTTTTAAAAGAAATTATACAAAAGCTGGAATCTATTCGTCTATTTCTACGCCACAGGCTGAGATCCTTATCCCAATAAAACATAGCGGAATTAAACTGACCGCGAAAACAATAATTGATTAATTTTACTCTGAAACCCCTAACCCTCCAGGTTGACAGGCGGTAGCGATAGTATCAAATTATACAGTGAATTATTTCTTATTTCATATATGACATTAATATAATACTCGGAAATCATTTTATATATTTAAGATTGAACCTTAGATTACAATTATATGACAACTTAACATAGAATAATAAAGTGAGTTAACATTTACCAACTCGGAATATGAAAGAATATTTAATTCAGAAAACGGAATTACTTGTAAATAACTTAATCATCATTATACACTAGTTTTACACAGAGTTGGGAAATATTACTATTGGCATCGTTTGTTTATGGAATAAGCAACAAAAAAAATATAAATGCATTCATTTGAATTATTATTACTATTAATTACAATTTTTATGAATTATTTCTAAAGACTAGAGCGGAGGATTAAAAGAAAAGAAAATTTACTGACAGGTTAAACAGTATCATTATAAACAAGATAAAAACTTACATGTCATTTATTTGATTGATAACATTAAGCTCGGGAGAAAGTTAAAAGTTCAT